>BLSH010286071.1:957909-984717 GCA_018402905.1 Glandirana rugosa | reverse complement strand
AAAATACCATGTTGGCTACCTCCTCCTACTCCTCTCCCACCGCCACTTCCACCTACACTACCACGGTCACGGCCTAGTCAACCTCTAGGCTCCTACTCCACATCCACCCCCCTTCCCATTTTTTTACTTGATTTTAATTTATTTTCCCTATCCCCATTTATTTGTAGGGCACTTGCCCTAGTTTGAAGATGATTTTGGAACAGTTATATGGTTTCTACCGTTAATTAATACTTTTCAGACACAGTTTGAAGATGATCCACATTCACCTCCATTTTTGCTTTTTTTTGTTTTTATTTTTTTAAAAATATTTAAAGTTATTTCCCTGTCCCCATTTTTTTTGTAGGGCACTTGCCCTACCCTTACCCCCATTTTACTTCCTTTTGCACCCCTCTGGGGCTTTCCAGGACTTTGCTACAGCCATTTTTGTGCATAAAAGTTCGGGTCCCCATTGATTTCAATGGGGTTCGTTGTCCGCGCGATCGTTCGGGTTCCGTCCGGACCCGGACCCGGACTTTGTCCCAAGTTCGGACGGACCAGCAGAACCCGAACGTCCAGGTGTTCGCTCAACTCTACTGGGGAGAGAGGTCAGTCTGGCTGGATGTCTCTATTGACTGCTTAACACATATAACAGGCTTAAAAGACATATTGAATCCTGAGAGAGTGCCTTTTTCAACCCTGGGGATAACGGGGTGGGCTTGTCATCTGCTTGGGGGGGGGTAAAAGGACAGCTGAGAAATCACTGCACACCCCGCTACAGGAAGAGAACCTGCATAACCAGAGGCACCTTACTGAGGACAGGGGATTTTTTTGACTATCCCCCCATTTTCTCCCCCTAATATAAAGGGACAGGTTGGTTACAGCCTGTACCCCGGGTTCTTGTATTGGGTTAAATAAATAGCCCAAGAAATATAGCCCATAACAAAGGCCAACAGCAAAATACCTCAAGAGAGAATCCATATACAGGGGATTGGGGAACAGAAAAAGGGGAGAGACAATGCCTCCCAAAGGCTCTCAGGTGCAAAAGGCAAAAAAATTATCCACTGGCTCTAAAGACGGGAATGTTTCTAAAAATCAGGTCCCACAAAACCCAGACATTAAGGGATACTTCCAGCAAACTCAACAGCAAGCAGAGGAGCCCAACACAGGAGAAACAGAAGCAGTGGTAATCAATACAGAAAAAGGACCTGATAACGATCAAAGCATACAAATGGAAATAACAACCGAAAAAACCAAAACTCAGAAAGAGCCCTGGAATATGGAAGCTTACATAAGATCCTTACCGACTAGAGAGGACATGGATAAATACATATCCCACCTTGAAACTTGCTATAGGACAGAAATACAAGAGATTAAATCTTCCCTGGGAAATGCTCAAAAGAAAATGGATACTATTGAAGCAAGAGTAACAAACCTGGAGATAAAGTTATCACAGTCTGAACAAGAAAAGCAAGAGATTGGTCAATGTCTGAAACAAGTTTTATTTGAAATAGACAATCAAGAAAACAGAAGTAGACGGAATAACATTAGGATTAGAGGCCTTCCAGAGGCGACCGGACTTAAAGATTTGATACCAATCCTTCAGGGCATCTTTAATATGTTACTACAACAACCACCAATGTCAGAATTATTGCTGGATCGAGCACATAGATCACTAGACCCTAAAAGCCAAGACCCATTGAAACCAAGAGACATTATATGTAAAGTGCAAAAATCATGTTGGCAGCGGGACAACAAAGATCAATAGATTTCGGCAGAGCTCCTACTACAGGACATCTCTAAATATACTTTAGAGGTTAAGGAAAGCAGTAAAACCACTTAGTGTTATTAAGAGAGAGGAAAATCCTATACAATTGGAAGTTTCCCTTCCAGATTCAAGTCTTCCATAAAGGACAAAAAGTAGAATTTCGTGATATTGAAGATCTTCCAATTTTCTTGAAAACCCTCCAGCTTCCGACATAGACTTACCACAATGGCCCTCAACCCTAGGATACTTGAACAGATTTTCCAAAAGAAACTAAGCCCCGCTCTTTTTTTTTTCCTGACTTTTGAACTGTGACGGAACATGGATGGAAATAGGCAATGGGAACTGATATAGATTACCAGGGAAGGGTAATTTGGGGTTCTTTTTTTTTTTTTTTTTTGCAGATTCGATAAACAAGTACACATACATACACACATAATAATTGACACTCTTTGCTGTACCAAAGGAATTGGCAACATAAGGACTGCACACAATTTGCGTCATCACCACCACTATTATCACTATTAGAGGTACACATGTATCCACACTGCACTGGAGGTCGTTTTTTTTTTGTTATCTTCCCGTCCTTTTTTTTTTTCTCTCCGTTTTTCTTTTTTCCACTAATAAATTGAGACTTTCACAACACTAGAGGGATACAGCAATACTAGAGTTATTAGTCCCTTTTTTTTTTCTTTTCTTTCTTTCCCCCTATCTTTCTCTTCCCTTTTTCCCCCTCCCCCTATACACAAGGGGAAGGAAATAGTACCTGAAATATAGTTTTCACTGTTAATAAGTAAGTTTAATATCAACGGGATTAGAATATATAAAATAACAGTGCATTTTAGGATAAAGGTTTGAATACTCAGGTTATTGGGGATTGAACACAAATGGTATATGGTTTTAAGGATGCTAAAAATTTGCTGTTGAGTCTGGCGTTTTGGCCACTGGCGCACTAGCATGTCCGCTACAGAATGATGCACGGTGGCGCGCTCGCCTGGTACCCTCCTGGGGCAATGTAAATATTATATGTGGGGGGGTCTGGGGGCGGCCCTCCCTCTCCCTCCCCCTCTTCACCAGCCCCCCTTTTCCTTTGAATACATGCCCGGTTAAACGTGTGGTATCTAACAGGTCATCTCATACCCCCAATATACGGAACTTGCTGTTGTAAGTTTAGACAAATTGTCACTTAGTTAGAAAGGTAACTTTTATTTCCTCGAGCGAGTGTTATAAATACGTAGTGTGAATTTTTTTCTCTCTCTCTTTTCCTTCATTAGGAATGGGTCCCGTAAAGTTCTGTTCGTTTAATGTGAGAGGTTTGAACTCTCCACCCAAGAGGTCACAAATCCTGTACTTACTCCATAAACAAAAGGTCAGTGTTGTGTTCTTTCAGGAGATGCATTTTCGCTCAAATCACATACCAAATATACAGAACAAATACTATCCAACATGGTACCACAATACTTTTTCCTACTCTAAATCTAGAGGTGTGTCTATAGCTATTCATATATCCCTTCCCCACCAGGTTTTGGACTCTTGGGGAAGCAGGGATGGTAGAGTCCTGCTCCTAAAGATCCATTTATGGGAAAAAATATACGCTTATTAACTTATATTTACCAAATCAAGAGCAAATCAAAACTGGGATACAGATGATAACAGATCTTATGGAAAGAGCAGAAGGTGTCGTGCTCATTGGGGGTGATTTTAATTTTGTTCTGGATATGAACCAGGACACTACTGCATCTCGCCTATTTCAGACCAATAGTCAAAAGTACAAATTTAAAGACACTATGGATAAATTCAAGCTGATTGACATCTGGAGAATTCTTCATCCCGCAGACAAAGATTATTTGTTTTTTCTAAAACTCATAACACAAATCATAGAATAGACTTTTTCCTTATAAATCAGTTCGGACTACCAATGGTGTCTTCTTCGGAGGTGGGTAGTTTTGTATGGTCGGATCATGCACCAGTGTTTGTGGAACTGGAGATATCGGATCATAAAAAACCACGTGGTGCATGGAGACTAAACGAAAATTTGCTTATGGACGTGGCCTGTATTACAGAAATTTGTCAGGCTATAATAAATTTTCAAATAGATAATGAAAAAGACGAAACCTCCCCCCTATACAATGGGAAACACTAAAATGCGTATTACTGGGTTTATTTATAAAACATGGGGCCAGATTAAAAGTAGGCAAAATAAATAAAATGTCTTCTCTCCTGAAATACATCTCAGTATATGAAAAAATTCATAAACAGAATCCCACTCCTATAAACTTAACAATATTGGCAGATAAACAAAATGAGTTAGAGACTATATTAAACGAACAAACACTGAGACTAAGGGATAAAAACTGTGCCCTATATTACCAACACTGGAATAAACCTGGAATACTCTTGGCAAGGGCACTATGCCAACGGACAGCTACTACTTCTATAATAAAAATTCAAAAAACACCAGGAGAAATGACACAAGACCCTAAGGAAATTTTGAATTTCTTTCTATTCTACAGGGTGGACCATTTATATGGGTACACCTTAATAAAATGGGAATGGTTGGTGATATTAACTTCCTGTTTGTGGCACATTAGTATATGTGAGGGGGGAAACTTTTCAAGATGGGTGGTGACTATGGCGGCCATTTTGAAGTCGGCCATTTTGAATCCAACTTTTGTTTTTTCAATAGGAAGAGGGTCATGTGACACATCAAACTTATTGGGAATTTCACAAGAAAAACAAAATAAAATGTCCGACTTCAAAATGGCCGCCATGGTCACCACCCATCTTGAAAAGTTTCCTTCCTCACATATACTAATGTGCCACAAACAGGAAGTTAATATCACCAACCATTCCCATTTTATTAAGGTGTATCCATATAAATGGCCCACCCTGTAGATTATACAATGTCACGAGTCAAAAGACAGGAAAGGAACTAGATAGATTTAGACAAAAAGTACAGCAATATATAAGGGAAACGGCTATACCATCATCATCCAGTGAAATAGTAGAAGAAATTTCAATAGAATAAATACAAACGGTTATTAGATCTATGGCCCTGGGTAAAAGCCCAGGACCGGATGGATTTACCACACGTTTTTATAAGATACTAGGAGAAACTCTGGGACCTGTGCTGAGCAGGACCTTTAATGCTGTCTCTGCCTCTCGACCCTTTGCTCCACAAAGTTTGGAAGTGCACATTTCAATTATACCTAAGCCAGGAAAAGATCATACTATATGCGGGAACTATAGGCCCATCTCCCTCACGAACATTGGTTTACGGATTTTCGCTAAAATCATCACAAATAGACTTACTCCAATCTTACTAGCCCATATTCATCTAAATCAGGTTGGATTCACGGGGGGACGAGAGGTCAGAGACAATACATTGAAAACAATTACGTTGATCGAATATGCCCAGAGACACTCCATCCCATCCTGTCTTCTGGCTTTCGACGTCAAGAAAGCGTTTGACAGGGTGGAATGGTGGGTGGGTGGGAGACCCTTAAACAATAGGGTATGGGTCCCCAACTATTGCAAAAAGTTATGGCCTTGTATTGTAACCCAAAAGCGAGAGTTCGGATAAACAGAATTCTCTCAGACCCAGTTTCAATCACAAATGGAACCCGACAGGGTTGTCCCCTGTCCCAGTTGTACGTGGAACACCTCACCACTGCCATACGAAATAACACGGATATACAAGGGATTAAAGTAAAGGGAAAAGAATACAAAATGTCAGTCTACGCAGACAATCTTTTGTTACATATCACCAATCCAATAATAACTATACCAAATATTATCCAGGAATTTAACCGGTTTGGGTAGATAAGTAATTTTAAGGTGAATTATGAAAAATCAGAATCACTAGATATCTCATTATCAAATAAAACCCAAATTCACCTTCCCTTTTAAGTGGCAACAAACTGCCCTTAAATATTTAGGGGTATATATACCTCGAAATCTTGACAAATTGGTAGAACTTAATTACACCCCGACAATTAATAGGATAATGAAATTACTTCAAAAATACGATAGAATGACTTTTTCCTGGATGGGGAGGATAAATATAATAAAAATGGATATACTTCCAAAATTGTTATACATTTTTCAAACAATCCCGATATATATCCCCCCACGGCCTTAATGCGCAAATTGAGGGGGTTAATGGGGGGATTTGTTTGGGAACATAAACCTCCCCATATCAAAAGGGATATATTTATCAGATCAAAAACGGGGGGGGGGGGTTGGTCCTCCCAGATCTGATGAGATATATGTACACTGTACATGCATCAAGGGTGGTTGACTGGTTCCACAACACAGATTGCAAGCAATGAGTCAAACTAGAAGACGTTATGGGTATGAAATTAAAGGCAGTGCCATGGATAAAATCTAAGAGTCGACCCAACGTAACTAACATACCGTTTTTGGTTCTCTCTACCTTAAAGGTATGGGATTTACTTATAAAAAGAGGATTATGATCCACTCTAATAGGGACTTTGACACCTTTATTTTGCAATCCCGAATTCCAGCCTGCGATCGAGACCTTACATTTTTTAAAATGGTGAAGACAAGACGATGTAAGATTAGTTCAGACTTTGGTAGATGGTAAAATCCCCACAATGAACACAATGTGAATAGAAACGGTAAAAAAAGTAATACAATACCAACAACTGCAAGGGTATATTCATTCTATAACCCATAATTCCTCATTAGAGAGGGCGTTAACAGAATTTGAAAAACTCCTATTACAGACACATAGACCCACTCATGTCCTATCAACTATATATAAAGGCTTATGAGCTAAAGACTTGGATAAAGATATAACATACTTAAGTAAATGGGAGGAGGATTTGGGGAAGACGGTGTCTGAGTCAGAGTGGGAGAAGTCCCTACTTCTGACACACAGATTGTCTCCCTCAATTAGATATCAAGAGAGAAACTACAAAATTATAGCTAGGTGGTATCGCTGTCCAGCTGATCTCCACAAGATCAAGGATAGCATTTCAGCAATATGTTGGAGATGTAAAGGGGCAAAAGGTACAACGTCCCACATGTGGTATTACTGTCCAGAGGTCTACCAACACTGGACAGATATATTTAGGATATATAGGGAAATTTCTAAATCGATTCTGCAACCAGATATATACATGTCTATACTATCAATAAAAAAGACATCTTGCGACACATGTTGACAGCAACAAGAACAGTTATTGCCCGCTGTTGGAGAAGGGAGACTGCTCCTACAATTGCAGAATGGGTTTGTGAGATGGGCGTGATGCGTTCCCTGGAGGAAACAATGAGCATGAAGGGAGGGTCTAGAGAACGCTTCTTGGGTACATGGGGAAAATGAGACGAATATCGAGCCTCAGAATCACTATTAAAATACTTATAATATAACTTTTGAACTTGATGGGAGGGTTTCTTTTTTTTTTTCTTTCTTTTTTGTTGTTGTTTGTTTTGTGGTAGTTTGTTTTGTTGCAGTTGAGTGTTGGCAAGTACAGGGGATTACGGTTTCAAACCCGGATGTGTCTACATCAATATGGCTACATTCGGGAATGAGATCAAACATTTGGAGAAAGATTAGATGTATTGACGTGAAGGACACATAGGGGCAATATAAATGTTGAAAAGTAATTAAAGCCTAGATAATGTTAGCCTATGTGAATTAGAGCAATATTTAACTTTAAGGTCATAAAAGAGGTGAACATTAAGTGGAAATATATTTTTATCATATGTATTGTGAATATAAAACTAAATGATGTATTATTACCTGACCCCCTGTTTGTATGTTGGTTATATTGAAAAAATCAAATAAACAAAGATTAAACATACAAACCTACATCATTCCTTTCATATCTTTTGCAGGTAATGGAAATGCATATAATAGACACAGTAATTATCTGTGGAGATTCTAATCAGATCCTCCTGCCCATCTTAGATAAATCCCTAATTTCCCAAACAAACTGTCACGATCCTGGTGGTGTAGTCTGTCTTGTGCAGGGAACAACCGCTCTTGCGCACCCGATTCACGGACCCCTGGTAAAGCAGACAGGGAGCCCGAGAGTGCCAGATGGCACAAGGGCTGGATGGTCACTGGTGGTAATGTGATGCTCCAGGTGGTCGTGCGGATCAGAGGGTGGTCGTGCAGGCTGGGTCGGCAACGGGTAGGCTGAGCAGTACAGATGGGTCAGGCAAAGGGTAGTCAAAGTCCAAGCCAGGTTCGTTATCAGGTGGGCAGCAGAGGTACAAAAGGATCAGGCAATCGGATGGTCGTGGTCAGGTCAGGCCGGGTCAACAGGAAAACAGGTAGCAGCAAGGAACAGGAACAGAGCTGAGGCTCGCAGGTAAACAACATGCTGCAAAATGGACAGCACTAGCTGCTGGGCGTTGCTCGCTCAAATAGGCTTGTTTGGCGCCGCTAGCACGCACGAGCACCCGTGAACGCGCGCAGATGTGCGCCGACCGGGAAATCCAGCAAGTATCCTAACATTGCCTCCCCCCAAGGGGCAGCCTCCGCATGCCTTGCTGGGTGCCAACGTCCAGACGGTTTCTTCTGAAAGCTTGGACTAATTCTGGTGAGTGGAGGTGGTTCCCAAGAATTTTCTTCGGGTCCATACCCTTTCCACTTAAGTACTGGGTAGACCCAGCCCTTCTCCGAGTGTCCAGAATAGCTTCCACCTCAAACTCCTCCTCTCCGTCCACCAGAATTGGGTCTGGAGGATCCGTTCTCTGTCCTGGGAAGGGGTCTGTGACAGCAGGTTTCAGCAGCGAAACGTGGAAGACCGGGTGGTTCTGTAAGGAAGGGGGAAGATCCAGTTCAAACGCCACCCTATTAATCTTCCTTTTGATGGGGAATGGTCCCAGAAATCTTGGGCCCAGCTTCTTGGAAGGGCAAGCAAGTTTAATGTTCTTTGCGGACAACCAGACACGATTGCCCGGTTGGAGCTCTAACTCCCCCCATCTCATTTTGTCAAAGGCTTCCTTGTTCTGCTCCTGGGTTTTTGACAGGGTATCCTGCAGGAATTTGTTGTTGGTTTGCAAGAAACTGGTGACATCCTGTGCTGCGGGAACTGGGCTTTCGATGTTCAGCTCAGGCAGGAAGGTGGGGTGGAACCCATAAATGGCCCAGAATGGGGACTGCTTGGTGGCCGAGTGGACGGTATTATTGTACGCAAACTCGGCCAGTGGTAACACTGCAACCAAGTAGTTTTGAGAGAACGAGGAAAAGCAACTCAGGTATTGTTCTAGGATCTGGTTCGTTCTCTCTGTCTGGCCGTTAGTTTGGGGGTGATAAGCAGATGAGTAAGACAGTTCAATCTCCAATGCTGCACACAGAGCCTTCCAGAATTTAGATGTAAATTGGACCCCCGATTGGACACAATGTTGCTGGGTATCCCATGGAGCCGGACTATTTCCTTGACGAAGTTGTTGGCCGTTTCGGCCGTTGTGGGGGTCCCTTTCATGGGTAGAAAGTTTTCCATCTTTTTGTCATGCGGTCGACTACCACAAAGATGGTATAAAATCCCTCCGACGGAGGCAGTTCCACAATAAAATCCATGGCCAGTTGTGACCATGGGCGCTCAGGTACCGGGAGTGGGTTCAGGAGGCCCCAAGCTTTGGCCTTGTCTGTCTTACTCCTAGCGCAGATGGGATGTATGGCTCCATCGAGTAGGTACTGCCATTCGTCTAAGGCAGACTTGATGGACAGTAGCTTCCTGTCCCCTACATCATAATTCTTCTCCAGTGCCGACAACTTACGGGAGAAGAAAGCTACTGGGTGGAGCGTGGCCTTGGAGCCTTGGCGCTGGGAGAGGATGGCCCCTACTGCGGTTTCAGAAGCGTCCACCTCTAGGACGTTGGGTAAGGCTGGGTCCGGGTGTTTCAAGATTGGCTTCGGGAGACCAGCGAAATCGGACGTTTTGTTTAGTCAGCTGAGTAATTGGTTCCACGATGGCTGAAAAGTTGTTAATGAATTTCCTATAGAAATTTGCGAAGCCCACAAACCTTTGGACTCCTTTCCTGTCTGATGGTGCGGGCCAATCCAGGATGGTGGACACCTTCTGAGGATCCATATGGATGCCCGTGACGGAAATGATCAATCCAAGGAAGTGAATGCGTGGCTGCTCAAAAGAACACTTCTCTGCCTTGGCATACAGGCCATGTTGCCAGAGCCGACCCAGGACCTTGGTGACATGTGTACGGTGCTCCTCAAAGGAAGAAGAAAAGATCAGGATGTCATCCAAGTAAATTATAACAAAAAGATCAAGGAAGTCCCGGAACACATCATTTACAAAGTGCTGGAAGGTCGCAGGAGCATTACATAGGCCAAACGGCATAACTAAATATTCATAATGGCCAAAACGGATGCGGAATGCCGTCTTCCACTCGTCTCCCTCCCGGATACGAATGAGATTGTAGGCTCCTCGTAGATCCAGCTTGGTGAAAATGGTTGTTGCCCCTAACCTCTGGAACCACTCGGGAACCAACGGCAGCGGGTACCGGTTTTTAATGGTAATCCAGGTTCAGTTCCCGGTAATCTATACACAGCCGTAGAGAATGGTCGTGCGGATCAGAGGGTGGTCGTGCAGGCTGGGTCAGCAACGGGCAGGCTGAGCAGTACAGTAGGGTCAGGCAAAGGGTAGTCAAAGTCCAAGCAAGGTTCATTATTAGGGGGGCAGCAGAGGTACAAAAGGATCAGGCAATTGGATGGTCGTGGGGAGCCGGGATCAGTGCAGGCAGAGTTCAGCGGGTCAGGTCAGGCCGGTCAACAGGAAAATAGGTAGCAGCAAGGAACAGGAACAGAGCTGAGGCTCACAGGTAAACAACACGCTGCAGAACGGACAGCACTAGCTGCTGGGCGTTGCTCGCTCAAATAGGCTTGTTTGGCGCCGCTAGCGCACACGGCGCGCGGACCCGGAAATCCAGCAGGTATCCTAACACAAACACTCCCAACAAATAATTCTTTTCACAACTCATTGCGAAACACAATCTAGTATACTCATGGCAGGAAATGAACTCAATCAAACAACAATATACACACTACTCGTATCCACACAATTCATTTTCACAAATTGATCATGTGTTTTTAACCATAGGTATAACGCCTGAGATCCTGGCATCCAAGATCATACCGGTCACATAGTCTGATCATAATGCAGTCTTTATGGTCATAGCCTCTATGATTCCCAAACAAACTTCTTTAATACACGGTGCCTAAATGGACTATTTTGGGTTGTGTTTCTCAGGGGACGGGCACTCACACGTTCATTAAGGTCTAATGAACTACGAAATGCAGCTAGCCCAAAAACACCTAGTCTCTGGAGATAAAGCACACACTATGAGAATGGGAGAGGCAGCGCAACAACGGTTATACTGTGTACCCTCAAACCCTGTAATAGTAAATTCCTGCTAGTGTCCTCTAAATCACAAAATCAGCAATATTAAGAAAAAATATTAAAAAATGAGTGTGCAGTATCACTAAATAGCTCATGTGTCCCTCAACCACTTGAGCATATGTGAAAGCTATTATACAAGCAATTAATATGTCTGTCCTTAGCCTTATGCTATCAAATATTGAAAAAAACCTGTAAAGAAAGACATGTGCAATCCTGTTCAAAACAAAACAAGTGTAAATGTACATAAAGTGCGAAAGATATATATGAAAAGTCCTATAGTCCATAAAATATTGCAAACGACTGTAGGTCGCTCAATCTTCACAGTTTCATGTGCTCCACTCTTGTGCAAAAATCTTTAGTGACACTTTAAAAACACCCAGTGTATTCCTCAACCAAGCTCACTAAATGAACTCACCAGATGAAATGGCTGGCCTCTCTATAAACCAGCAATCTCGTTTCCTTTAAATATTTCGCCAAATCTCCACTATTCACCATAAGCTCTCATGTACCCCGACTAGATGGAATGGCTGGCCTCTCTATAAACCAGTAATCTTGTTTCTATTAACAATTTGCCAAATCTCCACTGTTCACCATAAGCTCTCATGTACTCCGATGTTCATATGAAAAGAAAGGGAAAGGAAACTCCCATAGCGTAAAACCATAACTTTTTAAAATTTATCAAAGTCATAAAAACAAGTTGCACTCACGTTAAAAGTGTCCAAACCAACACTAGGGATAATTCACAAATGCATGTACCCGACCGGCTCCGGCTTGTCTCGGGATCCCACAAGCCACGAGCGAAACGTATTATCTCCCAAAAATTCATAAGAATGCATTGAAACCACCGGGGAGACCCACTGTAAGTGGGATTAATTCTATTTTTGCTAGGATAGGCGAATACATAGATCAGTTTTTGCAGGAGATTGTTATAGAAAATGAATCATTCCTTAAGGACAGTGGAGAATCGATCAAAATTTTGGAGTCCAACACTTTTAGGGAAAACAGCTATCTGGTCACAGTGGATGTAAATTCACTGTATACCAGTATTAATCAAGATGCTTTGGCAGCGGTAAAATGGGCACTTGAAAGAAAGGGCAATCTAAAAAGGAAACAAAGGAAGCTGATAATCAAATTGTTGGATTTTGCTATGACCAATAACTATTTTTGGTACAATGGGGACTTCTTCCAACAGCTGAAAGGAGTTACCATGGGAGCAAAGTACGCTCCCAGTGTGGCTAATTTGGTCCTAGCAAAATGGGAAAATGAGAATATATACCACAAATTGCCAGAGATGGCGCTATATAAATGGTATATAGATGACATCGTAATAATTTGGGAGGGTTCCTACAGGAGTTAAATAAAAACAAATATGATTTGACTTTCACTGGAGAATGGAGTCTGGATCAGATTATTTGTTTGGATGTGGTATTCTTTAGAAGTGAGGATAAGGTAGTTACAAAAACCCACTTAAAAACAACCAATCGAAACAGCTTTATACATGTAACCAGTTGTTATGATAAAAAATGGATATACAACACCCCGGGAAGTCAGTTTGTAAGAATTCGAAGAAATTGCACCTATCTGTCTGATTATGTCGAACAAACAAACACATTGATTGAACAATTTGTAGAGAAGGGGTACCATAGGACATCTTTAGTTGCAGCCAGGGTTAAAATAGGAAAAAAGGATAGACAAGCAATCCAGAAAAATAAAAAACAAAAATCTCAGGGAAAATATTGACTGAGCTTCATTACGGACTTCAATAAACAAAATAGAGAAAATCGTTAAAAAACATTGGCCCATTTTATTGAAAGATGAAATTCTAAGTAAAATACTTCCCCTGCAGTTAAAATTAATTTATAGAAAGAATAAGTCCCTAAGAAATAAAGTGGTAAAAAATAACAATGGACCCAAAAAAGTGAAGTTGTTTGAGGAGAAAAAAGGTCTTTACAGATGTAATAGATGCCAAGCATGTAAAAGTACAAAAAAAGCCCCTAGAAAAAGACTGGATTTTACTTCTTTGCACAATGAGAGGGACCATAAGATAAAATCTTTGATCTCATGTGATTCTACCCACGCAGTGTATGTGCTTGAATGTCCATGTCGCATGCAGTATGTGGGTAGAACCACGAGAAAATTAAAAACCCGAATAAATGAACATGTACAGAACATCAAAAAGAGGTTTGATTGACATAGTGTATCCCGACATTTCAAGATAGCACATAATAGCGATCCAAGCCAACTCGTGTTTTATGGGATAGATAAAATACAGGAACATTGGAGAGACTCCGATTTAGTAAGTGTCGCAGAGGGAAACAGAGTGGGTATATAGATTAGGTTCCCTGCATCCACAGGGGTTCAATGTGGATATAGATCTTAACTGCCCCCCATCCCCCCCGTTCCCCCCCGTTCCCCCCCGTTCATACTATTATCCCAAATAGGACTATGGAGAAATGGCACTGTAGGAGTAATAACGAAGATCGAAGATTGGTGGTGGTGCATAGTTTGAGATAGGGGAGAGAGAAATGTCCATGCTAAAAAAAGAACCAATATAAAGAGTGGCATGTGGAACGGGATCAGTAGTCTAGAGTTCCCCTTAGGTGTAAAATGGATGAATGGAATAGGGACAAGTGTGATGGGAGATTTGAGAATAAAATAACAATTAGGATAGAGCATGGAGTTGTTAATAGGGATAAATAGAGAATAAGTTGATGTAATATTGGAAAATGTTTAAATATAAGTAGCTGGGCGTACGATCTCCCCTTGTGGCAGAGGGGAGACGACCTGCCCTTACATAAAATGGAGCGTGTTCTGGCAGACGTTGTGCCACCCCGTGAATACGTCATTCTGACGAAACGTACGTAGGGCCGGGCCAGAACGTTTGATGACGAACACGCCAACCACGATCGTTAGCTCGCGGCTTGTGGAATCCCGAGACAAGCCGGTCGGGTACATGCATTTGTGAATTATCCCTAGTGTCGGGTTGGATACTTTTAACACGTGAGTGCAACTTGTTTTTATGACTTTAATACATTTTAAAAAGTTATGGTTTTACGCTATGGGAGTTTCCTTTCCCTTTCTTTTCATATGATGATCGGAGTACATGAGAGCTTATAGTGAATAGTGGAGATTTGGCAAATTGTTAAAAGAAACAAGATTGCTGGTTTATAGAGAGGCCAGCCATTTCATCTGGTCGGGGTACATGAGAGTTTATGGTGAATAGTGGAGATTTGGCGAAATTTAAAGGAAACGAGATTGCTGGTTTATAGAGAGGCCAGCCATTTCATCTGGTGAGTTCATTTAGTGAGCTTGGTGGAGGAATACACTGGGTGTTTTTAAAGTGTCACTAAAGATATCAAGATTTTTGCACAAGAGTGGAGCACATGCAACTGTGAAGATTGAACGACCTACAGTCGTTTGCAATATTTTATGGACTATAGGACTTTTCATATATATATCTTTCGCACTTTATGTACATTTACACTTTTTTTGTTTTGCACAGGATTGCACATGTTGATATGTCTTTCTTTACAGGTTTTTTTCAATATTTGATCGCATAAGGCTAAGGACAGACATATTAATTGCTTGTAAAATAGCCTTCACATATGCTCAAGTGGTTGAGGGACACATGAGCTATTTAGTGATACTGCACATTCATTTTTTTATATTTTTTCTTAATATTGCTGATATTGTGATTTAGAGGACACTAGCAGGAATTTAATATTGCAGGGTTTAAGGGTACACAGTATAACCGTTGTTGCGCTGCCTCTCCCATTCTCATAGCGTGTGCTTGTTTAAGACAAGCTGCACTTTTTAATAGAAAGCGCAAAACACTATGCAGTAAATTAGAAGCAGGCTTTAACGCATGTTATATGTCATTTCAAAATAACCCTTCTTCTAAATTAAAACTTAAATTGGACAAGGCCAAATTAGAGTTTGATTTTCTCACAGAATCAGCTGACAAAACACTTAAATGATCACGCCATCATTTTTATATGAAGGCCAATAAACCTGACACCCTTTTGGCCGTACACTGTAATCATACCAAAAACCCTCTAAACCAATACGCCTGAAGATAGCCAGAGATATATATTCTAATGACCCTGTGAAAATACAACAAAAGTTTAGATCACACTTAGAGACATTATATTCACCTGAAAATGAGCTGGATATCTCTAACCACCTCCCACCCGGCCACTGTATATATACGGCCGGGTGGGAGCTTCCCCGTTCGGACAGGACGTGCATATACGTCCTGCAGAACGGGTACTCGCAGTGCGGCCACGTGGCGCGCTGCGGCTGGATCCTGTGATCATTATGATCACAGGATCCAGCTGAGCAGAGATCGGAATATGGGCGCTCTGATTGGCCCTCCCGATCATGTGACGGCTGTGTCCAATCACAGCCATCACATTGTAAACAGAGACGAACATCTCTGTGACAGTTCTCCCCCCGTCGAGCTCAGTGAGAGCTCAGTGCGGGGGGGGGGGAGGGGAATCTGCAGCTATGTGACAGCTCTCTGCATGAAGATGATACCCCTGTCCCCATACATATAAGTGTCCCCATAAAAGTGCCCCCAAAACATCTGTATGACCCCCATCACATCTGTCACCATACACAAAACATCTGTCACAGTCCCCAAAACATCTGTATGTCCCCGTAACATCTGTCACAGTCCCCAAAACATCTGTATGTCCCCGTCACATCTGTCACAGTCCCCAAAACATCTGTCTGTCCGCCAACACCAAATAAACCCCAATTTGGGTTATATTTGGGTTATTTTTACCAAAGAAATGTAGCAGTATCATTTTTGGTCAAAATTTATGAAGAGAAATTACTTATTTGCAAAATTTTATAACAGAAACGAAGAAAAATGCATTGTTTTTGAACATTTTCAGTCTTTTTTAATTTATAGCGCAAAAAATAAAAAACCCAGGGGTGATTAAATACCACCAAAAGAAAGCTCTATTTGTGTGAAAAAAATTATAAAAATTTCATATGGGTACAGTGTCGCATGACCGCGCAATTGTCATTCAAACTGCAACAGCGCTGAAAGCTGAAAATTGGTCTGGGAAGGGAGGGGGTTTAAGTGCCCAGTATTGAAGTGGCTAAGTCAGATGATTTTTCTCTTCCCTCAATATCTCAAATGCAAGCAGACTTGCTTGAAGGTCAGATCTCGGCTAATGAAATGTTCAATGCTATAAAAACATTGAAACTTAACAAAAGACCTGAGCCAGATGGGTTCTCTGCTCTATATTTCCATACTTTTGAGGAAATATTATCTCCTGTTTTAACCAATGCCTTCAATTCCCTTCTCAAAGGTCAAGCCTTTAGACAGAAGACTTTGACTGCAATTATATGCATGCTTCCCAAACCTCACACCGATAATACAATTTGGTTGAATTATAGGTCCTATTTCTCTGTTGAACCTAGACATCAACATTTTAGCTAAGGTTCTTGCTACTAGATTAAATACATTCATAGGAAATCTTATATATCATGATCAAGTAGGTATCATGTCTGTATGGGAAGCCAGAGATAATATTCGCTGGGCGGTCCTTTTATCTCACTTTGCTAAAACACGTCGCATCCCTTCCTGTTTGCTCTCTTTAGCCATTAGAAAAAGCATTTGATTCTATATCATGGTCTTATATACATTATACTTTGCAGAAATGGGGCTTTGGCCCACACTTCCTACAGTGGATCGCTGCGCTATAAAATAAACCTAAGGCATATATTAAATATGCAGGCTATAAATCAAATGCATTTACTATAGGAAGGGGCACTAGACAGGGGTACCCACTTTCTCATCTTCTATTTGCCCTGCTTATTGTACCATTGGCTCAGAGAATCAGGATGGAACCTTCTATTACAGGTATAAAACTAGGCAGGTATCATCATAAGCTATGTTTAATTGTGGATGATATTCTTCTATTCTTATCCACCCCACAGATCTCTATCCCCAATCTTATGAACATTCTTAACAGGTTTTCAGCTATTTCAGCTCTTAAAGTTAATATGCAGAAATCAACAGCATTGGACATTTTGTTATCTGATAAATAATTTTGTACATTTAAGGAGTAATTTCCTTTTAAATGGGCTACACGCAGTCTTCCTTACTTAGGTATTCAGCTCACCGCAAATCACAAAGATCTATTTCAGCCAATTATCCAGCCTTATTGAAACAAATCACAAATTTATTGTCAAGATGGTCATCTATCCCACTTTCCCGGAAAGTTTTGGGAAAATCAACTTAATCAAAATGACCATTCTTCCAAAATGTTTATTTTTATTTAGAGTTCTCCCAATATCTATCCCAGCTTATTTTTAAGAATTATACAACAAAGAGTGATAAAATTCACTTGGGGACAGATTAAACCAAGATTGCCTAAAGGAACCTTATATCTCCCCAAATTGCGGGGTGGTTTGAGTTTTCCTAATTTCATGACATATTATAAGTCTGCTCAATTGGCACAACTATCAAAATATCAAGCTACTAGTGAAACCCCTCTCTGGGTTGCAATAGAATCAGTGGACTGCGACCCTTTCCCAGTATCAAATATACTACGGTTACGACCGTAAGACCCTTTTGAACCCGATCACTAAACATTCTTTATCAATATGTGATAGACATAGAACTATGTATGGTTTACAATCTTTGCATAACCCACTTCTTTTATTCCACAAAAATCTGGCTTTTTATCTAGCATGGACTTCCCGCACGACCTTCCGAGCCAGGTTAAAGGCTGGTATTTCTTGTCTACACAATTTGGTCTCTGATACATCAATAATACCCTTTCCATATTTATGTAAGTCCTATGGGCTTCATCAATCTGAATTATTTTGTTATTTACACCCCTTTTCTTAAAAGACTGCCATGACAAAACTATCATCGAAATTTTTTTTTGAAAGATCCACACTGTAGGTGATGGATTTCAACACTCTATTCTCAAATGCTCACTAAACCAGATGCACCCCCAGCCTCATATGTGACCAAATTGGAAAATGATTTGGGTCCCACTATTGATACAGCAGAAGGGTCTGAGATATGGTCAATAACAAAAGCTTCTTCACCGAATGTAACAGCAGTTGAGACTGCATACAAAGCACTCACACAATGCTACTTAGTTCCTGCTAGAATTTCTAACTATGTTCCGGATCATCTGGCCTCATGTTTTCGCAGTTGTTCAGAGCTGGGGATACATTTACACATATGATGGAAATGTCAGGTGGTACTAAAACTTTGGAAATCTATTTTCACGCTTGCCTCAGTTATGTTCGAAAACACTATTACACCAGACCCGGCATTGGCCCTCCTAAACCTAAGACCAGAATTTCTACAACGAAAACACTTTAAATTATTAATACAGCTCTTAACAGTTGCTAAACAGACTATAGCGAAAGCTTGGAAAACACCTACTCTGAATCTAGCCGAAACCAGACATAGAATGAACCAAACTCCGTTGCATGCAAAGATGGAAGCTTTAGATAAAAACAACTTAAACAAATGTAATAATCTATGGAAACCATGGATTAAACACTGCTTAACACCATACTTCGAAGATCAAGTACTTTTATCATGGTAGATGAAGATCTAATCTGTAGATATACCACTACCCTGTGGGAGTAACCTACCTTAGGGGACCCTCTATCCTTTCCTCTCCCTGCTTGCTTTCTTTCCCCTCCTTGTTGTGAACCTCTTTTCCCTCCTTTTATCCATAGCACTTTTTAAATCAGGTGAACTTCGCTATATTTGGTTGACATACCATATAATATGTTGATTATATGCCCCACATCAGCAGTAGATTAAACATAATGTTATGTTATTGTAAGAGCACCAGATATACTAATGACTTTACATAAATTAATATATATATAAGGTAGACTCTTGCTTAGATAGAATAGTATTAATTTATTGCAGGGACCTGCTTTGATTTAATTCTTAACTGAAAAATTTTATGAATTGAAATGTCATATTCGACGAGTAATATACTTTCCAGTAATAAGTGTATCTTTATGGAACGATGTAAAACTTTTCTTTTTATACATTATATTCAATGTTTCCCAATAATCTTTAATAAAATACTTGAACAAGAAATCTATTCAAATCCAGTTCAGTCATAAAATGTTTTATTTAATTTACTCATTATTATGTAATACTAAAATATTCCACAGTGCTTTTATTGAAAGGAGCTTATATTCTTATGAACTTACCTTTAGATACACAAAGGCAGTTTGGCTGGGAGCCAATTAACCTACCAGTATGTTCTAACCATGGATATAATAAAGATTAGTATGGATTGTCAGCCTGTACAGTACAGTATAGCCTAAAACTCCGGCAAGTCTCAAGCCTACAAAAGACCACGTAGTGGATGTTCCACAATACAGTAATATTGTTCTGTGGATGGATAGGAGAAAATGTAACTCTTTGGCTGAAATTTGAATGCTGTGCTGTGCGCCAACACCAAATGATTTTTTGGTGCTTTTCTACCTGGGCCAGGACATATTGCTATCATAGTAGAATAATTATATCAAAACGTTGTGCCATGTCAGGAAAACAGCTGAGGCTTCAGAGAAACTGGGTGATACAACAAGTCACAACAATAAATGAAAGCAGAAAAAACTTTTTTTTCCCTGGAATGTCTACAGCAAGCTGCAGACCTCACATAAGAATGAGAAGTGGCATAACCTGATGATAATCCCAAAATCCCCAAGTAGAAATGGTCTAAAATTCCCTCTAAACATTGTTTAGGTTTAAACAGCTATATGGAATATTTGGTAGAGGTTGCTGCTGCTATAGAAGGTTCTATCAGTCACACTTTTAGCCTAAACGTTTCATATTTAAATAATGTCTTTGATTAAAAAAAAAATAATTAAAGAATGCTTTTTTTGTCTGGATAAACAGATTGTGTTTGTCCATTATTAACATTTAGATACATATCAGACCACATTGTAAAAAACATTCATGCAGAAATCCATGTAATTTCAGAGTTCAAAAACTTTTTCAATCAGTTGCTGATGTGCAGCTCCTTTATGAAAATGTCTGGACATCTCCATATAGTTATTTTGTAGATCCACCATGAGTGGGTTTCCAAATAAAAATACTAACTTTAAATAGTCACATTTCAAAATTGGTGGCATCGTCAACTGATGCTGACTAAGAGGGAAAATATCCTTAAACGTGACCTAATTAATCAAGATTTTTTTTTCTGTCTCTATATGAAGAAAAAATTATGCTTTCAACTGTTTCAAAAAGAGAACACTATCAGACTATCTCTTAAAAGATTAGGCACAGAGAAATAAAACTCCATTGCATGGGTTTTCAAAGCACCTTCCCTTTCCATCTGCTTTCACATCTCTTCAAAAACCTACTGAACTTGCTTTTAGAAAAGCGCACAATGATTTTGTTACTCATCTTATGCTTTTAGGGAAAAATACATATTCTAATGCAAAATTCTTGCTGTGTTTGTTCTTTCCACATTTTTAGTGAACTTTTTTCCCAAGTAAAATTAAAGAAAACCTACCAGTATAAAAATATGGGAATAACAATTTTTTATTTTTTTTGGATTTGTATTATAGCAAAAAGTAAGAAATATTGTTCTTTTTTGCAAAATTGTCGCTCTTTTTTTGTTTATAGCGGCGATCAGAAATGACGCAAAGGTGATCAAAAAAAAGTATGCAAATTTTGTTAGGGTACAACGTCGCACGACCGCGCAATTGTCAATCAAAATGCGACAGCGCTGAAAGCCGAAAATTGGTCTGGGCAGGAGGGGGGTTTAAGTGCCCAGTAAGGAAGTGCTTAAAAAACAGTTCATAAATTATTCCACCACCAGATGATTAAGTGAAGAATCCTTCTGTGGCACCCACCACCTTATTAATCGAGACGCTTACCAGATAATGTGGACCCTATATTGCTAGAGAGGACAAACAGGCTCAGTAGTAACCCCCTATGGAGTGGTATAGATGGAGGGGTCCTCCTACAGTTCCAGGTACCCACTGGAGATGGGGGGGGGGTTCTCCTAGGTTCCCAAGATTCCTCTAATCATCTCCAGGATAACAATGACAGCAACCATAGGTATTGGTATAAAAGAGAAACTACTCCAATAGTGTGATACTGTATGAGATACTTTATTAAAATGATAACAAAATGCACTTACATTCCACAAGTAAAAGAATAGCCTTGGTTAAAATATTTATTGGCAAACAAGTAAAACGCCCACACTTCCAGGATCGGGGGCGCGATGACGTCAGCGCGTAGCTCCCCCCGACATGTTTTGTCACATATAACGTCTTCTGGGGCACGGGCGACGTGCTGAGCCATCGCATTTAAATAGTCAGATAAAATATCCAGCAAATAGACTGTGCACTTTGCAACTCATTTTGCCCAGAGCTTAGTGACTAAGATGAAGCTTCATTTTGTAAAGAATAGTTAATGAGGTGCAAGCAAAATAATATAAAAAAAACTCCACATGATTGGATGATGGAAATCTGCAGAGCTTTACCACATTCACTAAGCTCTGGGAGAAATGAGTGTAAAGTGTACAGTCTATTTGCCTTTAGTAAATCAAACTCAGTATGTAAAATACTGCATAATTGTTGGTGCGTTATACTGTAAATACCTATGATAATAAATAAATTGTGGTTAATCTGGGAAACAACAAAGAGTCATAGCCATGAGCTCAAAACTCTGAGAAACCATTTGTCAGTAAGCCAGTTAGCCTTAAAACTGAACTCTACCAATGAAATGTGCTGTTGACCACTGAGTCACCGATGTATGGTTACATTTATTTAGGAGAAATCATAAACTTTACAGGCACCAATGTATTAAAACAATTTATATTTATAATAAATATACAAAAATGACTAAAAAACATATAAAGTACAGACTTATACAGATGGTAATCAACACATCCAACTCTGGCCGCTTAACAGAGTGGGAGCAGAATACCATTTTTAGAAATACGTTTCCCAATGTCACACCAGAGGGTGCTCTCCCCTGTTTATGCATCCTGTGTGAATGCTCTGTCCCTCTCCCCGCTCTATTAACCGACTGACGTCCCTCTGACACCTGCTCATGTGTGTGGGAATTACTGGTGGACATGTTCCAGTTCCATTTGGATGACGCCGACACCCTTTGGATGGGAGCATCCTGATTGGGATACACATTTAAAGGCTCATTGTGCGCCTTATCCTCTGACAGACACCTCCACCAGCAGACCTTACCCTCTGGCTGTGAATCCTGTGTCAGCAACATTATTGAGGTATGTACACATCCATGTAATAGCGGTTTTATAATCTCATATATTGAACGCTGCTATCTCATTCTGTTTGTGTAATACCCCTTTCACACTAGAGCACCGCTAAAACAGCACTAAAGCGCTTGTTGTCTTTGCTGTGCTTTAGTTGCGGTTTTCGGGCGCTAGTGGGCTGGTTTATTTAAGGTCACGTGACAACATGAGCTTAAAAAAACACAAAAAAGACCTGTTTTGCGGCGCTTCCAAATTCGCGTTTCATGTGCTTTGAAAGAGCTGCCCATTCATTTCAAAGGGCAGGGGCATTTTTGAAGCACTATTTGTAGCGCTTCAAACCCATCCCAAAGACTTTTTTGACTGCTCCGCAAGCGCACCACCCCAGTATAAAAGCACCCATTGAAATCAATGGGAGGCAATTTTCAGGCACTTTTCAGGGGCTATTTCTAGCGCTGAAACACCTGAATACTGCCTCAGTGTGAAAGGGGTCTAACTATGAATGGTATCAATATCCCTCTCCCTTTCAGATTACTTACTTGCTCTGAGAGACTTACACTCAGTTATACCCATGACATCTGTGGGAATCGAACTAACCATTGACCAGTGCTGCCTATTAACATTAAAATAGCCTGTTTGAGCTTTATCTTTTCTATGCAATGATTACATGGCATTCACTTGATTTGTTTGTTGAGGTTAGTATATCATACTTCACCTTGTGTTTTGTCCACCTAAATTTTATGTTATATGTCCTGGGTTAAACCAGCATATACTATTTTTAGTTATATACTTTTTTATATCCTTAGGTGATATTCTAATTTTGTGAGCTGGTTATAAGCCCTTTTACTTCTCTTGTGTGCTGAACTATCTGCATAGAGGAATTAAACATCATGGCCTTTTTTGCATACATATACTTACTTTCTGGTTTATTTGACAGTCCTATATATAGGATAAACCCCAGTTTTTGAGTGTGGTGCTGGTGCCTGTCTTCTATTATTTTTACCTATACACTACCTTTCCTTGAGGTATCAGATTAACTGCTCACTTTTGGATACCGGGTGTATCCCCACATCTCTCCATGCCTGCTCCTAGCTGTGGGATCTTGAAAATATTTCTCTCAATTTACATATAGTATATGTGATGATTTATTCTATTCTGTTTTATGTATATTTACTGATGTGTTCTCCATCTATTTAGTGAAAAATAATGATAAGCTCCTGAAGAAGCATCATATCGCGAAACATGTCGAACTTGTATCTCTAAAAATGGTATTCTGCTCCTACTCTGTTAAGGGAACCACCAATGGTCATTATTTCCATTGACCTAGGCCCAGCGGCCAGAGTTGGATGTGTTGATTACCATCTGTATAAGTTTGTACTTTATACAGTGATACCTCGGTTCACAAACTTAATTCGTACCACTTCTCTGATCGCTAACCGAATTGATCGCGAACTTACACAAATTTTCCCATAGGGTTTAATGTAAATCAGGTTAATCCGTTCTGAACTTTTTTTTTGTTTTTAAACCACAAAAATAAGAAACAAAGTACAGTACGGTATTGTATGAAGAGAGAGAACACTAATCTTGCTTGAGACGACTTCTGGCATGGAGGAAGGCGGGTGGGAGGCGGTTATTGTTCGGAGGGAGAGTCCTCCTCCAAAAGGACATTGGGGAGATTTCCTTCAGGGGTTTCCTCTCTTCTTTGTCTCTTAGCTGCAGGCTCAGTTTTGGTGAAAAATCTCAATGTCACTTGTCTTTTCCTGTGCTGCCTAACCCTACAGAAATGAGAGACCACGTTATTGTTCATTAGATTTAACACTCTGTTCATTACAGTTATGTTGGGGTGGTGCTTCTCAAAAAAATCATGGCACTCATTCCATTTTTCCATAATGGATTTTATGGCATCACTGCTAGCTTCCTGTCTTCCTCTTCCTCAGTGGAATGCTCCTCAATAAGCGCCTTCTGCTGCTCACTGTGGAGTTCAGAAAGTTCTTCTGTGGTCAGCTCCTCCTTATGTTGCTCAACAAGTTCCTCTACGTCTGCACCATTGATGTCCAGACCCATATTCTTGCCCATGGACACAACCTCCTCCACTACCTCTGCATCAGACCCTTCAAAGTCACGTTCAGTGACACATTCTGGCCACAGTTTCCTCCAGGCTGAGTTAAAGGTTTGGTGAGTGACATCTTCCCAGGCTTTGTCAATGAGGTTAATGCAATGGAGAACATTGAAATCAGACTCAAGGATGTCTCTTCAGTAACATTAAAACACCTAGTTAAGAGCGCCTTTGTGTACAGCTTCTTGAAGTTGCAGATCACTTGCTGGTCCATGGACTGCAGAAGAGGTGTCGTGATGGGGGGGAGGAACTTGACCTTTATGAAGTCATATTCAGCATCCATATCATCCACCAAGGCTGGAGGGTGTACCGTGGCATTGTCCATCAGAAGAAGGCACCTTTCAGACAGTTGGTTGTCAGAAAGATATTTTCTTAAGGTGGGTGTGAACACCTCGTGCAGCCATTCCATGAGCAATTGCCTTGTGACCCAAGCTTTGGCATTGACCCTCCACATGACAGGCAGTCTGGCCTTGTTCACATTCTGTTTTCTGAAAGCACGAGGGGTCTGGGAATGGTACACCAGTAGTGGCTTAACCACTTGCCTCCCACCCACCATCAAATGACAGCGGGGCAGTGCGGCTCTCTTTCTGGGATGACATTGTGACCCTGATCTGTGTAAAGAGCCGCAGCCACGGCTCTTTAACCATGTGATCGGCTGTGGCCAATCACAGCCGGTCACATGTTAACAAGGAAGTTCCGGTAATCGGCGCTCCTCACCTCACACCGACAGAGTGTGTGGCGAGGAGAGCTGATCAGTGGCATCTCCTCTCACAGAGGACATCTAGGGAGGTAATCAGGGCACTGATCATCAGTGCCCTAATTACATTTGACCACCAGTGCCAGCAACCAGTGCCCACCCCAGTGCCAGAAATCAGTGCCCACCAGTGCCACCAATCAATGCCCATTAGTGATGCCAGTCAGTGCTGTCTATTAGTGCCGCCTATCAGTGCTGCCCAGCAATGCCCATCACTGCTGTCCATCAATGCCCATAAGTGCCATCCATCAATGCCCACCAGTGCCGCCTATCAGTGCCCACCAGTGCCACCTATCAGTGTCCACTGGATCCACCCATAAGTGCCACCTATCAGTGCCCATAAGTGCCACCTCATCAGTGCCCATACGTGCCACCTCATCAGTGCCCACCAGTGCAGCCTATCAGTGCCCATCACTGCCGCCTCATCAGCACAGTGAAGGAGAAAAATTTCTTATTTACAAAATTTACTAACAAAAACTAAAAAAAACTTTTTTTTTTCAAAATTGTCGGTCTTTTTTTTTTTTTTAGTAAAAAATAAAAAACCCAGCAGTGATTAAATACCACCAAAAGAAAGCTCTATTTGTGTGAAGAAAATGATAAAACTTTAATATGGTTACAGTGTAGCATGACAGCACAATTGTCATTCAAAGTGTGACAGGGTTGAAAGCTGAAAAATAGCCTGGGCAGGAAGGGGGTGAAAGTGCCCAGTATTGAGGGGGTTAATCTTCAGATCGGCGCTTGCATTCGTACACAGCAAAAGGGTCGATCTGTCCTTCATGGGCTTGTGCCCCAGCAGTGCCTTTTCCTCCTGCGTGATATAGGTTCTGTTTGGGAATAGACATCTTTTTCCAGAAGAGCCCTGTTGCATCACAGTTGAATACTTGTTGAGTGATGTATCCTTCTGTTTTCATTAATTCTGCAAATTGTATCTTATAGGCTTCTGCAGCAGCCTTGTCAGAACTGGAAGCCTCATCATGTCTTGTCACACAGTGGATGCCACTTCTCTTGCGGAATTTTTCAAACCACCCTCAACTGACTTTAAATTCTTCACTTGTTGCACATGTAGAGGGTTTTTTTGCAGCAAATCAATGTGCAATTTCCTGGCTTTTTCACAGATCATAGCTTCACTAACAATATCACCTGTCAGCTGTTTCTCATTCAACCACACTTACAAAAGTTATTCCACCTCTTCCAGCTCTTGTGTCCTCTGCTTGGTTAACATCGTTACTCATTTTGCCACATCTGCTCCTTTGATGGCAGCTTTCTTCTTCATAATAGTCGAGATTGTCAACATGTACTTTGAGGCCAGATCAGTCACACGAATACCACGGTCATAGAGTTGAGTAAAGTTCAGGTCCGTACCGAACTTTGGGGTGTCCGTGACCCGGACCCGAACCCGGACATTTGAAAAAAAGTTTGGGTTCGGGTATTTGATCACGCATGTTGAATAGCTGCAGGGCAGCAAATCAACAAGCGTTTCACTGGTTTGCCCTTAGAAGCCATCACAGCCATGCCTACTAATGGCATGTACCGAAGATTCCCGTTTGGTCACTTTGCGA
>BLSH010286071.1:945741-957115 GCA_018402905.1 Glandirana rugosa | reverse complement strand
CATAATAGTCGAGATTGTCAACATGTACTTTGAGGCCAGATCAGTCACACGAATACCACGGTCATAGAGTTGAGTAAAGTTCAGGTCCGTACCGAACTTTGGGGTGTCCGTGACCCGGACCCGAACCCGGACATTTGAAAAAAAGTTTGGGTTCGGGTATTTGATCACGCATGTTGAATAGCTGCAGGGCAGCCAATCAACAAGCGTTTCACTGGTTTGCCCTTAGAAGCCATCACAGCCATGCCTACTAATGGCATGGCTGTGATTGGCCAGTGCATCATGTGACCCAGCCTCTTTATAAGCTGGAGTCACTTAGTACTGCATGTCACATGCTCTCTGGCTAGTGTAGGGAGAGGATGCTGCCGGCGCTGTGAGGGACAGATTGCAGATATAATAACATCTCATCCTGCATTATAGAACAATCTGATTGTGGACTAGGTAGAGATTACTACTACAACTGCTTTTAGGGACAGATTGCAGATCTAATAACATCTCATCCTGCATTACAGAATGATCTGACTGGACTAGGTAGAGTCTACTGCTTAGAGGGACAGATTATTATAATTCTATAGGGTCAGGTTCCTGCTGTTGCTGTAAGGGACAGATTATTGTTCTAAAATCATCGCCTACTCCTATAGGGTCAGGTTCCAGCTGTTGCTGTAAGGGACAGATTATTGTTCTAAAATCATCGCCTACTCCTATAGGGTCAGGTTCCAGCCGTTGTTTAGAGGGACAAATTATTGTTCTAAAATCATTGTACTTCCTTTTGCAGCCCTCTAGCACTTTCCAGGACTTTTTTACAGAAGAAAAGTTTGGGTCTCCATTGACTTCAATGGGGTTCGGGGTAAAGTTCGGGTCAAGTTCGGTACCGAACCTGAACTTTTTCGCGAAGTTCGGCCGAACCCACCGAACCCGAACATCCAGGTGTTCGCTCAACTCTACACGGTCATCCTTTTCTATAATTTCCTTCTTCAGCTCAATGGTTATTTTCTTCACAACCTTATTCTTAGAATCCCTGCTCTGCACATTCTTATCGCCTTTATTACTGCTCTGCGCTTTCTTTTTACCACCATGCTTGCTCTGGACATTCTTATCACCTTCATTGACGCTCTGCACATTCTTGTCATCTGCATTTCTGCTCTGAACATTCTTGTCACCTTCATTACCGCTCTGCACCTTCATTACTGCACTGTACATTCTTGTCACCTTCATTACCGCTCTGCGCATTCTTGTCACCTTCATTACCACTCTGCACAGTTTTGTCACCTTCATTACCATTCTGCACATTCTTGTCACCTTCATTATCACTCTGCACATTCTTGTCACCTTCATTACTGCTCTTCACTTTTTACCACCATGCTTGCTCTGCACTTTTTGTCACCTTCATTACTGCTCTGAACATCCTTGTCACCTTCATTACCACTCTGCACTTTCTTTTTACCACCATGCTTGCTCTGCACATTCTTGTCACCTTCATTACTGCTCTGTACTTTCTTGTCACCTGCATTACCACTCTGTACTTTCTTTTCACCTTCATTACCGCTCTGCACTTTCTTGTCACCTTCATTACCGCTCTGAACACTCTTGTCACCTTCGTTACTGCTCCACAATTTCTTCTTACCACCATGCTTGCTCTTAATTTTCTTTGGAGCCATACTGGACGTCTCATACAGTACAGTATGTGATAAAAAGCACACAAAAAAGCTTTACAGCAAGTGTGCACAGTGATGTACAGTACAGTACTGTACAGCATGTGCTAAAAAGCACACCAAAAAGCTTATCAATACTGTAAGTGTCTTCACAGTACACTCACAGTACACTTTTAGTGTCTCCCTGTGACCGCAACCTCACCTACAGGAAGTCCCGACCACGTGTCAGAGCAGGGAAGATGGCCGCGGCTCGTGTTCCTGAACCAAACCGGAGTTTGCGTACCAAAGCAAATTTTTGTGAACTCTTCTGTTTGTGAACAAAAGCGTTCATGAACCAAGGTATCACTATATGTTTTTTAGTCATTTTTGTACATTTGCTATAAAAAAAAAATGTTTTTTTTTATTACATTGGTACACGTAAAGTCCATGATTTCTCCTAAATAAATGTAATCTAGTTAATAGGATGTGGCACTTTTTACCAGTATTTATACACCCACAGTTCCATCCTGTGGGGGTGTATTGGTGCTAGTTTATGTGCTACCGATGCATGGTTGTCTACAATGCAGGAAAACCGACATGGGGAGCCAAACAGTAGCAGGGCCCAAGAAGAAAACCACAAAGCACATAACAGGAAACCAGTGCCAAGGAAGCAAAGGAGATACTGTATTGTATCAAAGATCTCCTTGTTGCATTCCTGCGCCTGGGTAAGGGTCTCCTGTAGCATCTTATTGTTACTTTCCAGGAACTTAGTGATCTCCAGTATGGTCGGGATTTTACTTTCCGGAAGGAAGTCAGGCAGGAAGGCGGGGAGGTAGCCGAGATTCACCCAAAACAGAGACTGCTTGGTGGTAGAATGGATGGAGTTGTTGTAGGCGAACTCGGCTAGTGGCAACAAGGAGACCCAGTCATCTTGGGAGTAGGAGCAGAGGTATTGCTCCAGGGTCTGGTTGGTCCTTTCTGTTTGACCATTGGACTGCGGGTGGTAGGCTGAAGAGAAGGCCAATTTAATCCCTTGGATAGAGCACAAGGACCTCCAGAATCAGGATGTAAACTGCACCCCTCTATCAGATACTGTGTCTTTTGGAATTCCGTGTAGACGGGCTACTTCCCGGATGAATACTTTGACCGTTTCAGTGCCTGAGGGGGTGCCCCTCATTGCAATAAAGTGTGCCATCTTTGTGAGGCCATCGACCACCACTAAGATTGTTGTGTAGCCTGCAGATGGGGGCAATTCCACAATAAAATCCATTGAGATCTGCACCCAAGGGCGCTCAGGAATAGGTAATGGGTTTAGCAGGCCCCAAGCCTTAGCTCTCTCAGTCTTGTTCTTGGCACAGGTAGGGCAGACGCCAATGTAATTTTTACAGTCCTCCTTAATATGTGGCCACCAAAAGGTACGGGAAAGTAGTTCGGCTGTCTTTCGGTGGTCGAAGTTCCTGGCTAGGCGGTGGTCATGGCAGAGTTCCAGGGCCGACAGGCGGAATTCTTCTGGCAGGAAGACTTGTGTACCGGACCACCATAATCCATCCTTGAGGGAAAGTCCAGAATCTGCGGGTATGGCGAAGCTGGCCAGACTTTGCCTGATCCGGGTTAGAAGATCTTCCTGAATTAACAGAAAGTGGTGAGTTGGCAAGATGGTGTCAGGAGGAGGTACCTCTCTGGTTTCATGAAACATCCTTGACAGCGCATCTGGCTTGACATTCTTGGATCCTGGTCGGTGCGTAATATGTAGCTGAAACCGGGAGAAGAACAGGGCCCAGCGTGCTTGGCATGGCTTAAGTCTCTTGGCTGTTCTTAGGTACTCCAGATTCTTGTGGTCTGTGAAGACCAAGACTGGATGAGCTACTCCTTCCAAGAGATACCGTCATTCTTCCAGGGCAGATTTAATCGCCAGAAGCTCCCTGTCGCCCACATTGTAGTTTCTCTCGGGGGGGAGAGAGCTTCCGTGAAAAGAAAGTGATGGGGTGCAGAGAAGCCTTAAGTCCCTGTCTTTGGGACAAGACTGCCCCGACGGCGGTCTCTGAGGTATCTACTTCCAAGATGTAGAGGGTCGGATGAACCCCTTCTGCAGGTTTTCCTCCAGGTAAGCCTTGAGGGCTACTAGCTCCACTTCTGAGAGAGGAAAAATCCTGCCAAAAGGAACCTCGGCTCCGGGCAGCAGATCTATCGGGCAGTCATATGGCCTATGAGGTGGTAGGGAATCTGCCCCCTTCTTGCTAAAGATATCCAAGAAGTCTCGGTACACTTCGGGGATAGCAAGGTGGGTCTCCTGGTTCGGATCAGGGTTGATAGAGAGTACCTCTGGTGATGCCCTCTGGGGTGGTTGGAAGCAATTACTCACACAGTATGGGGACCAGAACCGAACTTCTCCAGTTTTCCAGTCAATGTGAGGACTGTGTGCTCGGAGCCACGGGGGCCAAGGATCACTGGGAATAATGGGGAGGAAATGGCATCCAATAATAGGAACTCCGAGTGGCCTTCGGCTGTCCGGGCTGGTAAAGGGAAAGTCTCTTGGGTCACTGTGCCCGACTTGATGACTGACCCATTGGCTAATCGAATGGACATCGGATGTTCTTTGAGCCTCAGAGGGATCCGATGCTGGGCAGCAAAGGACAGGTCAATGAAACAACTGCATGCTCCTGAATCCAGGATGGCCAGAACTTGGATATTCCCGTCGGGAAACTGCAGGAAGATGGGAAGAATCAGGTGAGGCTGGGAGCTTGGCAGGGAGAGCACTTCTCCTGGGACTGACATTGGACCCTTACCAGCTTTGGCGGGGCAACTCCTCACTAGGTGCCCTGGACTGCCAAAATAGAGGCACAAGTTGTGGGTCATCCGCTTCTGTCGTTCCTCTGAGGACAGGGATGGGTGGAGGAACCCAGTCTGCGTAGGCTCGGGAAGATCCTGCGGAGAGGAGGAGGAGGTTGCCGCTGAGCTTGGACCTGGGTGGATAGGCACTCGGGAAAGCATCCAGGCTGGGCACAGAGGTCCTGTCTCTGCATTGCGCTCCCGCAGGTGACGGTCAATTTGGATGGCCAGATTAATTAGCACTTCGAGGGTATGGGGCACCCCAACGCGCGCCAGCTCATCCTTGAGCAGCTCGGAGAGTCCCAACCTGAACTGGTGGCAGAGGGCCGCATCATCCCAGGCCATGTCGTCGCTCCAGTGCCTGAACTCTGACACATAGTCCTCTGCAGTACGACAGCCCTGCTGGAGGGCGTGGAATGCGGCTTCTGGGGTAGCTGCCTGATGTGGGTCCGCATATAGTTCGGCCATGGCGTGGAAAAAACAGTCCAAGGTGGTGGTCTCTGGAGCCTTTTGCTCCAATAGGCGATGAGCCCAGGCCTGCGGGTCATCTTGAAGAAGCAAGATCACCAGGCCCACTTTGGTGGCTTCCAAAGAGAATGTGCGGGGCTGCAGAGCAAAGTACAGTTCGCAGGAACTGCAGAAGGCTCTAAACTTCCTGTGGTCCCCTGCAAACCGCTCAGGCATAGGCACCTTAGGCTCCGTGGGCAGAGTCACTATGGTGCAGGGGTTAGGAGTAGCCAAGTCCTGAACTTGATTTTCCAAGCATGTATATCCTTCCTGCAGGGTTTTCACTGCTTGGTTTAATCACATAGTTCCTCCATGGGAGAGGGCCCCAGCGCAGACTCTGACATGGCTGTCCGTTTCTGTCACGTACCTTGTGGTAGAGTCTGGCTTATGCAGGGGCAACCTCTCTTGCGGCCCTGGTTCGAGAACACCTGGTAGTGTGGACAGGGAGCTCTGGAGCGCAGGGGGGCACGAGGGCTGCACAATCTCAGATAAGCAAAAGCCCATGCACCACAAATTTGCAGAGGAATGAGAAGCAGACTCCTTGGGGTCACTGAGGATTATAGTATCTGGAATTGCCTCCTCCCAGCCACATACTACTCCCAGGGGTTCTGGGGATGGAAAACCATGTCTTATTGTTTGACGTATATCTTCCTTTGCTTCAATGCCTCCAAAACTGCCAGAATCATTCTCCTTCTGTGGCATAGGAACAATGGTGTCTGCATAAAGTGGGCCTTGAGAAGAAAGGAAGTCCTCCTCTTCCTCCCGCTGCTCTGCCTCGAGTGCCCTGTCCATAATGCCACGTAGAGTCTACTCCAACAACAACACAACAGGGCTTTTGTCACTGATGCATGCATTGTCACAGTTCACCATCCTTGTGGTCTCCTCAAATGGTGACAGTACAGTGCATGCATCCTTTATGAGCAGCCATTGGCGTGGGGAAAAAAGCTAAGCCGGCCTGAGCCTGTCATTGTGCCAGGCATGGCACATGTGTCAACTTTCCCTAAGGGCGCACAGGAGGTTTGTGCCATTATCCCACACCACCATTCCTGGCTCCAGCTGATGTGGCATGAACCACCTCTGGGTCTGCCCCTACAGAGCTGCAAGAGTCTCTGCTCCGGTGTGGTTCCTGTCCCCTAGACACACCCACTAAAGCACTGCATGGCACCTTTTAGCCTGAATAGCCCCTTTGAACACTTAGGTGGTACTTGTAGTTTATAGGACAACTCAGCAGAGGAGGGCATGGAGGAGAAGGAGGAGAATGAGGAGGAGGAGGGGTAGAGCTGACAAATCTCGCAAGCAGAGTTACCCAGTGTACTGTGAACAAAATATATCATCCCTGACCATGCTTGCTGGACCACATGTCAGCAGTAACGTGGACTTTGTGGTTGATTGCCTTGCCCAACGATGCCCCAACATTGCCTTCCACATGAGGGTGCAGAACTGGAATGGCCTTATATGAAAAGAAATAGTGACTGGGAACCTGCCATTGTGGTACAGCACATTCTGCTAAATCCACCAGACGGAAAGGCAGAAGTTGTTATGCCAGCAACTTTGACAAGCTTGCATTTAGATGCTGAGCATGTAGGTGGCAGTGACTCTATGTTTTTTTTCACTGCAGCAGATGGGGCAGAGAAATTTGCTGACTATGGTCTACAGCTTAGGGTGTGCTGCTGGCAGATGTGCTGCAAGGACCTGGGACACCCTGCACTATACCATAATCCCTGTCAGTGGAGGCTGCTGAGAGGTCATGAGGTATAGCAGGGCAGACTGAGGTGAGTAAGGAGGAGGAACAGATTTGCACCCCTTTTGTGTGGCTTTCAGGTCCTCTTGCCAATGGGCTGAGTGGTAAGAGGTTAAATGCCTTGTCAAGCATGTGGTACCCAAGTGGCTGGTGTTTTTGCCATTCTTGATCTGCTTGAGACAAAGTTTGCAAATTGCAACAGTACGATTGGTTGCATATGTGCTAAAAAAAGGCCCAGACAGCTTAGCTGTGGGAAGTGGGCCAGGAGATAACAGCTCCACAATGTGATGGAATAGGGTGGCTCCTCTCTACTCTTCCATGATGGCTGCCTCATTGGGGTTGTGCCTCACCCTCACTTTCCTCCTCTGCTTCCTCTGGCACCGAAATCATGTCAGTGACCTCATCATCATCATCTCCTCCACCTTCATTATCACTGGAGACAACTTGGCAATATGCTGCGGCTGGAGAAATATGACTGCCAATTTGTGTACCAGTGTTCTTCCCTCTCTGTAGGCTCATGTTCCTGCCTTCCTCAACCTCAGAACCAACATCTGAATCAAGTATTGGCTGTGCATTGTCAAGGGGCAAATGCCTGATGCTGGGGCTATGGCAGGAATAGTTGTGGACAAGGAGGTAGGTTTAGCCACTCTGGCAGCTGAAGTGGACTGCGCACTAGTCTCTGCTTGGGTGACGGAGGATGAGGATGGCTTAGTAAGCCAGTCCACTACCTCCTTTGCATGCTGTGGCTGGATAACACATGCAACTTTACTAAACAGAGGAAATAATGCCTTGCCTGAGGACTGACCACCTCCACCATTGCCTGTGGACACATACACTGCTGGCCCCCTAACAGTGCCATGGAAATGTCTGTCTCTCCTTGCTGTCCTCCCAGAAATGACAGGGGGGTGCTTATTAACAAAATGTAACAAAGATGTGGAAATGTGTACGTGGGTGCACTTTAATCAATGGAAGTGGTGTTTGGTGCACTTTAATTTGATTACTCACTACACAGACACACTCCACTGATACACTATAATATACTGCAGTAAAACTGCACTGACGCACTGCAATATACTGCGTCAAATTTGCAGTAATGCACAGAAATATACTGCATTAAACGTGCACTAACGCACAGAAATATACGACGTTAAACTTGCAATAATGCACTGAAATATACTGCGTTAAATGGCACATAACGCACTGAAATATACAGTGTTAAATTTGCACTAACACACTGAAATAAACTGCCTTAAGCAGCATGTAAAGCACTGAAATATATGGGGTTAAACTTACAGTAACGCAATGAAATATACTTCGTTAAACGTGCACTAACGCGCTGAAGTGTATGGCGTTAAACGTGCAGTAATGTACTGAAATATACAGCGTTAAACTTGTACTAGTACACTGAAATAAATTGCGTTAAACGGCACATAACACACTGAAGTATATGGCCTTAAACTTGCAGTAGTGCAATAAAATATACTATGTTAAACGTGCACTAATTCACTGAAATATACGACATTAAACTTGCAGTAACGCACTGAAATGTACATCGTTAAACTTGCAGTAATGCACTGAAATAAACTTTGTTAAATGGCACGTAGCGCACTGCAATATATGGCGTTAAACTTGCAGTAATGCACAGAAATATATGGCGTAAATCTTTACGTGCACTAACGCACTGAAACATACGGCGTTAAACTTGTAGTAATGCACTGAAATATACTGCATTAAACGTGCACTAACGCACTGAGATATATGGTGTTAAACTTGCAGTAGTGCACTGAACTAGTCTGTGTTAAACAGAAGGTAATGCACTGAAATATACGGCTTAAACTTGCAGTAACGCACTAAAATATACTGCGTTAAATGGAAGGTAACGCACTGAAATATATGGCATTAAACTTGCAGTAATGCAATGAAATATAATGTTAAATGGTCACTACACTCACACTGGTTAAACTGTCCCTAGATTCACACTAATATAAAGATAAATGGCGGTCACACTACACTCACACTGACTGAACTATCCCTAGATTCACACTACTGTAAAGATGAATGGTGGTCACACTACACTCATGCTGACTGAACTATCCCTAGATTCACACTAATATAAAGATGAATGGTGGTCATTACACTCACACTGACTGAATGAACCCTAGATTCACACTAATGTAAAGATGAATGGTGGTCAATACACTCACACTGACTGAACTATCCCTAGATTCACACTAAACTGATATTCTACACTGACAATAGAATCACAATAGCACACTATAGCACACTGTCTAGTAGCACTAAACAGAGCCCTGTTCTATTTCTCTCCATGCCGATATCACACTAAAAATGGCCGCTATTGAAAGAATACTTTTATAGTGTGGGGCGGGACTAAGATCAATGAGCCATGATTGGATAGAGTCATCATGACAGCATCCAATCATGGCTCTGACCAGTGGCAGCAGGTGGGGTTTTTCTTTTGGGGGGCAACAAACCGCCCCCCCGGGCAGCCGACAATGCGACACTACCACCCCCCGGGCGGTGGGCCATGCAGACACTACCACCCACCCCTCAACCCCCGGGTGACCAGGGGCGTGGCACTACCACCACCCTTCTGTCTGCTGGTTGGTCCGGCACTTACCCCATCAAGGTGATGGGTGGCGGGCTGGGGGCAGTGGCTCGGGTGTCCTCCAGCGTTATAGGTGGCAGGCTGCGGCTCTGGTGTCCTCTCCTTGAGCAGCTACCGCCGTGTGTCTCCTCTCACCTTCTCCTAGGCACTAGGTGTCCAATAGGATCGTCTGACGTTTTGGCTGATCGGGAAACAGGTCTCACAACCCGCTTCCTGATTGGCGGGGAGGAGATTTAGTGTGCAAATAGCAAATATTCATTCTCTATACTCATAAGACTAAGCACTGCTCCCCCCCCCCACCCGAGCCCACCCTTTTTTGAAGCCTATTAGAGCCTCTGGCTCCCCCTCCATTGGAATCCATAGTCCGGTGCCCTGTATGTAGATCAGGGGGCCGGATGCATGGATGAAGGGGCCCCTATTGGACGGCCCGTCACTGGCTCTGACAGTGCTCTGTGCCCTGATTAGGCAAAGCTTTCATTGCTTCAGCCAATAAAGGCTTTCAATGCACTGTGCGGTGGCGCAGTACATTGTGGTTGTTCGGTAGGCCGAACAAATGGTTGAACGCCCGATAATTTGGGTGTTCGGCAAACGTGCAAACAGCCAATGTTCGGCCCAAAGTCATGCTCGGGCCAAACCATTTGCACATCCCTACAGCCAATAAAACCAAATGACTCATTGTTTAATTAGAGTACAGTAAAATAGCTGTAAGACATACACACAAATGTAAACAAATGTTTTTTTTTTTTTGTAGAAAGCCCAGTACTATTTGCATCTATGGAAATACCCAGTGTTAAATTGACTAAGCTACGTGGTCCTGTCTCACTCTTCAGACTGTGTAATCTGATCTCTCTCCATCTCTCTCTCAGATCTTTTTGATAGCACGGCTATAGACTGAGCTAGACTACAGCTCTTGTTTGGAGTTCACAACCTGATGCCTGCAAATACTACATATGAAATATTAATGTGTAACAATTCAGAAAGTTTTTTTAGACTTTCATATTGTGCTCTAAAGGCAGAGAATCTGGTGCCCTATTGCAACATTTCTTAAAAATTACATAGAGGCTTTGGGACCTTGCATCAAACAAAATCAACAATTTTCATAATTTCTCTGCTCATGTCTAGCACGAAATGAGAAATAAATATTTCAAAAGACATCATCCCACTGATTAAGTGGTTTAGCTGTAGATCAGCATTAGAAGACCAAATGCATTTAAAATCTTCAGCCACATATCACCAAGAGAGATATTACTGTAATTTTGCACACATATCTGAAAGCTTATTTTAATTGCAGATAAACAGAATTAAAAATAAATAAGTGTTCGTGTATCATTTATATACGTAATATAAGTGGCGAAAAAAAACATAAATTCATAAAAAAGCAGCAAGCCTTGGCAAGCAACTGTACTGATTGAAGTCATTTTTGTGCTTGCTCTCTGAGTTTGATATTCAAGAAATATAAAAAACATAGTGGCTGCTTCAGTTCTGGGTGGAGTGGGGAAGGATTTGAGTCCTCCTATTTGACACAGCAGGGAGATCTACAAGGCACAGCAGGGTGTTCTTCTATATCATCTGCTGCAGTTTTGACAGACTTGTTGTCATGCTTAGTATTTTCCTATGCAGAGTTTAGCCAGGAGATATACCGTATTTTTCGCCGTATAAGACGCTCCGGAATATAAGACGCACCCAATTTTAAAGGAGGAAAATCTAGAAAAAAAAAATTCTGAACCAAATACTGTAGTAAAATAGGAAATTTTAACCCACGCAGAATATAAGGCCTCGCAGAATATGCCGCTTTTTATGCCATATAGAGGACCGATTTGAGACGTATCCTTTTATGATTCGTACTGTTGTTCAGACAGTTTTGACGTCGTCTACTATATCTTCTTGTGGGACGACACGGAACATCTAGAGGGACGACACAGTTTATCCTCCTGAGTTTAGGAAGGGGTGAGGTGGGTCTTGACTTCGTCGGTGATACAAAAAATATAAAGAACTTATAGTTTGAGTCTCTCGTTCGTGTTTTTACTGAAGTTAGTCATGTCA
>BLSH010286071.1:928795-939599 GCA_018402905.1 Glandirana rugosa | reverse complement strand
CAACACCAAAAGACCCTGAAGACCACGGAAAACAACTGTGGTGGATGACCAAAGAATTCTTTCCCTGGTGAAGAAAACACCCTTCACAACAGTTGGCCAGATCAAGAACACTCTCCAGGAGGTAGGTGTATGTGTGTCAAAGTCAACAATCAAGAGAAGACTTCACCAGAGTGAATACAGAGGGTTCCCCACAAGATGTAAACCATTGGTGAGCCTCAAAAACAGGAAGGCCAGATAAGAGTTTGCCAAACAACATCTAAAAAGGCCTTCACAGTTCTAGAACATCCTATGGACAGATGAGACCAAGATCAACTTGTACCAGAGTGATGGGAAGAGAAGAGTATGGAGAAGGAAAGGAACTGCTCATGACCCAAAGCATACCACCTCATCAGTGAAGCATGGTGGTGGCAGTGTCATGGTGTGGGGCATGTATGGCTGCCAATGGAACTGGTTCTCTTGTATTTATTGATGATGTGACTGCTGACAAAAGCAGCAGGATGAATTCTGAATTGTTTCGGGCAATATTATCTGCTCATATTCAGCCAAATGCTTCAGAGCTCATTGGACTGCGCTTCACAGTGCAGATGGACAATGACCCAAAGCATACTGCGAAAGCAACCAAAGAGTTTTTTAAGGGAAAGACGTGGAATGTTATGCAATGGCCAAGTCAATCACCTGACCTGAATCCGATTGAGCATGCATTTCACTTGCTGAAGACAAAACTGAAGGGAAAATGCCTCAAGAACAAGCAGGAACTGAAGACAGTTGCAGTAGAGGCCTAGCAGAGCATCACCAGGGATGAAACCCAGCATCTGGTGATGGCTATGCGTTCCAGACTTCAGGCTGTAATTGACTGCAAAGGATTTGCAACCAAGTATTAAAAAGTTAAAGTTTTATTTATGATTGTTAATCTGTCCCATTACTTTTGGCCCCTTAAAAAGTGGGAGGCACATATACAAACTGTTGTAATTCCTACACCGTTCACCTGATTTGGATTTAAATACCCTCAAATTAAAGCTGAAAATCGTTTAATTTCAAATCCATTGTGGTGATGTATAGAGCCAAAAAGATTAGAATTGTGTAGATGTCCCAATATTTATGGACCTGACTGTAGGTGACATTAGCAGTGGGGTCTACACTATAGTGTATGTATAGTATATGTGTAAAATAGAGGAAAGCTTGGATTGGCAGACTCTTTCTGAATGGCTGATGTATTAGAAAGTATATGTATGTAGAGCTACCCAGGTGCCGCTGCTTAAACTGGGTCCTCTGTACCTTGCCTCAACCTCCTCAAGGACTTTAGCCTCCCTTTGACACACTAGGTTGAATATACAAAGCATGCAATATCACAGAAAATCACTGAAGGCAATACCTGATACCCAGTAGTGGTACTATATCAAGCAACAGGCGCTAAACAAGTTAGTAAAGGCAAGTCTTTCAATGTATTGTCACACAATATGGATAGTAACAAGAGCAAACAAAAATGTATTGGCAATAGTAAGAACGCAATTTGACAAATTAAATCAGTAACAAGCAGTAGGCATTAGACGGCTCCAAATCAACGCAAACAGTAACAAAGTCACCGGAGGGCAGCAATGAACAGTAATGTAGCTTAAATAACTGCGTTAAGTAGACTATACTGCCAAGATGCATTGCCTGTGACTCTGCTAGGCCTAGGCTCACTGGGCGGAGGTACCGACTAAATCAATGGACAAGGGCTAGTAGGATGGCTTTGTGGGGAAGGACAGTTGCTCTTCTGCCAGCTATAGTTAGGGCACTTTAAGAAGCATTGGTGTACTTAACAACAGTCTTGGTAACCCAGCATGTAGTATAACCAGTGTCCTGAAAAATAAAGCCATATTAGAAAGATGGACGTTTAAACGGTAATTCCCTGGATATGTCAAAGTATATTACATACATGCATATTGAAGATAAAAAGATATTTTATTTAAATTGGTATATAAAAGACACCATACAAGACCATGATGATAACATAAGCCCACATACATATAAAAGAGATACATGACTATTAAAGGAATCATTAAATATGTGAGAGCATAAGCCACACAGAATTTGCCAACATGTTTTGCAGCACAGGCCGCTTCTTCAGGGGTTCAAAATCCGTGTCTGACATATACAAACAAAAATAATAATTAGTGATGGTATACCCATACACATAAGTATATGAAAATATATGTGCATACAGTATATTACCCTATCCCAAGGCAAAGAAAGGAGAAGAAAAATTATAACTAAATAATAAACAAGAATATACTTTAAAATAGTGCATCAGATGGGCTAAGAGGCTACTTCGATCAACATTTCAACCAACTGATACCAGGTGCCTTTAGGAGACCAATTAGGACCAGACTTCACAAAAGGTGTCTGCTCTATATGAAGAAAAGCAGAGAAATACTAAAAATGGATAGGGAACCGGTGTGGAGTACTATATAGTCAATGCTAAGACCCCCTCGCCTTAATAAGTGACCTCCTAAATTGGGGCATAGAAAGGAGTGGGGCTGCACTTACAGAAGAGAAACTCCCCAAAAACCCATAAAACTTGTCTAGATAGAAAAGAGATGTATGATCAGAGATAACAGCACTCATGTCATACCAAAGACGTAGATATGCTCCAAAGATCCCATGAACACTGCAACAAATTTGAGCAAATAATTACCACTTTATCACGTCTATTATAAGGTAAAAATACACATCTATTATCCCACTAATGGCAAACAGGGAAAGAAACTGTTTAACTTACCAGTAACAAAAGGACCATATGAAAATTGTTCCAAAGATGATCAAATAAGCTGGAAACAAATAGTGGACAATAGGCATCACAAGTAGCAAAAGTTAACGTCTGGGTCTCCCAAGGACCCACTAGTGCAGTAAATACACCCCACACAGACCAGCCCTAATATACACAAAACAAGGGTGGCCATTGGGGCACTGGGTGGGTCCTCTTTCATATGGCCAATAACCAAAGATGGGGCTTTTTTTAGCAGGAACGCGGGGAAACGCAGCTCCAGCACCTCCAGAACTGACTTATGTAATGGCAAGGGGTGCTGGGATGTGCTGCAGGGTCTATTGATGTTCTCTGCTGAGGGATCTATTCTAACTGGAGGGGATATATTTTTACAGGGGGGGATGGTCTATTGTTGCTGGTGGGGGAACTATTGTTGCTGGGGGTGGGTCTTATGTTGCTGGGGGGTCAGGTGTTGCTGGGAGAGATTTACTGTTGAGGGAGGGGTCTATTGTTGGTGGCTGCCTGAGAGTGTATTGATGCTGGCTGTGGGAGATCTGTTGTTGCTGCTGGGAGTCTATTATTGCTAGGGTGAAATTTTGTTGCGGGTGGTCCTTTATTGTTAGCGGAATCTATTGTTGCTGGCTGCAGGGGATCTATTTTACTGCTTTTCTTGTTATCATTACCAAATTTTAGCAAAATGACTTAGCACCACAAAATGATACATGGTTCTGTATTGTCTAAAAGACCAGTACTGGGAGTTAGATAGAGGATGAAACCAAGGAATAGTGCTCAGAGGTGGGTAGGTGTGGAGAAAAGGGGTGCTTTAGAAAGGGGGAGTTCCTGCACCTATTCTCTGAGAAAAAAACCCTGTATATAAGGGAAGGGATAGTAGTGAGATCATTGCCCATATCTGGTCCATATTTACCTAATTAGCAACCATTGACAGCTAGAAGATGTCACATTCATCCATGTGGAATGCCCTAAATGTTCTGCGTTTGGACGATTGTCCGAATAGCCAGTTTTCAGTCCAAATGTAAACACATTCAAGGGGTGAGTGGCAGTATCAGTCCCATTTGGCATCTGTCCCAACCTTTTCTTCACTGGAATACCGGCCCCTAAATCAGCCAGGTTGTCTATGTTTAGAACACTGATATTGGACATAACATTGCTGTCACTGGCCATACAGCATTTTGTTGCTCAGATATAAAGTGCAAATGCCCTACCATGTTCCTAAGGTACCAGGCAGCCACACTTCTTCAAGCTGGGCCTATGGGGTTAATACTGGTCACTAACGCTACACCACCCTCTTTACTGTTTGTATTATGCATGTTCCAAGCATGAAGACCAGAGGTAGAGTAAGAAAGGGGAAAGTTTCCTCAAGTGTCCTTCTGACCCACTGACAAAGTTGGCTGCGTTCCGAGTTACTGTTTACAAGATTTGTTGAAATGTTTGAATATACCTGTGTCTCATGTTATTGGATGTACAGTTTACCCCACCCTGTGTCTCTATGCAAACAAGGAGGGGGAATTGACCCCAGGGGTATATATACTTAGTCTTATTCTTTTATCCACCCTACACTGAGCCATGACTAATGACTGGGTGGGCTGCGGGATCAGGTATTGTCCTGGTACCAGGCAAAGGACCTCATACAGCGGATCCTCAGAAGTATGGTGTCCATCACAGGGTGGATACAAGATCAATCACCCAGAACAAGGAGAGAGAGCAGCACTGACTGGTTTGTACTACAGGTAGATGCAGGAGTTGTTTCAACCTAGAATAGTGCACAGATCTAGAAAAACTATAGGTTAGTGGGCTTTTTTTAGTTTAAAAAATCCCTCTTAAACTAACAGCTTTCTGACGCTTAGGGTCATTAGTGGTTAGACATGTAAGGAAACAAGGGGAGGAGTACAGAGAACTACCAGGGTTGCAACAGTCGCACTTGTGACAAGGCCCTGGTGTTCCGCCACTCTTGGGGGCCCCAGTGGGGTTCCTAATCCGAGGGCTCTGAGCTGAGAACGTCTCTCTCATACAGCTCAGAGCTAGCATTGACAGTTCTCCCTCCCCCCTCCCTCCTCCCTTGCAAGGAGGGGAAAAGAGACAGCCGATATGCTTATTATCCCCCTGCCCCTTCCCTCCTGTGTGCACTGCAGGAAGTGTGTTTCCTTGATCAAATGCAGCTCCTTAGCTTCACACTTCCCGCGGTGCCTCCTTTCCCATCTGTGCAAGGGAGGGGGAAGTGAGAACTGTCAATGCCGGGCCGGCTCTGTGCTGTATGAGAAAGACATTCTCAGCTCAGAGCCCTGCTGATGAGGCAAGCGGCACTGATGAGCACTGATAGGTAGCACTGATAGGCAGGGCTAATAGGAGGCACTAATGGGCACTGCTAGGTGGCACTGATAAGTAGGGCTGATAGGAGGCACTAATGGGCACTGATAGGTGGCACTGAAAGGCAGGGTTGATAGGAGGCACTAATGGACACTGATAGGTGGGATTGATGAACACTGATAGGCTGCATTGATGGGCACTGATAGACAGGATTTATGAGCACTGATAGGTGGCACAGATTGGCACTGATGAGCACTGATAGGCAGCATGGATGAGCACTGATAGGTGGCATTGATGAGTTCTGATAGGAGGCACTAATGGGCACTGATAGATTGGATTGATGAGCACTGATAGGCTGCACTGATGGCCACTGATAGACAGCATTAATGAGCACTGGTAGGTGGCACAGATGGGCACCAATGAGCACTGATAGGCCTCATGGATGAGCACTGATAGGTGGCATTCATGAGCACTGATTGGTGGCATGGATGGGCATGGATAGACGGCATTGATGAGCACTGATAGGTAGCACTGATAGGCAGCACTGATGGGCATTGATAGGCAGCATTGCTGATCAGCCATAAGCGTCACTGATAGGCAGCATTCATGATCACTGACAGGTAGCACTGATAGGCGGCACTGATAGGCGGCATTAATGAGCAATGATAGGTGGCACTGATAGGCGGCACTGATGGACATTGATGAGCAGTGATAGGCAGCACTCGTAGGCTGTGCTGATGGCCACTGATAGGTGGCATTGATGAGCACTGATAGGTGGCACAGATGGGCACTGATAGGCAGAATTGATGAGCACTGATAGGTGGTACTGATGGGTATTGATGAGCACTAAGGCTACTTTCACATTGCAGCGGTAGTCGCGGTCGCGATAAAACACCACTAGTTTTAGTAGAGTTTTACCAGTGATATGGCTCCGCTATGCAGACGGGAGCGTGGTGCTTTTAACCCCCCACGAGGGGTTAAAACGGGGTTAAATGTGCCGGTGCTCCATGCTACCGAGGTGGTGTGCAGCCGCTTCAGAAGCTCTTGCCATTGATTTTGATGTCAGGGGCGGTAGAGGAGCGGTATATACACTGCTCCCCTCACCGCCCCAAAGATGCTGCTTGCAGGACTTTTTGTAACGTCCCGCAAGCGCACCGCCCCAGTGTGAAAGCACTCAGGGCTTTCACATTGGGGTGGATTGGGTGGGATTTTTGAGGCGCTTTACAGAAGCTATTTTTAGCTAAATAGCGTCTGTAAAGCGTCTCAGTGTGAAAGGAGCCTAATAGGCGGCATTGATGAGCACTGATAGGTGGCACTGATGGGCATTAAGCACTGGTAGGACACTAATAGGCGGCATTGATAAGCACTGATAGGTGGCACTGATGGGCACTGGTAGGCAGCATTTATTAGCCGGTTATTGAATCATGTGCTTGGAAGCTTGTTGTATGCATAGAATACTTTACTTTCATGGAGGAATATATTACATGCCTTTTATCATCATGGAGACAGACAGAAAGCAGAAGTATACAATTACACACTTAGATACAGACAATACATCCTGTTATTACATTATCACAGAGAATACACATTATAACATTGCAGTGCCACTATAAAATAATGATTTGACAGATTATCTATAACTACCTGTTTAGTTCAAATAAAGAATAGTGAGTTTTAAATGCCATGACTGATTTCATTTGAGTTCAGCACTTTACCCAGCAGCAAAACAGGATCAGCCTTTGTTGTCATCTGCATTGTCAACTGTATTTATCTTTTTTTTTTACTCATAGTTTGTGTAAACCTTTGGGTACTTCTGGTCAGATTTTAGATTTTTAGTTTTATATTATTTTCTCAGTGAAATGGCCGATTGTTGGCTTGTGTGTGCAGAAGTTGGGCCAACAAAAAGTTGTAAGTGCTAACATGCATGCTCGGAATCCAGGAAGTGTTTGGTCATGTAAACCTGTGTTCGTAATTCACAAATCACATTCACCTGAACTTCCTCGTTATACTCCCTTAACATGTCACTATGTTCAGCTTTGTTAGCCGATTACTAGACTTCCGCCAATACGCCAGACAAAACAGCCGACAGACGATTAGACGATTTGGACAAAAGTTGGACGTGCGGTCGTAAAACAATCGGTGCATGTGTACGAGGCTTTAGAGTTTCCTGTATTCACAATTGAGTAGGATTATAGGGGTTCAATAATGTTGAGTTTCATATATATATATATAGAGACTATCACTATAAGAATTTATAATACACTTGATTTCTTTCTTTCCTTCTTAGATTTTTTTTTCCTGAGAGGTGAAGCTGAAGAACGCCTGTGATGACAGGAACTGCTGGTAAGAACCCAAAGATGGCCCAAAATTGGACTGTCTTATCTAACCAGTTTGAACTAGAACTGTCATGGTGGCGTCCATTTCCATTTTCACTTTCTATGAGTCACATGATGTTAACACCCATTTAACTGTTCGCTTGCTACTAAGAAGATATGAGGAAAAAAGAAAATCAAGATAGGAGCTGAGCCCCATTCAAGATAAATAGCACAGAAAAGAACTTTACTAGATTGGTTGCAGTCTGAAGTGAACACAATGATGCAAATAATTGTTAAAAGAAAGCATTTATTGATTACAATTCAATAAAAATTGAGGAAATGTATTATACACTTTACATAACAATCCAAAACGGTATGTTAATAAATTGATAAGTGGAATAACGATCAACGTTTCGCAGTGGTTATGCTTCCTCAGGATCATTCCACGTCTTTGTAAACATCTACTGATCAAACATAGTTATGTTAAACTCATATTTCATCATACCATCTCAGTCTATTCTCGTCAGTTACATTGTGCTCACCCGTTTCACCATTTCACCAGTAGCATGGCGCTGTGCAGAGAAGTCAGAAAGAAAGCCCCCTATCCCCCACCTAATGGCAGGTGGTGTCAGACCCACCCACCCTGTCTGGCGAATGTTGGACTGTCCTTCAGGAACGGCATCCTTTTAAACTGTTGTTGTGTAAAATTAAATATACAATAATATAATAAAAGAGTGCCAGGGATAGAGATATCAATATTGTAGATATAGGCTTGTTGTAATCGCTGAGCCACATGCTCCTCTGACCACCTCTACCGGTACATTCCTCTGTTAGACCTTTTTCTCTTCCAATCCTGGAAGAGTGTCTTTTAATGTCACTATGCACCATGAAGTGTAGGTACCTCCCCAGGGAGACATATGTACCAGGACCAAATGTCAATACATGCATAAGCGGGGGGGAGGGGGCAGTCCCTTTAATAGAGTAACCCCCAAGCCATCCTGTTTTCAGCGTTCAGCCCTCCATGACCACATCCTAGCAGATCGCCAATCTACATGCCCCTATGCTGATTCAAAATCTTTCACTGCACTTGATCATCAGTTGCCGACAGGCAGCTTACCTTGTCCAGAGTAGGACCGGAGATACACGGCAGCGGAGCGCCAAAGCCTCCGTACTCCACTGTGTCTCCGGTCTATCTAAAAGGCAGTCCGGCCGGAAGTGACAGAGCCGCAAGGCTCTTCGGCGTCAGATCCGACCCAGGTGCCTGGGGAGGGCGCATGCGCGGCAACCCCACCGCGGCCAAAACACTGCGCCCACCGCATCTAGGGGGCCGGATACTGCCGTCCAATCCAAAGTCCTTTTCTGTGCTATTTATCTTGATGGGGCTCAGCTCCTATCTTGATTTTCTTTTTTCCTCATAATTACTTTGGATGTGGATTGGACTGCCGTCTCCAACACTGATCAGCCACATCTCCTTAAAACTAAGAAGATATAAATTCTGATTGGATTAACTATGCGATCACACTTAGATCACGCCTAGAATACACTTAAAACATGCCCATATCTTATGCATATTCATGACTATAAAATTGTATAGCCTGTAGATGAAACCTCAGAAACACTTTCACTTTGCTCGCTTCATAGTAGCTGAGAACTGTGTATTGTATGTCTCCACTGCAGTGAATAAACGCACCTTATTTTTTTCCAATTTGGACATACTGTGTCATCTGGAAGGTCTTGTTTGAAGACTCCCTAACCGGATTTAACAGCTGGTGCCTGTGATTCAGTTCCGGTGGACTCCCGACCAGAGAAACATGTGAAACCCATGGTGGGCAGAACCAGAGTGGCCACATTAAGAAACATTTATTCTTACTTATTCTGCCTGCCACGGCAAGTACCAGTCGGTGTCTGAAGTCTATTGGTCTGATTTTTTTTTTTTGAATGAGATGGTGAGATAAAATGAATACAAACTAGAGTAATGTTAATGCTACACAGTTTGACCCAAATAACTCCTCCACTTCACTTGGTGCAGAAATAATAGAGCCGATAATTATTTTTGGTGGATTGCTGATGTTTTGTTTCTATGCTTGGGGCGTCGATAGATTTATGAGACTTGTGAGAAGGTCTGACTAGAGGACAGTAGTGGTATTGTAGCCAGTATGTGGCTACGTGACAGCCTGTGTGGCAAGTGCAATAAAGTAGATAAAAAATATTAATCCGTGCTGCAGACCAATGAATCTGTTACATACACCAATCACCAGGACCCTCACGAAGTGTCCGGGGATCAGCCCATGTAAGGGGGCTGCTGCTACATAAGTATCTAGCAAGAGGTACCTTTTAAAATCAAAAAGCAAATAAATGCTGCGCCACCCTAAACATAATCAACCAACCAATACTGTGTAGTGCACTTGAACACACTACACAGTATTGGTTGGTTGATTATGTTTAGGGTGGAGCAGCATTTATTTGCTTTTTGATTTTAAAAAGTGCAATAAAGTGCCATTTGACGGCTACTGTGTGTGGCCCGGAGAGAAAAATGTTTTTTTGGGTGACGACCCACAAATTGTAGTAGAGACTCAGAGTGAGGACTCTAAGAATGGGAGCATGGCACTCCCATGGATGCTGGGAGAGGTAAAAAAATGGCACAAGTAAACTAAGTCCTTTGACAGAAATGAATGACAGACAGATATGGACAGCGGTTAAAAAATGACACCAAAACTATTATAGGCTGGACTAAAAACAGTCCAGATCCAATTCCAGCAGGAGTTTATGATGTCTCAACTTGGGTCTCTGTGTATGTTAATTTCTATGGCAGACTGACTGAGTTGGATAAGGGGATTAAATGTGTACAGTATTGGATTTTTGAAAGCATGCAACGTGATGGAACGTTACCTAGTTATGAGCCTGTCAAAGTTTTTCTAACGCATATCACTGATGGGCCTAGCAAAAAGGAATTAGACCAAGCAATGCAATTGTTATCTAAATGTTTAAGAAATTGAAAGATATGTGAATGAAACCTGTCAGAGATGGTTGAAGCTTTACATTTGTCCTGGGACAATGTAAGTCCTAGATGAAGCAAGAGAGGCAAAGGTAAAGGGAAGGAGAAGAAAGCTAAGGAAGAAAGTGAGGATGAGGACAGTGATTAGTATAAAATAGGGTCGTCCCGATACCACTTTTTTAAGACCGAGTACAAGTACCGATACTTTTTTTTAAGTACTCGCCGATACCGATTACCGATACTTTTTTTTAATGTCATGTGAGAATTTGTAAATCTATTGTTAACGTAACGAACCAGATTAAGGAAAAACGATCCGGGTAGTCACTATACGCAATCTTTTTGAAACTGTCCGAGTATTGATCCATTGCAAGGTAGTGCAACGTACGAAAGTTTTTAGGTTATGACATGTGTAAATTAGGGGAA
>BLSH010286071.1:914657-928145 GCA_018402905.1 Glandirana rugosa | reverse complement strand
GACAGATCGGGACCGGAGGGGGGGGGGGGGGGCAGAGGAGAACACAGGGCTGGACACAAGAACTGGAGGAGGAGGGGGGGGCCAGAGTAGCACAGAGGATGATACAGGGACACTCTCCCTGTGCGGCTTTCAATGAAGCAGCTCAATGCCGCGGAGGGGAGATCACTGATTGTAATTTCCCCCACTGCTGCACCGATCATCCCCGAGTGTCCCTGTATCCTCCCCGCTGTGTCCTCCGTGCTACTACTAAGTATCGGATGAGGCATCGGGAGCATTTGCACGAGTACAAGTACTCGTGCAAATGCTCGGTATCTGTACCGATACCGATACTAGTATCGGTATTGGGACAACCCTAGTATAAAATATAGTAGAGACAAAGACCCTTCCTCCATCTAAAAGGCCACTCCAAGCTCATTCCTTAGTGTCCCCATCACCTACAGCACCCGCTCATTCAGATCCTCTTCCTCCTCCTCCAAGTTACCAGGCACACCCTGCACCTAATGTTGCCGGGCAAGGACCTTATAAGGGGGCCATAAAGGACCTAGAGGTTATAGCTGCTCAGATAGAAAATTAAGCTGAATTATGCTTAAGATACAGTGCCTATCCTGTTTGCATAATTACTAATACAAGACAAGGACATGATGGTGTGCAACCACCGATAATTACAACAAGTACTAGTTACCAGCTCTTTTCTCCAGTAGCATGCTCTTACAAAGGACATTCCACACCCCTCTAAAGACACAGCTGTCCTTATGCAGGAAATGAACACATTGAAAGAAACTCAGGATTTATGCTGGGCAGATATGGCTCAAATATCTTAATTGAGATTAGTCCTCGGGTCCGCTGGTTGCACAGAAAAGTGCAGATGACAAAGTCAATGTCACTGTGTGCCCCACAGGCAGGTGAAACTTCCAGTTGCAGGACAAAGATAAGACAACAAATGCATTAGAAAGAAAGTGGGCATAATGTTGTAGAATTATTAATGAGTGGTCCTCGTAGAACAAATCAGGAGGCTTGATGGATGTGAGACTGGAAAAGACTGAGGATGTTTTGATTACTTTAAACGTGTTCAGTCCATGGCAGAGACAGTAGGAGTGGATGTGACTGATTGTATTAAGATTACTGCCATAGGTTGTAAGAATGCTGTTGTGATGGGACTTAAAGAATCAGCAAGGTTGAACAGTTAATGGCAACAAAACCAGAATGGAGGGGATTTGAATGGGCCTTGTTGAGAGAAGTGTGTAGTAGCATTGAGGCTCAGGAAGAAGAAAGAAAAGAGAAAAGGCTGAATGCTTTTGTGGTTTAGGATGATGTTCAAGGAGCTAATGTTTTCCAAAGAGAAACCAGGAAATGTTTCAATTGTGGCAAGATTGGCCCTCTTGCCAGGAAATGTAGACTACCTGACAGACGTAAGCAGAAGAAGGAGGGAAACAATGATAAATGACTAGTAAAGCAGCATGAACTTTCTGAGCACACAGAGGTTAATTTGTGCATCTCTGAGACGGTTGGTAAAGACGCTTTTGTAACATTGCGCTTCCCACAATTAACAGGTCAGGAAATGTTATGCTTAGTTGATTCTGGCTCCGCCCAGACTACTACTCAAAAGTCCCGCCTACCAAAAGACATCCCACTTACATCTGGGCCACTAACAGTTGGAGTGGGAGGAAAGTCTACCCCTTTCAAGGAAACGCCCCCCAAACAAATTGGGATTGGAAGCCACAATATGTTTCATAAGCTGCTTGTCTCTGTTACTGTACCATGCAATGTACTGAGAAGAGGCCTACTGAGTAGCTTACAAGCCTGTATACAGTATACATCCAACGGAGTAGAAGTACATGTTGGAGAATTCGATGAAGAAATTATATGTGGTTTGACAGCAATGGATTTAGAAGAGTAGATTGAAGGTGGTAATATTCCAACTGAAATTGTTGCTCAAATACCTGATGCTCTCTGGGTCAAGGGAAAATATAAGGTAGGACTTCTACAAGTCCTTCTGGCGCTTGTGCGCGCACGGGTGTGCGCAAAAGCGCACAGGCACGCGCACCACCGCGGAAGAGGGCAGAAAGCACTAATGTCCCCTAACATTGCCCCCCCAAGGGGCAGCCTCCAGATGCCCAACCGGGCTTTTAACTCTGGGTGTCTTCTCCAAAAGGACCTGACAAGCTCTTTAGCGTGGATGTTGTTTTCAGGTTCCCATGAGCTTTCTTCGGGCCCGTATCCCTTCCACTTAATATCAAGAACTGGGTAGATCCACCCCTTTTCCTGCAGTCGAGGATAGCTTCCACTTCAAATTCATCCTCACCATCCACAAGGATGGGCTCAGGCGGGGCCGACTTCCGACCCGGGAAAGAGTCCTGGGTTACGGGCTTCAACAAGGTGACATGAAATACCGGGTGCACTCGCAGGGAATTAGTAAGGAAAACAATCAGCGCAGCTGAGCCTGAAGTAAACGATCTAAAACTGCCAGCTGAACATCAAAGGCAATCAACCTCAGTACATATAAAATACAGAAAGATGCAGCGCAGCTAAAAATTACTAAAATTGTCCAAAATAATATGCACTGAGATACGTATAGAAAGTGCAAAAGTCCAATATTTCATGCATTTGGATCCACCATGTGTTGTATTGCCACACTAGACAGTGAAACAGGTCCCTCCACCAACATCCACTGCGCTCACCTCATAGGTAGACCCCAGTTTTACTAGAGGGTCAAACATATGTGATACCCCTCACAGGGTTAACATTCAATGTCTTCCTCGGCGGAGCACGCTAATGCCGTAACGCGTACAGGAGAAGGACCTGCTGTGACGTCACCCGCTGCTGTCAATGAGAGGATACCGGTCGGACTATCCACACAGATCGCACCATTGCTTCTCCTGCTCCAGACGACCCGCCGGTGTTTCCTATGCGATTTTGCTGTTCACATGATTTTACCAAACGGATGTTTATAAGTAGTTATGATTTTTAAAGTTCATCTACAGTCTGCACTTAGTATACACTCCTTTTGTACCCATCACACTGGTATACGGTCCTGGGATGGGTCTTCCCCAAGTTGAGCCGGAGACTGTTTCTGGATGTGAGGAAGGGATCCCTGAAGAACTCTACCGCATTGAATGTTAACCCTGTGAGGGGTATCACATGTGTTTGACCCTCTAGTAAAACTGGGGTCTACCTATGAGGTGAGTGCAGTGGATGTTGGTGGAGGGACCTGTTTCACAGTCTAGTGTGGCAATACAACACATGGTGGATCCAAATGCATGAAATATTGGACTTTTGCACTTTATATATGTATCTCGGTGCATATTATTTTGCACTCGCAGGGAAGGTGGAAGGTCCAGCTCATATGCCACCCTGTTGATCTTTCTTTTCACAGGGAATGGCCTGATGAACCTTGGACCCAACTTCTTGGAAGGGCGTGCCAACCTCAAGTTCTTGGTTGCTAGAGATACATGGTCACCTGGTTGCAGGTCCAATTCCCCGCGTCTCCCCTTGTCGAATGCCCTCTTGTTGCATTCCTGTGTCTGGGCTAGGGTTTCTTGTAGCACCTTGTTGTTCCTTGTCAGGAATTCTACCGTCTTTTGTACAGCAGGTACCTCGCTTTCTTGAATCAGGTTAGGTATAAAGGTAGGGTGGTACCCCAGATTCGCCCAGAATGGGGACTGCTTGGTGGCTGAGTGCTCGGTGTTGTTGTACGCAAACTCCGCCATAGGTAACAGCGAGACCCAGTCATCCTGAGCAACATAAGAGTAAGAGCGGATGTACTGTTCTAGGGTCTGGTTAGTCCTCTCTGTCTGACCATTTGACTGGGGGTGATACGCAGAGGAGAATGCTAGTTCAATGTTCAATGTGGAACACAGGGCTTTCCAGACCTGGGAAGTGAACTGCACCCCACGATCTGAGACAATGTTGATAGGGAGCCCATGCAGTTGGACCACTTCCTTGATAAATGTCCCTGCCGTCTCAGTTGCGGTGGGGGTGCTCTTCATCAGAATGAAGTGGGCCATTTTGGTGAGACAATCCACAATGACAAAAATGGAGTTGAATCCTTCAGATGGGGGTAGCTCCACTATAAAATCCATTGATATGTGAGACCATGGCCATTCAGGAATGGGCAGTGGGTTTAACAGACCCCATGCTTTTGCCTGGCTGGTCTTGTGTTGGGCACAGATCGAACAAGCGCTGATATATTTCCGGCAGTCTTTGTCAGCAGAAGGCCACCAAAAGGAGCGCGACAACAGTTCCGCAGTCTTACGACTGCCAAAGTGCCCGGCCAATTGGTGGTCGTGACAGAGTTCCAGCGCTGTTAAATGCTGCTGTTCTGGGATAAAGAGTTTATCCTGGAACCACCACAGTCCATCTTTCAGTGTCAGTCTGGGATCAGGAGACATGGTTGATCCCGCCAGGAATCGTTTAACCCGAGACAGCAAATCTTCCTGTAGTAGCAAGAAACTCTGGGACGGGAGGATGGTATCTGGTGGCGTGGAGTCGCCAGGCTCACTGAACATCCTGGACAGAGCGTCCGGCTTCACGATATGCAGGTTAAAACAAGAGAAAAATAGAGCCCATCGTGCCTGACGTGGTCTCAGTCTTTTAGCAGTGCGCAGGTACTCTAGGTTCTTATGGTCGGTGAATACCATGACAGGGTGTAAGGCTCCTTCCAGCAAATACCGCCATTCCTCCAGGGCGGATTTGATTGCCAGAAGTACCCAGTCTCCCACATCGTAATTTTTCTCTTGCATTGTGAGCTTCCAGGAGAAGAAGGCGATGGGGTGAAGTGAGGCCTTGGGACCCCGTCTCTGGGACAGGCCTGCTCCTACTGCTGTCTCAGAAGCGTCCACCTCCAGAATATAAGGCAGAGCTGAATTCGGGTGTTTAAGAACAGGGGCCGTGGTAAACAGTTCCTTGAGTTTCTGAAAGGCTATTTGGGCCTCAGGGGACCAGTGAAAATGGGAGCCCTGTTTAGTGAGTTGGGTGATGGGTGCGATCACCGCAGAAAGTCCTGTAATAAACTTCCTATAGAAGTTGGCAAAACCAATGAACTGTTGGACCCCTTTCCTGTCCACGGGAGCTGGCCAATCCACAATTGCAGAGACTTTCTGGGGATCTATGGTTACCCCGGTGACTGAGATATCGAAGCCCAGGAATGAGATTCACTCAAAGGCACACTTTTCAGCCTTAGCAAAGAGTCCATGCTGACATAGACGTTGTAGGATGCAGCTGACATGCCTGCGATGTTCTTCCAGGGAGGCCGAAAAGATGAGGATGTCATCCAGGTAAATGATGACGAACTGATCCAAGTAGACACAAAATACATCATTTACTAGGTGCTGGAAAGTGGCTGGAGCATTGCAGAGCCCAAAGGGCATCACTAAATATTCAAAGTGGCCGAAGCGCATCCAGAAGGCAGTCTTCCACTCATCGCCCTCCCGGATGCGGATCAGGTTATAGGCTCCGCGAAGATCCAGTTTGGTAAACACATCAGCGGTTTCTAGTCTTTGAAACAACTCAGGGACCAGTGGCAAGGGGTACTGGTTCTTAATGGTAATTTTGTTAAGGTCCTGATAGTGTATGCAGGGTCTGAGAATGTGGTCTTTCTTCTCCACGAAGAATATTCCAGTTCCTGCAGGAGAAGTGGAGGGCCGAATGAACCCTTTCTGAAGGTTATCGTCCAGATAAGCCTTGAGGGCTTTCAGTTCCAGCTCAGAGAGCGGGTAGATTCGGCCAAAGGGTACTTCTGCCCCAGGTAGCAACTCTATCAGGATATCGTACGACCTGTGAGGTGGGAGAACATCTGCCCCTTTCTTGCTGAACACATCCAGAAACTCATGGTAGACAGATGGAACAGGGAGATGGGTTTCGTTATCAGAATCAGATTCCAGACAGAGCACTGAAGAGGGGAATTCCGGAGCTGGTGGCAGACAGTGGTGCTGACAGTATGAGGAGAGAAACTGTACTTCTCCCGAGGACTAGTCAATGGTAGGGCAGTGTGCCCGGAGCCATGGCAGACCCAAAATGACTGGGAACAGAGGGGACGTTATGGTGCCCAATGACAGGTGTTTCAGGTGTCCGCCAGCTGTCCAGGCAAGAAGAGGAACTGTCTAATGGGTGACTGCTCCAGATTTTATGGTGGACCCATCGGCCAAGCGGATGGCCATCCAACGGGTTTTAGGCTTGAGCGGGATCTGGTGCTGAGCTGCAAAGGCCAGATCAATGAAGCAGCTATAGGCCCCGGAGTCCAGGATAGCCGGGACCTGGAGATTCCTCCAGGGAGCTGGATATGCAGTGGCAGAACGAGATGGTTGGAAAGATCGGCCAAAGATAAGAGTTCTCCAGGGGTATAGCGGAGCCTGTTTCCCTGCTTAACCAGACAGGACCTGACAAGGTGTCCGGGGCCACCACAATAGAGGCAGAGGTTGTAGGTCAGATGTCTGTGTCTCTCTTCAGGAGAGAAAGAGCAGGCCGGGGAGGTCCGGACAGGGCAAACACCCCCTGCAGCTTCTTCGGCTCTATGCTCTCGCAGACGTCGGTCGACCTGGATGGTCAGGTTCATCAGAGCTTCCAATGTCTGGGGGACTCCCACACGGGTCAGCTCATCTTTGAGCGGTTCGGTGAGCCCCAATCTGAACTGATGATGGAGCGCAGCATCGTTCCAGGAGGTATCTTTGCTCCAGCGCCGGAACTCTGCTACGTAATCCTCCGCCGCTCGGCGGCCTTGCTGGAGAGCGTGGAGAGCAGCCTCAGCTGTAGCAGCCTGGTGGGGGTCCTCGTACAACTGAGCCATGGACCTAAAGAAAGGGACGGTCTCAGGAGCCCCCTGTTCCAGCAGCCGGTGAGCCCATGCTTGTGGCTCATCCCTTAGTAGCGGAATGACCAGTCCCACGTTAGTAGCTTCTGACGAGAAGGTGCGGGGCTGCAGGTAAAAGTACAATTTGCATGCAGTGCGAAAAGCCCAAAACTTCAGGCGGTCCCCCGTGAACCGTTCGGGCAAGGGTACCTCGGGTTCCCTAGGCACGGTCAGCAGGGTGTGAGCATCCTTGAGTTCTCGGACTTGGTTCCCCAGCCGGGTGTATTCCCTTTGTAAGTCCCTCAAAGCCTGGGAGAGCCCGGCTAGGTGCGTACTCAGATCCTCCATAGGAGAGGGCCACTGCGCAGACGCGGACTGACTGTCCGTTGCTGTCTCGTACCTGATGGTGGAGTCTGGCTTATGCAGTAGGCAACCTCTCTTACGGCCCTGGTTCCAGACAGGGAGCGATGGAGCACAGGGGAGCATGAGGGCTGGATTGGACACTGATGATGGTAAGATGTCGTCCAGAAGTTCATGCAACACTGAAGAGTAGTGAGGCAGGCAAGGTCAATAACATTCGGGCTGAGCAGTACAAGAGGAGCAGGCAGTCAGGTGGTTGGGTGCAGGCAGGGTCATTAACAGGCAGGCAGATTGAGGTACACAGCGGTCAGACAGAAGAGTGGTTGTAGGCAAGCCGGGGGTCAGTGCAGGCAGAGTTCAAGCAGATGCGGGTTTGGGCCGGGTCACAGGTAACAGGTAGCTCAGAACGGGTCACTCAGGAAGACGGTAACGGACAGCACTGGCTGCTGGGTCTCAAAGCTTCAAATATGCTGTTCCGACGCGTGCACACTGGTGCGCACGAACGCGACGGGCGTGCGCACCACCGCGGAAGGGGGCAGAAAGCACCAATCTCCCCTAACAGGTGTACACTGTAATAGACCTGGCAAATGCTTTCTTTAGTGTGGCCCTGGATGAAAAAAGCCAAAACCTCTTTGATTTCCGGTTTGAAGGAGAAATGTATACCTGGACAAGAATTCCGCAAGGAATGGTTTCCTCTCCGAGTGAATTCTCAAAGGCCATGAAGACATCCTAAATGGGTGGCAACCAGCCCATGAAGGCACAGTGATCAAGGTGTACATTGATGACATCTTACTATGTGCAGACACAAAAGAACATTGTGAACAAGACTCTTTCTCTGTTGAAATATCCCAGTTACCAGAATTGCAGAGTGTCAAAGGAAAAGGTACAATGGTGCAGACCTCATGTGAAATTCCTTGGTCTCTGTCTAGGCCCTGGAACCAAACACATTGACAGTGAAAGAAAATGGACAATAAATAAAATGCCTCAGCTGAAGAATCACAAACAGATCAGAGAATTCATGGGGATGGTGTCATATATGAGACAATGGATACCAGATGCTAACATCAAGTTGAAACCCTTGTATACTGCCCTGACCACACCCTTTGAATGGATAACGGAACTGGAGGATGTCCTCAATCAGTTGAAAGCTAATATCCAAGTGTGCCTGCTCTCAAAATGCCTGACCAAAACAAACCCTTCCAATTGTATTGTTCTTTCAAGGGAGCCACAGGCAATGGAGTTCTTACACAGAGGTCACCATCAAGAACACACATAGTGGCCTATGAAAGTGTACAATCCTCCAGTGAACACCAACCTGTGGAAAAGCAGTTGCAGCTGCTGCATTACTAGTTGAGAAGGTTGACATTGTAAGGATGAATCAGCCTCAACAGTCTACACAACACATGCAGCAAATGAAATCTTGAAAAGAGCAAGGACCAAACATTTGTCATTAGCAAGGCTGAGCAAGTATGAAGAAATCCTGCTTTTGCAATCCTGTTTCTTTCTTTCCTTCTTAGATGCCTTGTGTTTTTTTTTTCCTGAAAGGTGAAGCTGAAGAACGCCTGTGATGACATGAACTGCTGATAAGAACCCAAAAGATGGCTCAAAATTGGACTGTCTTACCAGTTTTAACTAGAACTGTCATGGCGGTGTCCATTTCCATTTTCACTTTCTATCGGTCACACGATGTTAACACCCATTTAACTGTTCGCTTGCTAGTAGGAAGATATAAATTCTGATTGGATTAAATATGCAATCACACTTAGATCATGCCTAGTATACACTTAAAACACACCCATATCTTATGCATATTCATGACAATAAAATTGTATAGCCTGTAGATGTAACTTCTGAAACATTTTCACTTTAGTCGCTTCATAGTAGCTGAGAACTGTGTATTGTATTTCTCCACTGCAGTGAATAAACACACCTTATTTTTTTTTAAATTTGGACTCACTGTCTCATCTCGAAGGTCTTGTTTGAAGACTCCCTAACCGAATTTAACACAATATAATCCACAGATTTTTGGTTAAATTTAGGTCTGCACCTCTGAAGGGCACTGAAAAACCTTACTTGGTCTTTACTCAATTGAAAAGGTTTGAAGCTGAACTGACGTATGTTTGGGTCAATGCCACTGACTGTGGGACATTAGTCTCAGAACTTTCTGACACATAGAATCTATTCTGACCTCTACCTACACAATTAGTCTGATGTGCCTGGCTGCCACAGAACCCCAAAAATATTAGCTCCCCCATATGTAATAACTGGTATGGTACTCTTTAGATATTTTTTTTGACTGGTATCTCAACAGTTTATCTTTAAGTTATATTAGACTGTGGTGTGCATTGCAAACTTCAAACAATGACTTAGAAGTAAGATTTTAGGAAAGGATTTCTTTAGATAAATGCCCCATTTGGCTGTGTTGCTAAACATTCCTGCTAACAGTTGCCATTATTTGTTTACCCTTTCTCCTTTTCCATTTCCGTCGCTTTGAGTTACAGAAATTAAAGTTTTCCAATGCTCTTGTTCATTGTCAGATTCATTCTCTGAGTCATCTTTGCAGATCTTTGTGAACTGTCATGTGTTACCTGGACACTTTTCTTGTTTTCTTGTACTGGGTCTTTCTGGCATTATCTGACCTTGGTCTACAGGTGAATAATCACATGGCAATAGTGGGATTATACCCACTACTCCCATCCCCACCATTCACACTCCAGGATAGACCATGTGTTTATCTTACGTAAACATTTACCTCTAGTTGTCACTGCATCTATCCTGGCAGCCCCGTGGTCAGATCATGACCCGGTGCTGGTGGTCTGTCACTCATTACTCAGTAAGCCCCAAAGTTCACCATGGACAATGAACAACTCTCTCTTATCTATTGATGAGGTCCTGACAGATATCCGCCAAGCGTCAGTCGAATACTTTCAACTCAACACGGGCTCGGTTTCTTCCCCTGTAGTACTGTGGAAAAGCATATAAAGCGGTCCTTCGGGGACGAATTATTCAAGTGGTATCTAAGAGGAAGAGGGAGAGGCTGCGGGCCAGAACTATTCTGGAACAACGCCTAGAGTCTGCAACACAAACATTTAAGCAAACCCCTACCCCTTCTAACCACAAACTCTTAGACCAGACCCGTACAGAACTAGACTTAAATCTAACTGACGACGCTGAGCGATCTCTGCGCTGGGCGAGACAAAAATGGTACCTAACTCGATGCTAGCCAACAGATTGCGGACCTTTGCGTCAAAATACACCCCCATCACCCTCCGCACCAGGCATAATATCCTTACAAGCAACCTTGTCCGGATCTTAGATGAATTTCGCCAGCATTTAACAACTCTTTATCAAGCCACCGACCAACCCCCTACTCAGGGCCTTGACTTTTTCCTAGACAATTTAGCACTACCTTCCCTATTCAAGGCCCACACATCTTTGATGGACAAGGATATCCAGGTTTCTGAGGTCCAACAATATATTAAAGATCTGAAGGTGAGCAAAAGGCCAGGTCCAGATGGCTTTACAGCACTATACTACAGGAAGTTCTCTGATATTTTAGCTCCCCACTTCGCGGCTATGTACTAAGAAAGGCAAAAGATTTACTTCTAGCCTACTAACGGCTAGTATAGTGATGATCCCAAAACCAGACCATGACCATTCCTCTTGGGCCAACTATCGACCAATTCCACTCATTAATATAGATATGAAAATACTGACTAAAATTCTGCCCAACCGCCTGAATACCTTTTTACACCGATTGGTTAAGAAGGATCAGGTGGGGTTTGTCCCGCAGAGACATGCGGGCGACGCAATTAGGCGCGCACTCCAAATCCAACATATAGCTCATAGTAGATACTTGGACATGATGTTTTGTCTTTGGATGTAAACAAAGCTTTTGATACTCTGTGCTGGCCCTATTTAACCACTTACCTACCGGGCTACTTTTTTACATTTGGTAGTCACAAGCTAAAAACATTTTTTTTTTGCTAGAGAATTACTTAGAACCCCCAAACATTATATATATATTTTTTTCAAACACCCTAGAGAATAAAATGGCGATTGTTGCAATACTTTTTGTCACACGGTATTTGCGCAGCGGTCTTTCAAGCGCGATTTTTTTGGAACAATTTTACTTTTTTGAGTTAAAAAATAAGACAACAGTAAAGTTAGCCCAATTTTTTGCATATTGTGAAAGAGGATGTTACGCCGAGTAAATAGATACCATACATGAGACAGTTGAAAATTGCGCACACTCGTGGAATGGCGACAAAGTCCGGTATTTAAAAAGTTCCATAGGCGACGCTTTAAAAATTTTTAATGGTTACCAGGTTAGAGTTACAGAGGAGGTCTTTTGCTAGAATTACTGCTCACACTCTGGCGATCGCGGCGATACCTCACATGTGTGATTTGAACGCCGTTTTCATATGTGGGCACGACTTACATATGCGTTTTCTTTGCTGCGCGAGCTCGCGGGGACGGTGGCGATTTAAATCTTTTTTTAATTTTATTTATTTATTTATTTTTAGCACTGTTCCTTTAAAAAAAAATCTGATCACTTTTATTGCTATCACAAGGAATGTAAACATCCCTTGTGATAGTAATATATGGTGACAGGTACTCTTTTTGGAGGGCCGGGGGGTCTAAAAGACCCCCCATCCCTCCTTTGCACTTCACAGTATTCAGATTGCCAAAAACGGCGATTCTGAATACTGTCATTTTTTTAAAATTGGCACCTTTAGCCGCCGTGTAAACCGGAAGTGACGTTGTGACGTCGCTTCCGGAATTTGCCGAAGGAGACCCGATCGAAGCCAATTACAGCTTCTGTCAGGTCTCCTTCCAGCCGGCGGACGCGCCGGATCGTCACTCCGGTCTCCCGGTGGGACGGGAGGCCGGAGAAGAGCGGCGGAAGGCGGCGGGAGGGGGGGATGTCCCCTCCCGCCCCCTGGGGTAACGACCGAGCGGTTTCCGAGCCAGATCTGTCGTTACCCCTGGATAGCCGACCGCCAGCTCTAAAAATGATACCGGGATATATGTCCCAGGAGAGCCGCTCAAACCCGACCGCTGCCTATTTACGCCGCTGGTCGGTCGGGAAGTGGTTAATAAAGGTTCTCCGACACTATGGTTTTGGTGCTTCTTTCCTTAGTTGGATCTTGACACTCTATGATGTCCCTCAGGCCAAGGTCAAGTATTATGGGTTTGAATCACCGATGTTCCCCATTAGGAGAGGAACCCGTCAGGGCTGTGCACTATCCCCACTATTGTTTATCTGGGCCCTCGAACCCTTGGCGGAGGCAATCCGCTCTCACGCAGATATAACGGGGGTAGAAGTGGCGGGAGTCTCCCATGAAATTTCACTCTTTGCGGACGGTATTCTGCTGTCTTTAACTAACCCTAGGATAGCACTCCCTAATCTGTTCTCCCTACTGGGCACATTTGCGGCCTTGTCAGGCCTCGCGGTGAACTTCCGAGTGCTTCCGAGGGTGCTCTCAGGTGGGCACAATGGCACATATTTGGTGGGAATGCCTGAAGACCCGTAGGCTTTGGGTCCGGGTATATTCTATGCTCCGTAATCTATTTCACACCAACTTAAAAAAGGATCCCTATGAAGCACTTTTATGCAAGCCCATAGAGGAACTACTCCGTCCTGAATGCCAACTTGCAATGCATATCTTTACTGCGACTAAACTAACTATCGCCAAGGCATGGAAAACTCAGTTTTGAAAGGGTAAAAAATAGAGTTAATGACATTATGATCAATGAGAAATTGACGCCCATTCTTTAGGACACCCACAAGAAATTGCTGAGGGTCTGGCAACCTTGGAAAGCCTATAGTCACCCATCTAGATTCAACCCTGCTCTTCTATCAATGTAAGGGGAGCTGGCATTCGCTCGCTTCCCCTCCCCCCCCCCCCCACCCCGGCGGTCCTCTCTCTCTCCTTTCTCTTTTAAATGATAGTAATTTTGTCTCTTTTTGTTTCATGTCGGATCGCTGTCGTTTTTGTTGAACTTACCGGTACACCAATGTTTTGACTAATGTTTTGTCTTTTTCTATATCGGTATTATCCTAGGTTGTCGTGCATATAGTTTTAATATTGTAACATAGTTGAAAAGGACCGCATCCGGACTACGTTTTTCTTCTTTTCAATTCGTAATAAAAACAGTACCGAGTCATCTCTTCCTTTACTCTTTGTTTTTCTTTTCCTTATCCATCATGATATGTCGCCTCCCTCTCTCATCTTCTTTTTCTCTTTCCTCTCTCTCTCCTGGCGGCCCCACCCCCCCCCCCCCTCCCCTTCGCTCGCTTACGGTCGAGGGGAATGTAACTATCTTCTCGTCCCAACTTA
>BLSH010286071.1:877576-892503 GCA_018402905.1 Glandirana rugosa | reverse complement strand
CGATCGTAGCGATCGTTGTTCTATGCAGAGCTTGATCTGCAACTCAAAGCAGCGGTATGTGAAATCTCTAATTTCTGCTATCTGTCCTCAGAGCAACAGCACAGACAGCAGTAGTAAAGTAATCTATCTCAGGATGCAGGATCAGGTCTTAAAATGGCTAAAATCTGTCCCTCACGCCGTCAGCTACCTTTCCCTATACTAACCCAAGGAGCATGTGACTGCAGCACTATGACTCCAGCTTATAAAGAGGCTGGGTCACATGATGCACTGGCCAATCACAGCCATGCCATTAGTAGGCATGGCTGTGATGGCTTCTAAGGGCAAACCAGTGAAACGCTTGTTGATTGGCTGCCCTGCAGCTTCTCAACACGTGGAATAAAATAGCAGAACCCCGGACCGAACCCGAACGATTTTTGAAATGTCCGGGTCCGGGTCCGTGCCACGGACACCCGAAAGTTCGGTACGGACCCGAACGTTACAGTCCGGGTTCGCTCAACACTACATATAACTAGTGATTGTAAACTTATTTTACTAAAATCTTAATAGTTTACTATAAATTAATTCAAAGTAGACAAAATCATTTAGAGTTAAAATCCTTTTAATGGTATGTATCAGGACAAATGATAAGGATCTAAAAAATAACTGAATTTTTCTTATAATATGGAATATGTTCTTTCTATAGGAATAAGAGATGAGAAAAGTAAGCCAAAGCACATCGCACTCTCATTAAAAACTGTTAGCCAGAAAAGCTGCCACTTCCCACTATAGCTCATTTAGTACGCGTGATCAGGATATAACATAAAAAGGTGAATCAGCTTTTCTTTACTTCTAATCTGAACAAAAGTCTACCTAAATTTAACTATTCCAAAAGCAGTAATGGTGATAAAGTATTTTTTTAAATTCTCAATGGTTTGTCGTCTATTAGCCTCAAAAAAGCAATTGTTTTTAGAGTCCCTATAAAAATACTGTATTAAAATAGATTTTACTCGCATTAACTAAAACATACCTACTAGCAAAAAAGTTAAAGGTAGGGTCAGCCTGCTTGTGCTAACCCATTGCTGCTGCACTGAGAAAAATAAAATAAAAACATTTTCTTCAACTGTCAGCATCCTACATGCTCAAAATGCCTACATACAACCTAGAAAATGAAATTGTCAAATCATCCTTTTTCCTGTATTATTTTCATGTGAATACCTTTAGAGATGTGAGTCTAAGTCAAAGATGAACTCAGTAGGGGTCATTTTTTCATCTATTTCCCAAATAGGTAAACAATTTAACACTATAAAAACACATTGTGGAAAAAAATCATACAACACACTGGATGTTTTGGGGAAGTGCCAGAACATCTGTAAAGTTTTGTTGCTGTCTGACTTCACTGCAAAAATGTATTTTAATATCCTGTCTCTCTGACCACAGAAAACCTGAAGATTCTCCTCAATAATGGCACAGACAAGAAAAAAAAGTGGACATAGGTTATAACCTTTCCTTACTTTTCTTACTTCCAAATGTGCTGGTATTGCTGTGTTCCGTTTCATGTTCTGCATCAATGACCACATAGGGAGTGTAGCACCCTTCAGTGTGCTAGAGTAGGATTTTTTGTATAGTGTAGGTAAATTGTTAGGCTTGGCTGGCAGCTATGTCTGTGTTTTTATCTGGGTCGGGTGAGTGACTCAGGGAGGGCTGGATGAATCACAGGCAGCATCTCTGAGACCTCCCCCTACTTCTGTAACTTGCTGGAAACTTCCATAAGAACGGGAGTGGAGGTGAGGAGGAGCTATCTGGAGTATTCTGAGGTCCCTGATCAATCCCCAAGAGATTGGATTGGCAGGGGGCAGGCCCCCTCAAATATTAAGGGTCAGCCCAGCTGGGGCAGTGGAGTCTGGATGGAAGCTGAAGATGGAGTGTTAGGCTGTTGGTGGCCCTTGTGGGTAGCCCCCTAGTCTGGACCTTGGGCTTGGGTTCGGGTGCAGAAGGGACCCTCTTCATGACACACAGGGGTGTCCTGACTGGAGGCACAGGAGCAGAAGAAGGACAGCAGGAGAACACTGCTGGGCAAATCTCCAGGGAGAAAGGCAGCCAGGTGGGCTGGTGAGTGTTACAGTCGGAGAGGACTGAGAGGCATGCCTGAGAGGACTAGGAGAGAGCAGTCTGGAATGGATGCAGAGTCAGTCTGGGAGGAATGTGGACGTTTAGCCAAGAGAGCTAGAGAAAGGGGCAGCTGCAGCCAGCCAGGTGGGAAGGCAGTGCCTGAAGAAGTGATACTGGGATCAGTAGCCACAGGAGGACAGCGGAGCACTAGGACACAAACAAGGGGCCCGTGGCTCCTACCTGAAATCAGCTTTTGCTATCTATCTGACTGAGTCTTTTTGTCAGATCATCCAAACAGTGCCAGCTGGTCCTGGGAACTGTAGTACTGCAAAGATAAAAACAAATAAAGTGTAGCGCTAAACAATATATAAATGACAAAAATTACAATACTGTGAACATATAAGATTGTGAGTCCATATAAACATATGTATGGAATTAATATAGAATTTGTGAAACTAGGAAAGTTCATGTGTATGTGTATAACATCCTTCACCCCTTTGGGGCACCAGACACTGTGGCTATTACTCCCGATAAACCGTGGTACACCCTACATGCACTGTGCACTTCCACCAGGTATGTAGAAAATACTCTTACCAGAGATAAGAGGGATTTGCGCATAAAGGCTGATCTTATAGGGACCATCCAATAGACCTCACTGTGTCATTCTCTATAATTCCAAATCCAACGCTTATCAAAAACTCAAAAGTCCACATCCAGATCCCAGAGGGCAATATCAACCAAGTAGCAGCGTGCCTCAATGAAAAGAGGGTCTACATAGTGTAATACTGTTACACTTACATGATAAAAGCAACAATCAAACGGTATGGAATTCCAATAGATGGTCTCAGAGCGTAGTACTAGATAGGCAGGTCCACCTCACCCGACGCCTTTCGTCCGCCAGGACTTCATCAGGGGCATCTGTTGAAGTCCTGGCGAACGAAACGCGTCGGATGAGGTGGACCTGCCTATCTAGTACTACGCTCTGAGACCATCTATTGGAATTCCATACCGTTTGATTGTTGCTTTTATCATGTAAGTGTGATACCTTTTAATAAATGTACTACTGGTAACAGTATTACACTATGTAGACCCTCTTTTCATTGAGGCACGCTGCTACTTGGTTGATATTGCCCTCTGGAATCTGGATGTGGACCTTTGAGTTCTTGATAAGCGTTGGATTTGGAATTATGGAGAATGACACAGTGAGGTCTATTGGATGGTCCCTATAAGATCAGCCTTTATGCGCAAATCCCTCTTATCTCTGGTAAGAGTATTTTCTACATACCTGGTAGAAGTGCACAGTGCATGTCGGGTGTACCACGGTTTATCGGGAGTAATAGCCACAGTGTCTGGTGCCCCAAAGGGGTGAAGGATGTTATACACATACACATGAACTTTCCTAGTTTCACAAATTCTATATTAATTCCATATATATGTTTATATGGACTCACAATCTTATATGTTCACAGTATTGTAATTTTTGTCATTTATATATTGTTTAGCGCTACACTTTATTCGTTTTTATGTTTGCATGAGCAATTTGGGAGTGTCGTTGTGTTAGCGGCTTTCATTTACTACAATTTTGTTACTGTAAAGTTTGGGATAGCGCAATATTTTTCTTCTTTCAACTGTAGTACTGCAATCAAGAGTTGTGAAGGAGGCAGAGGGGAAGTGTACATATGGACTGTAAATAGTTGTGGCCCTGAAGAGTTCTGTGCTGAAAGTCAAGTGGGCATCCCATAAAACTCCAATCCCCATCCAAGTTTATTCCCCTCAATAAAACATAAAACAAAGCATTGGGCAGTTTTTTGACTCAAGTGTGCTGTAAAGATGCGGTGTGCCTGACTGTGCAATGTGGGGGGTCACTTTACACTTGTGGCTCCTTAGGTGGTGCGCTACAGGAGTAAAGAGAACCACCAATAAAAATAACTTGACAGAGGTACTAAACTTTCTCTTCTTTAGTACATGGCAGTAAGTCTGTTGGGAATGATGTCAATAGAGCAACATAAGGTAGCTAGTAAAAGTATGTACAGTATCTCACAAAAGTGAGTGCACCCCTCACATTTTTGTAAATATTTTATTATATCTTTTCATGTGACAACACTGAAGAAATGACACTTTGCTACAATGTAAAGCAGAGAGTGTACAGCTTGTATAACAGTGTAAATTTGCTATCCCCTTTAAATAAGTCAACACACAGCCATTATTGTCTAAACCGCTGGCAACAAAAGTGAATACACCCCTAAGTGAAAATGTCCAAATTGGGCCCAGTTAGCCATTTTCCCACCCCGATGTCATGTGACTCATTAGTATTACTAGGTCTCAGGTGTGAATGGAGAGCAGGTGTGTTAAATTTGGTGTTATCGCTCTCACTCTCTCATACTGGTCACTGGAAGTTCAACATGGCATCTCATGGCAAAGAACTCTCTGAGGATCTGAAAAAAATAATTGCTGTTCTACATAAAGATGGCCTAGGCTATAAGAAGATTGCCAAGACCCTGAAACTGAGCTGCAGCACGGTGGCCAAGACCATCCAGTGGTTTAACAGGACAGGTTCCACTCAGAACAAACCTCCCCATGGTCGACCAAAGACGTTAAGTGCATGTGCTCAGCGTCATTTTCAGTGGTTGTCTTTGGGAAATAGACGTATGAGTGCCACCAGCATTGCTGCAGAGATTGAAGGGGTGGGGGGTCAGCCTGTCAGCACTCAGACCATATGCCGCACACTACATAAAATTGGCCTGCATGGCTGTCTTTCCAGAAGGAAGCCTCTTATAAAGATGATGCACAAGAAAGCCCGCAAACAGTTTGCTGAAGACAAGCAGACTAAGGACATGGATTACTGGAACCATGTCCTGTGGTCTGATGAGACCAAGATATTTGGTTCAGATGGTTTCAAGCTTGTGTGGTGGCAACCAGGTGAGGAGTACAAAGACAAGTGTGTCTTGCCTACAGTCAAGCATGGTGGTGGGAGTGTCATGGTCTGGGGCTGCATGAGTCCTGCCGGCACTGGAGAGCTACAGTTCATTGAGGGAACCATGAATGCCAACATGTACTGTGACATGCTGAAGGAGAGCATTATCCCCTCCCTGCAGAGACTGGGCTGCAAGGGACTATTCCAACAAGATAACAACCCCAAACAAACACACCTCCAAGATGACCACTGCCTTGCTAAAGAAGCTGAGGGTAAAGGTGAAGGACTGGCCAAGCATGTCTCTAGACCTAAACCCTATTGAGCATCTGTGGGGTATCCTCAAATGGAAGGTGGAGGAGCACAAAGTCTCTAACATCCACCAGCTCTGTGATGTCTTCATGGAGAAGTGGAAGAGGACTCCAGTGGCAACCTGTGAAACTCTGGTGAACTCCATGCTCAAGAGGGTTAAGGCAGTGCTGGAAAATAATGGTGGCCACACAAAATATTGACACTTTGGAGCCAGTTTGGATATTTACACTTAGGGGTGTACTCACTTTTTTTTCCAGCAGTTTAGACATTAATGGCCGTGTGTTGAGTTATTTTGAGGGGACAGCAAATTCGCAGTTATACAAGCTGTATACTCACTATTTTACATTGTAGCAAAATGTAATTTCTTAAGTGTTGTCATACTGTAAGGCAGCTTTTCATTTAAAGGAATGATTGGTAATAACAGTGGCGGCCCATGCATTAAGGGCGTATGGGCGCCGCCCCTCCTATTCATGCGCCCGGCCCTTTTTAGGATGCCGGACACATGGATTCCTTTGGCAGGGGCGGAAGGGAATGTTTTTTTTAAGCACTTCATTAAAGCCCGAGGCTCTAATAGGCTTCAAAAAGGGGTGGGCTCGGGGCGCAGAGGGTATGCCCCGATCCCACCCAATTGTGTGACCATAGCGAATGAATTTTCACTATTTTCACACTGCAGTGCCTCCACGCCAGTCAGGAGGCAGGTCGGTGAGACCTGTTTCCTGATTGGCCAAAGCGCAAGGCAATCCTATTGGATGCCTAGGCGCTTTGGCAAGGAAGAGGAAACATGAGGAGCGGACACCTCCCCACACTCCGCCGCCGCAGCTATGGCGGAGACAGGAGGATCCTCTCCACTCCAGACACACAGTAAGTGCCGGGGGTGCATGCTGTCAGTGCCGCCAATGATGGAGGGGGGGTAGTGCTGCATACTGCTATCTGGTGGCTCTGTATACTGCTATCTGGTGGCTCTGTATACTGATATCTGGTGGCTCTGTATACCCCTATCTGGTGGCTCTGTATACCCCTATCTGGTGATTCTGTATACTGCTATCTGGTGGCTCTGTATACTGATATCTGGTGGCTCTGTATACTGCTATCTGTTGGCTCTGTATACTGCTATCTGGTGGCTCTGTATACTCCTATCTGGTGACTCTGTATACTCCTATCTGGTGGTTCTGTATACTGCTATCTGGTGACTGTATACCCCTATCTGGTGGTTCTGTGTACTCCTATCTGGTGGCTTTGTATACTCCTAACTGGTGACTTTGTCTACTCCTATCTGGTGACTCTGTATACCCCTATCTGGTGACTCTGTATACCCCTATCTGGTGATGCTGTATACCCTCTCTGTAATGCTGTATACCCTATCTGGTGATGCTGGGCTGTATACTCCTGACACAATGGGTGGAATATATAAGGGGTGGGGCTTATGAGAAGTGGGGGGGTCAAAAAGGAAGGGCGGGGTCTGGCGCCCCCCATCCTAAAATTTCACCAGCCGCCACTGGGTAATCAATTGCAACCAGGGCAGCAACTAGTTTCTACATACTGTATATACTGTCCTTTATAGCTCACCATTCATGTCAATGTATTACATGGACCAAATGCTGCTAGTATTTAAACCTTAGTTGTCTTAAAAAGGGTGACTGCGCCACTATACTCTATAAAACAATGGACTTGTAAAAGCATTTTTATTGCTGGCTAATGATTTCTATTGTACAGTTTTACTTTGTGCTTTCCTCTGAGCAAATCTTTTTGAGCCGAGTCTGCACATATCAGTTTAGATTATACACAAGTGTCAGATATTAGTTATATGAAGGTGAGAATCTTTCACCTGCACAAACTAATATTAGAACAATGTTTGTTTAAATGTACTCTTCCTAAGAATCTCTGAGTTTTTAGTAGAACTGGAAATGACCTTGGTTCCCTTGTTTTAAAGAATAACATATTCAAAATGGGATACAACATGCATATGTTATATGAGGACTTACCAGTATAAAATAAACACTGTGGATTTTTCTGAGTGTTATACCTTTCTTTGGCACAAATCACATACCACCCACATGATATGAATGGACGAGCTAGAACTGCTAAGTGCTTATTTTTAAATACCACCCAGCAAATGTTTATGGATATGCCAGTACCATGCTATATGCCTATGTGACTGCAAGGTCTAGAAAGGTGAGGAGGCTCATGGGAGAGACAAATTTGTAGAGTCACCTATAGAATAACCTAAGGTGTGCCGGCTCTGTAAGGAGAAGCAATTTTCCTCTTATGCAGGGAAAAATAGGGTCAATCGTGAGGGTATTAGCGGTGCTCCAAAGAGGCTGATGACACACCTGTTATGCAGGTTGAGAAGGTGTGCTTCTTTGATCAGTGTGATCTGTGCACTTGTAGAGTGTACCCTAAAAGACTGGTGGCTTTAAACTCTACAGTCTAGGGTAGAGTGCTGACTGTTAACCCTATAGTCGTTGCGCAGTGCCATTGCTCTTCTAAGGGAGTGTTGAAAGCAGGCACAAGTGCAGTCAAACCTGACTCTATAGTGCCCTAGCACAACTCCTATCTTTATCAAGGACTCTCTATATCTGAAGCTACTGAACTTGTTATACCCGGTTGTGCTGGGTACTTCTTGAAAAGGTATTCTGAATAAAAGAGTTTGCAAGGACTGTTTTTAAATAGTTATTGAATTTTGGAAAGGTGTGCTGGCAGAAAAACCTAACAGTATTCATTTTCTTCGAGGCGTGCAGTAAAGCTGTTAACTAATACAAGTATGTCCCTGTACGTTATGTTATGCTAAAAAATGGGGGCAGCTAATGCTTGTTATTTTTACTCACTGGCTTCAATGCTTTCTATCTCACTGACCCAGATGAGATTAGCCGATTTTGGAAAGCAGAGAATATTTAGCAGTCTTTACTATAGTACTTGTTCTAAGTCATTGATTTAAAGTCAGGATTGGAGCCCGGCAACTAGTATTTTTATAAGGACTTTGGAAGCCTCTTTGTTTCCCCTATGATAGGTTTCTTTTACATTAAACCTAGAAAAAAACTTCTAGGCATGTCTAGGAGTTTTCATGCCAGGCCTGTTTTGCCAACTACGCACTCTCAAGGCCTGAGCTTTAGTATAGAAAAATTAACCGATGTTCCTATGTAGAGAGCTTGACCCTGCCCTCTCCTGCATCCTGCACTACACTGTTACAAGCAGCTTTTCTAACCAATAATAAGAATTAAGTAGGGACTAATTTCTCCATCTTGAAAAGTGGGTGAGTATTTATGCATCAAAGCACCCTCTGATTCTGGGCATAGAGAGTACTCATTCAAAAAACAAAGCTCGGCGAGGAGAGCTACCATTCTGGATCACTTTTATTTTTCATATTTCAGGTCTATACCACAACCTCCATCATTCACATTACAGATGCAGAGTGGAGCCACTCCATAATGACTGCCGAGAACACACTTTAGGTAGAACCATTTCCTTTTTTAGTTTTCAATAGAGTAGGGAGTGAGGGTTAGCATTTCTGTACCTGGGGCAGGAAATTAAGATAAATATCTAATTTTTAGAAGAGTTTTTTAGATTTATAAAGTTTTAGAGCTTCTGCCAGATATCAATATTGATGTCTATGTCTCCATTGGGTGGTTTCCTTTATCTGGTTCCTTTGTAAGGAAAGGAGGTGCAATCTCCCTAACAGACAGTGAGAGCAATACAATCCTTTCAGAGTCTTTCCTGATCTATTAAACAAAAAAAAGAACTTTCCTGGTACCTCCATGGCAGGATACCTGTGACAAGCTCCGCCTTGGTTCCAAACGCCTGGAATCCAGCAATCGCCTTACCTGTATCCAAAGCCATGCAGGCATGGACCAAAAATGGGGAAACAGAGATTCTTCAATGTCCCTAGAGAAACTATAGTTAAGACTTGGGGCGAATTATAGCTCGTAGCAGACTTCACTGGTGAGACGGCAATGGATACATTTCAATACTTCGCAGGATCCATGCCACTTCTTGTAATAGCAATACAGGTATTGTGGTTAGAACTATGGACAGCTAACACTGCGTCAAAATAAAGTCTATGTATTCCAATGGCCCGCCGTTCTAAATGGTGCGATTCAAGTCGCAGTGACTCCAAAAAAGGTTTTTGCACTGTTTCGTTCTGACCTTTGATGCAACTTTGATTTAGAGAGTGTAAAGTTGGGTCGGGGATGCACTCAGGGTAGCATCAGAGTCACACTCTAAATTGCTGGACTTTGTAGTCGCAATAGTGGAAATGTAGCCTAAATACTTTTGATGGTAAAGCACTCTTTGAAGAAAGGTTACCGAAAGCTATTTCTGTCACAGGAAAAAAGTCAGACTTGCTTACTTGCACGCACCCATACTGTAACTGTTACAGAAGTACCTGGGTTTTTCCATCAAATAGGTCCTTCTACAATTCCAGAGCCTCTCCTTTAGACCTTGCACTTTCAGATCCCTCACGGGGGCTCGGATCACTATTCAAGCTTCTCTACGAGAACTGGGTTGAAATTATTATCACTAACGAGATGATATCCACCTCTTATTAAAGATCCAGCCCAGCTAGTGGAACACAGGTGGAGGCTATGGCCTACACTATCAGGATATGGCTGGATGGTAAATCATCAAGGGAATCATCTTTTTTCCAATTTAGATGTCTTATTCAATACCGTAAATGGGACAATGTCTCTGCCATCTTAGAAGTTGTGGGTGATCATTCAGAAAATGGGGAGAGTGAAGACATGGTCCTACATAACAGCCTCAAGCTAACTCAACTTAATAGGGTTTTCTTTTGTCTACCTATATCCAGAGGGTGCCATGGACATATGGATACCTCAGGCACCTTTATGTAGAATTCCTGAAGCAATCAAGCAAACCGTCTATCCCAGTCCATATATCAAACAAGTTTGATGCACAGGGGTCTGCACTAGTGGACAAAGAGGGAGATACTTGTAAAGCCACATCCATTAAGGCATGTCTTCTGGTCCACAGTTACCACAGGCGCCAATGCAATAGGCTCGGAGGCACATTGCAACCAGACGTTGGTTCAAGAGAGATGAGCGTTTGATACAGCAGACATCATCGCAAATATCCTGGAGACCCAGGCGGCTTATGTCGCTTTGACAGTGTTACTCTCTCAAATCAAGGACAAGTCAGTTCTGATTTCGATCGACTATAGAGCCACAATATCATACATACATCACCAAGACGGAACCCACAACAGTTCCTTACTGGGGGAAGTGGAACCCATCTTCACTTAGGCAGAGGGGAATCTGAAGGACCCAAGAGTAGTCTATCTTCCAGCCCACTTAAAACACAGAGGCCAATCACCTATCCCAAGGATTCTGGGATCCTAATGGGTAGTCCCTACAACTGAAGTTATTGAGTTGGATTGTGGGACAGTGGGTCTTTCCCGTACTGCATCCTTTTGCTACAGCAAGCATTACCAAGCTGCAGAGGTTTATTTCACATCTACTTCCCCCTTGGGCAGAAGCAATAAACACCCTGTCAAGTCCTTGGGCATGCAATCTAATGTAGGCCTCCTCCGGCCTCCTACCTCAAAAATTCTCTTGAGACTTGCAATATCAACAATAACGGTGATAACAGCCCTGCCATATTAACAGGAAAACCCATGATTCCCTAGGGCCTCCAGTAAATGTTCCTCCGATGCCCTTTCTTCTGGCTCAAAGCATCACACCCATCAGAATCCTCACAGATTGAGCCTCCACATTAGGATCTTAAAATCTTAATCATTGGGATGCTCCTCTAGATTTGTTTCAACTCTGCTCAAACCTCAGGAACCTTCAGCGAACAATACGAATGACAAGGTTTGGAATAAGTTTAGATCTTTTCTCTAACAGCAAAACTTCCTCGAACCTAATGTAACCTCTTCCTCCCAACTCCTTGACTTCCTGCAAGCAGACCACAACTAAGGATCAGGATTAAGCATCTTAAGGGTACAGCTGGTGGTAACCTCGGCTATGACAACAAGACATGGGCCAAAGATCCTTTAATAATCAAATTCTTCAAGGCAGGCAAGAAGATAAGCCCATCTGTTAAAACAAATTTTTCCCACTTGGGACTTCTCTTTCGCCCTGGAACCCTTATCCAATGGCCTTCTGCCCCATCTGATTCAGCATCCTTGTGGAATCTCACTTGGAAACTATTTTGTCTTTGTGGTGATGGCATTGAGCTGGTGGGGAATATCAGAGCTTCAGGCTCTGGGATTGGAAGACAATAATATTATTTGCGCTTGGATAAGATTGGACTTAGAACGGTACATGGATTCATTCCTAAGTTCTTCTCTTCCTCTACCATCTGCAAGCCTTGAGCCCTGCCAATCTTTGAGATCCAATTTCGATCCTCTTCATGAAGACAACATTACTTTTGTACTAAGACACTGCTTTCAAGCTACAACTCCCTTCAGACTTTTCATCTAACTTATTTGTAATACTCCAAAAAAAAACAAAAAAAAACAGGAGCAGAGAAGCATCATTTGGAGCAGAGACCTCCGGAATATGGCCCTCTGGCCATTCCGGAATTACAGTATCCATCATGCTTGGTCATTTCTGTGGAAATCAGCGCTTTACAAATACCTCATGGGACATGTGGTTCTGCGGCAGCTGGGGATAGATTGCAGATCCCTGCTCCAGTACAATAGTTCCATGGATAATCAAATTGTTTAAGAAGGTGTACAGATCTAGGGCCCTAGAACCCCTCTTCAATTGGGCTGTATGCCACCCACTTGTTTTCTGCTTCTTGGACAGTCAGAGCAGACGTATCCATCAAAACAATCTAAAGGGTAGCATCATGATCATCTCAACATGCGCTTATGAGATGTTACAGAGTAGACCCGGCAGCTTTCTCATCTGTAGAAACTGGCACACAGGTTAACCAGGCTGGCATTTGCCTATGTCGAATCCTTTTCTCAAATAAATCTTGTACTATTGTATCATCCCACCCATTTCAGCTAGTTATTTTGTCACAGGTATGCTGCCATGGAGGCACCAGGAAAACAGAATATTGTATCATACTTACCGTAATTTTCTTTTCCTGGTGCCTATCCATGGCAGCATACAATCCCACCCTCGGTATGCCTTATTACGTAGAATGCTGGGAGGGCACTAGCTCTTTTCTTTTATACTATTCACTGGTCCTGAGGGAGGAGCCACGGCTGAGCTTGTGACAGGTATGCTGCCATGGATAGGCACCAGGAAAAGAAAATTACGGTAGATATGATACAATTTTCTGTTTTTTTAGGGCTCATGGGCACTGCAGCTCAAAAAAAGCTGCTTTGACAGGCATTTGAGCTTTTATTTCAGCTTGAGGAAGCGTGTGCTTTTTTGTGCTCTCTTGCAGGGTTTTATTGAGCTTCTTTGAGCTTTTTTTGAGCATAAGCATTTTTTTTCACAAACACTCCCCTCAGTTAATTTTTCCTATTTTTTGTGTGTTTTTGAGCTTTGAGCTTTTTAATGCTTTTTCGCACGTTTTTTGGGCACTCGAAAGCTCCCCTCAAAAACACGAGTTTGGTGGGGGGTTTTTTCTGCCTGCAAGAGCGTATGACTGAAACCTCCTGAAAAAGCCATAGTGTGCATGGACACATTGGCTAACGTGGAGGGGCGTTTCCAGGCAGAAAAAATGAGAGCTCAAAAAAACCTCAAAAGCCTGTCGGAGCTGCTTCTTTGAGCTTCTTTCAGATGCAGTGTGCATGAGCCCTAAATGCTGTTTCTTTGTTTTTGTGGTTGTTGTAACATGTTGCTACTAAAAATATCTTTCTAGACATAAGAAAAAGAGGCAGGCCTCACCAAAGCAACAAAGGTAGATTATACATAACTTATTTATCTATATGTTGTACCTTAACCCCTACAGATCCGCGCTATTGCCGAAGTACGGCTCCAGCGCGGATCTGAAATGCCGGGACGACGTCCATGGACGTCGTCCCCTGTGCATGCTCCCGGAGCGCCCCCTGCGCGAGCGTGCCCGTGGGTTGGGCGGACTCGATGTCCGCTCAAGACCCACGATTGCCTGACAGAGCTGCAGAACGGGGAACCGCCGATGTAAATACAGCGGTTCTCCATTCTGTGACAGGGGACATACCAGATCTACTGATCCCTGTCACTGGGATCAGTTAGATCTGTTATGTCCCGGCCAGCCCCGCCCCCCCACAGTTAGAACACACCCAGGGAACATTGTTAACCCCTTCACTGCCCCCTGCAGGTTAACCCCTTCAATGCCAATGACATTTACACAGTAATCAGTGGACATTTAAATTTCTGATCGCTGTATAAATGTCATTGGTCCCAAAAATGTGTAAAAAATGTCCGACATTTCTGCAGCAATATCGCAGTCCCGATAAAAATCACAGATCGCCGCCATTACTAGTAAAAAAAAAATAAATAATAAAAACGCCATAAATCAATTCCCATAGTTTGTAGACGCGATAACCGATCAATATACACCGATTGCGATTTTTTTTTTTTACCAAAAATATGTAGAAGAATATATATCGGCCAAAACTGATGAATAATTTTTTTAATGGATTTGTACTTTAGCAAAAAGTAAAAAATATTGTTCTTTTTTGCAAAATTGTCGCTCATTTTTTGTTTATAGCAGTGATCAGAAATGACGCAGAGGGGATCAAATACCACCAAAAGAAAGCTCTATTTGTGGGAAAAAAAGGACGCAAATTTTATTTGGGTACAACGTCGCACGACCGCGCAATTGTCATTCAAAATGCGACAGCGCTGAAAGCCAAAAATTGGTCTGGGCAGGAGGGGGGTTTAAGTGCCCAGTAAGGAAGTGGTTATGCTAAAATCATTTGGTGACCTACTTATTTAAGTACAAATAATAAACAGAAAAAACTTGGCAACATCTGATGTGCCAACGTGAGGGATAAAGTACATCTGTTTCCTGTTAAATCCAATTTTTCCCATTGGACATTAAAATCCTTTTCTGACCTGTACGCTGATCTCATACTCATTTATAAATTCAGCTTTAATACATATCAAATTGTAGCTGCATATCAAATAAACTGTTTCTGAGAAATCTTGCAAATCCAGAAATGCAAAATGAAGTGAACTGAATAATATAGACAGTCGTGGAAAAAAAAAAGACTTTTAAAATCTGGAAATATTCTTGGAAATCAGACACAGTAGTCTGGTAAAATAATTATAATTAGTACAGAAAAAAAAACAACAAAATTGCTAATGACTAGCTTCCGAATGCATTTCCCCCTTCCATACTGCCCTGCAGACATGCATCCATGTAGAACCAATCTGCATACATGTTCCACACAGCAGCAGCATCATAATGACCTTGTACATACGTCTAACCAAGATGTACCTACGTACAGACGTCCCGTCATACCTTCCCCCTTTACGTAAGCCTTCGATCAGTAATCGTTAAAACAACAAAAAAAAAGACATGATTAATATTAATAAAATGGTCTGATGACACAGACTAAAGGTTCTTATAAAGGTCTAAAATTTTCAGAAAAAAAAAAGGTGCTGACAGATATAATAAGTCAAGTGAAGTAAAACGTAAAGACCTAAACGTTCTAAAGAGTCTTTGTCAAATAAACTATACGTCGATGTTAAACTATACATAATTTCGACTTAAATATTTA
>BLSH010286071.1:833419-877566 GCA_018402905.1 Glandirana rugosa | reverse complement strand
CAGATGGAAAGCATATCTAAATAACCTTGGAACCTGGGAGCTTGTCATTAAATACTATTCACACCATTTCAGTATCAATTTATGGGCTAATAGGGTTGATGCAATAGAATGTATAGCCAAAGCTGTGACCATTTCTTGGTGCAACTGGTGACCCATCACCCTTTCTCAACTTCCTACAGCATGTAGCCTTTTTGACCCATCTAAATCCATACACTGTCTGCTTTAATGCATAGGCTTGCATTCCTGATTGTATCATACTTAAGCTTTTATACGTGTGCTGCCATTTATAGAGCCGATCATCCCCCCAGGATGCGCAGCATAAGCCCATTGCTTTGGATAATTGACTATATTAGAATGAATTGAATTTTAGTGCTATAAAATAAGCTTAACCCTGAAGAGGAAAAGAGATGCAGTTCAGACAGGAAAACATTATGATGCTAGCTTTTTAGGTCCTTCTGTTCAATCTTGAACAACTGAGCAAATGTAAAATGGTCTGTACTTTGAAGCAAATATTGCAAAATATTCTCTTACTTTGCAAAAACTGTTTCTTGACACATAGTTGTAAAAGTAAGAAGGATTTTTTTAATAATCCAGTGACTTTGTTGCAATTTCTGTGTGCAAAAAGTTTCAGGTTTTCTAGTAGTGTTCTATTCTTGCTTGTTAAGTAAATTTTCACCCAGACTTCAACTTGTCATACACATTAGCCACCAGTGATAGTACCACCTACATGGAATTTCAGGTCTTTAACTTCACCATAGAAAGCAAATATATCGGGATGCACTCACTCAACAGATTAGGAAATTGCCTTATTTAGTAATAAGCTCCTTCAACTGCCTGTTGTGCACTTTATCACACTCTACCACAACAGAAATGACCTGATAATTGCAAGCAATGCTTAGGCAGGGAAAAATCTGTGTTTTTTTCGGCGTTATGCATCGGCGTTATGCATCGGCGTTAGTGAGCGTTAGTGAGCGTCAGCGTCAATAGTCGTTTTTAGAAAGAAAAAAATCCTCTGCTATTTTTCAACCTAAAAACATCAGCATCAAAAACGCTGGTTAACGTCAGCACGGCGTTAGTGGACTTTAGTGAGCGTTTTGCGGCGTCGGCATCAAAAAAGCCAAAATGTTACAGCCTTGGAACGCGCTGGCTGTGGGTTCTACTTTAAGCTCACTAATGCCGATGCCCTCTGCAGCTCAAAAACGTCCGCGTTTTTATTGGGCCATATGGAGAGCTGCAAAAAAACGGCAAAAAACGTGGCGTCAAAAAACGTCCGTGTGTATGAGACCTTAAAATCAGGAACATAACTTGCTTTTATCTAGCTACCTTTACCCAGTTAGGATAGCTGAGGTGTGACCCTCTTTGGCCTAGAATATGATTTGGAAAAATTGTATCAAATTCAGCTGTTAGAATTTAAGAAAAAAAATATAGAACAGTAAGTTCTTTGATGCAAGTTTCTTTTATCAGACCTTCTTCTTTTTAAATAAATAGCTACTTAACACCATGAGTTGCCACATAAATAAAACCTGTAGTGAGAGAAATATGTAGGCTGCCAACTTCGTCTTCTGAAAACGGTAATTGCCTGGTTGTTATGCTTATGCATTGGCTTCAATATTTCTTGAGTCAGTAACCTGAAAAAAGTATAGCGCTAAAATACTAAAAATATTTTCTGTATGCTTTTTCTGGGTTGAAGACTCGGAAATACTGAAATCAGGCACTGTCAAGCAACCAGCACTTTTAGATTAAGGCCAGTATTTGCTGCTTACATATGTCTCATGATATGGGTACTTTAAAGACATTGTTTAAATGTTTGACACATAGGGCAGCTCACCACTCTGTCCACTAATTATTGTGCACTGGAAAAGTTAAACTAAATGTAGATGTCATAAAATGTTGTAACATATGCAGAAATGCACTCCATGCTGGGATCTGTGAAAAACAACACACACTTCTGCCTTTCTAGATATGCATTGCAGAAGTCATAGCAGACATGGCCATGGTCTCCATACTTTCACATAGGGAAGGGGTTGTGCATTTTAAATAGAGCATTAAGGAAATCTATATATAGCAAGCCAGGCATTTCTGCTGTCTTGTCAAGATAGGTAAGACAATTCCCCTACACACATAATACGTTTAATACAGCATAGGGTGCATACACAATAAATGCCTACCACTTGTCCTGGCTTGAGCTCAGAAAGCCACATTTTTAACAAAGACTTGGGGATTAATAAAAAAAATAAATAACTTTTGAAATAACTAATTGCAACTATTTGCATTAAAAGAGCGGATAATCTATGGTCCAGGGCCAAAAAAAATCCTTCACGTAAATCTTGATGGATCCTGAATGTTTGATATGTAAAGCACAAATACATGTGACCAGTGGGTGTTTGGGGTGGCTTTCCAGTCATATCTCAGATGTAAGTTACAGTAGTTGTTAAGTGGCAATTGTCTGCTGCTGTGGGTTGAAACTATTACATTTTGCTGAAGTACAGTAAAGGGTATTTAGTGCATAACCTTTGCCTGACCCATAAGCTTTGCATGACCTCCGCTGTTGCTGTAGCTCTTCTGTTCATTACAGAAGCTTCCGAAATGTAACGCTAATGGTTACATAAGACAAATAAGCAACATTTCAGAAAGCCCACTGGGCTAAATGAACCTTGATTCAGTTTCATTAAACCCAAGGCCAAACTGGAATTTAAAGTGGGCCTTGCATAAATTGCAAAGTAAGTATAATTCTACCTGTTTTTACAGATACATTTTAGACCCATTAATATTAGGTGTTTTATAAAGGGGTATGGTAATCTGCAGGTACAGAGTCATGCAAATAAGCTGTAATCAAATATGTTACAAAAATAAAATAGTCTCTAATATGTATTCTTGTACCCCAACTAGGGTGTAGCACATTTTTAATTGCAGTCTGGACATCTTCATTTCCTGGTAATTTATAAACATCTTTGCACCCCTCAATCTTCCCACACAACAGAGGGAGTTTCATCGTTTTATGCAAAGAAGTCTAGGACCCGGGGAAGGGGGGAGGATTAGGGATTATTCTATATTTGTACAGGGAGGGCCTCCAAGAAGAAATTTGATTTGTATTGAAACTGGAAATTCCTTTTAATATTTCTTACATGTTCTTTTCATGTACAGTGTTTTATGACAGTTGAAGGCTAGCTTGGTACTGTACAAACTGACAAGCTGTGCATATATGAGAATAATAATAGACTATAAGTAATGTTTCATGCATATCTACATTACATTGTAATGACTGTCATTTAAGACCGGATACAGCATATATATATATATATATATATATATATATAGAGCAATACAAAATACATAGCAGAAATAAATGTGTATGTAGAAACACTCATCCCTGAGCTTGTCAAAACACACAGACATTATTAGCAGAAAGTGCATATAAAATATTAGCTTTTCATCTGCCTGCACACTACAGTGGATAAACTGAAAGGCTAAGCACAGGCGGAGAGGAAGTGAGCTGCATGTGGCCCCAGGGCCATATTTTAAATTCCTACATTATAGATCAAGCTGAAATGTGCTTTGGTAAATTTAAGAAAGGCTGGATTAAAAAGGCATAAATCCATTTCAGTTAATAATTACTGTAGAGAATGTAAGACAGCAATGTATAAGCTCTGAAAAAACAGATTACAGGTACAAGTGGTTGCATGAATTGTCTGTTATTCATCTGGAACAAAGCTGTGTTATTTAATGATGATTTGAGTTTGTTTCCAGATTGAACATCACTAGGGTAAGGTGCATTAGAGGCATAATTTTCAGATGAGTGTTTTCAGTCTGCACTGCTCCTCCTATTTTGAGTCTTATATAATTCACGCAGACAAGATGTTCAGTGGATTGTTTAATATTTTTAAAGGAAACCTGTGCTGCCATTGATAGTCTCTCTTTCTAAAAAAATGCTATTTGTCTGTATTTCATTCTAATCCAAAGTATTCAATAAGTTGTTTTTCAGTGTGAAGCATGCTGCATTTTTTAGGTGATCTGTACTTGTATAGAACAGCTAATAAACATGTCTTTCTAAATGTTCAAAATAAACGATGAGCAGGCATACTACATCAGTGGTTGTCAACTTGGAAATAACTGAAGGTCTCAAGTGTGCCACCGACACTTCCAGCGGTCTGCACAATTGCAGCACGCTCTCTTGCATCAAGGTGCATTGAATCAAGTTAGGCAGCCGTCCAATATAAATGGGCTGTAACCCATCTCAATGTCCAACAATGTTAGTCCGGCTGCATTTTTCACAACGTACAAAAATGCAGACTAAAAAGAAAGCTGGAGTCGTCATTGGTATCAGTGGTTGCAATACACCCCCCCAGCATTGATGTCAGTGACTGTAATATTAACCCCCAGTATTAATAACACAGTTTTGCTACTTTGTATTGAAATGCAGTGATAAATCCCCCTCCATGCATGCATTGGTGGCCTGTGCAGTGAAATTGGACCCCTGAAAATATACTAGTAGTGTGGGCAGAGATCACTCTGCTTGAAAGCACTGTCCATTTCAGGGCCAGGTGCTAAAACACAGAGCATTTCAGCGCACTGCACCCCACTTCTGCTCTGCAAAGTTCACTTTCACTTTACCTGACAGTACTATTGTTATTTTATTGCTGGTGCTGTAACAGTGCTCTGCACCCCATACCTGCTCTGTAAAGTATGCTTCTACTCCCTGGTTGAGATCACTCCATTTGCTAGTAATATTTTTATTAAATTACCAGCTGCTATCTTTTTCCACTTCTAGTCATATTTGGTGTTGGACCTGTGTTTATCTCATGGGTACTGCTCCTTTATTGTGAACCCATGGCTAGTGTTAGAGTTAATGCGCTTATTTCAGAGCCATTCCAGATATATAGGGGCACTAGGCAGGGTTGCCCTTTATCTTTCCTCCTATTCACACTGGCCATTAAGCCATTGGCTGCAAGCTTGAGGGAGGATGGTAATGTTTGAGGCTTGAAAACAGGGGAATTTGAAGAATGCATCTTATTGTACACAAGGGGATTATTCTGGATTTCGTATCAATTGGACTAAATCATCATTGTTCCCTATAGTTCAATTAACTAATGTTGGTGACCTCCTTATGACGCCCTATAACAGTATCAGATAGTTTTAAATATTTAGGGATCAATAGTCAACTTCCTCAGAATCATTCATAGATAATAATGCGTGGCCTGTTATTAGATCATTCAAAGAATGGATGAAAAAATGGAAGGACCCTTTAATGTTGCTTGGCAGGATAAACATATTCAAAATCATTTATTTACCAAAGTTTTTATATGTTCTTTCCAATGCCCCTGTGTACATTCCTAAAAAGCTTTTTATGTATATTAACTTTCTGATTATCTTATTTTTACAGGTGCTGGTCAGTAGGGGAGACCTAGCATTGCCTGACCTCTGTATGCATTATTTTGCCTCTCAATTAGTATACAAGTATCTCACAAAAGTGAGTATACCCCTCACATTTTTGTAAATATTTTATTATATCTTTACATGTGACAACACTGAAGAAATGACACTTTGCTACAATGTAATGTAGTGAGTGTACAGCTTGTATAACAGTGCAGATTTTTTGTCCCCTCAAAATAATTCAACACGCAGCCATTAATGTCTAAACCATTGGCAACAAAAGTGAGTACACCCCTAAGTGAAAATGTCCAAATTGAGCCCAATTAGCCATTTTCCCTCCCAGGTGTCATGTGACTTGTTAGTGTTACAAGGTTTCAGGTTTGAATGGGGTGCAGGTGTGTTAAATTTGGTGTTATCGCTCTCACTCTCTCATACTGGTCACTGGAAGTTTAACATGACACCTCATGGCAAAGAACTCTCTGAGGATCTGAAAGAAATAATTGTTGCTCTACATAAAGATGGGCTAGGCTATAAAGAAGAATGCCAAGACCCTGAAACTGAGCTGCAGCATGGAGACCAAGACCACGCAGAGGTTTAACAGGACAGGTTCCAATCAGAACAGGCCTCACCATGGTCGACCAAAGAGGTTGAGTGCACGTGCTCAGCGTAATTTTCAGAGGTTGTCTTTGGGAAATAGACGTATGAGTGCAGCCAGCATTGCTGCAAAGGTTAAAGGGGTGGCAGGTCAGCCTGTCAGTGCTCAGACCATACGCTACACACTGCATTTGGTCTGCATGGCTGTCGTCCCAGAAGATAGCCTCTTATAAAGATGAGGCACAAGAAAGCCCGCAAACAGTTTGCTGAAGACAAGCAGACTAATGACATGGATTACTGGAACCATGTCCTGTGGTCTGATGAGACCATGATAAAATTATTTGGTTCAGAAGGTGTCGCGTGTGTGGCGGCAACCAAGTGACCAAGTAACCACCAGTCAAGGATGGTGGTGGGAGTGTCATGGTCTTGGGCTGCATGAGTGCTGCCGGCACTGGGGAGCTACAGTTCATTGAGGGAACCATGAATGCCAACATGTACTGTGACATACGGAAGCAGAGCATGATCCCCTCCATTAAGACACTGAGCCGCAGGGCAGTATTCCAACATGATAAGGACCCCAAACTCACCTCCAAGACGATCACGGCCTTGCTAAAGAAGCTGAGGGTAGAGGTGATGGACTGGCCAAGCATGTCCCCAGACCAAAATTCTATTGAGCATCCATGGGGCATCCTCAAATGGAGGGTAGAGGAGCACAAAATCTCTAACATCTACCAGCTCCGTGATGTCATCATGGAGGAGTGTAAGAGGACTCCAGTGGCAACCTGTGAAGCTCTGGTGCACTCCATGCTCAAGAGGGTTTAGGCAGTACTGGAAAATAATGGTGGCCACACAAAATATTGACACTTTGGGCCCAATTTGGACATTTTCACTTAGGGGTGTACTCACTTTTGTTGCCAGAGGTTTAGACATTAATTTACACTGTTATACAAGCTGTACACTCACTACTTTACATTGTAGCAAAGTGTCATTTCTTCAGTGTTGTCACATGAAAAGATAGAATAAAATATTTACACATATGTGAAGGGTGTACTCACTTTTGTGAGATAGTGTATACAGCACACTGGCGAATGTTTCCACAGCTGAATAATGCGGCAGTGGCTGTTGAAGCTGCAGTGGCTTCCTCATATGAGCCCTTATTACATTTCTTTTATAGCTACATACTTACATAGTCAGGTTGAAAAAAGACAAGTCCATCTGGGTCAACCAATAAAAGAGGAAAAAAACATACAATCTCATATACACAAGACTTTATACACAGTTGATCCAGAGGAAGGTGAAAAAAACGCAGCAAAGCATGATCCAATTTGGTACAGCAGTGGAAAAGATTCATTCCTGATCCCCCGAGAGGCAATTGGATATTCTCTGGATCAACTTTACCTATACAAATGTACATGTTGATCATATCCCCCTTAATCGCCTCTTCTCAAGAGAGAATAAATTCAGTTCCTCTAATCTTTCCTCATAGCTGAGCTCCTCTATGCCTCTTATCAGTTTGGTTGCCCTTCTTTGCACTTTCTACAGTTCCCCGATATCCTTTTTTGAGAACTGGTGCCCAAAACTGAACTGTATATTCCAGATGAGGTCTTACTAATGATTTGTAGAGGGGCAAAATTATATCTTTCTCTGTGGAGTCCATACCTCTCTTAATACAAGAAAGGAGGGGGGAGGGGAGGTACCCACATCAGGGGCACGGATATACTTAGGACCTCTAAACGTATTCTGGAGATGTGTTTCATACCCACTTTGGTATAACCCATGTTTAGGTGAATTCCTTAAATTAGAAGATGAATGCAGGTGGGCACCGTTTGGAATTAAATACCTTCACCAGATATATGAAGTAGGTAGATTTAAATAATTTATACAACTACAGGATGAGCGAGGAATAACTAAGTCTTGGTGTTTTCAATATGCCTGGTTACAACACGCAGTACAGTGTCAGTTTGGGACAGATTCAGTAACTCTTGCTAATACTAACTGTGGGAGATTAGCTCATGGGGATCACTTTTTAGAGGAAAATATTCAGCATGGCGGTCAGTTTCTATAAAATCTGGCGGCTTGCCAGGTTTATTATCACAGGTTTGCAAGATCAAAACACATAACAAAACTGAAAACAAAATCTCGCCGTCCGGAGAGACTAAACAATCTGGCTCCTCTCTATACAGTGTGGGGCTGTCCCCTACACCCACAAAACATAAGCACAGTGCAAACCTTGATCTTTGAGTCCAAATTATCACACAGAGCTCATTCAGCTTTCTCTCTCTGAGATCCAGGATAAAGCTCTCCTCTGCTCTCTTCCTGCTCATTAAATGCAGATGGAGAGGGGTTTTAAGTGGACCAGAAAGTCTGGGCCAGAACCAGCTCTGCCACGGTGGCTGGCTCTCACTATTGCGAGGCCACACGTATCGCCCGTCCATTATGGTGCCTCGCATAACATCACATACCCTCCCTCTCAAGTCCCTAGGGCAGACAACTGTTCCGACCATGCAGTGGGCCCAGGAAAGACCATTGGTGTTATTTTGGAGCCTTCCAGCCCGGTGTTCCACTGAGAACTTAAATGGCTGTAGGGCCAGGAACTACCTAGTCACCCGGCTATTTTTCTCCCGTTTGTTACACATCCACTTAAGGGGGGCATGGTTGGTGACTAGCCTGAATGACCTTTCCAGCAGCTACTCTTTTAGGGCCTCTAAGGCCCACTTGATAGCTAGGCACTCCTTCTCCACAATGGCATAATTCCTTTCATGCCTACTAAGCTTCCTGCGTAGACAACCGGGTGCTCCTCACCGTCTCCGATCTGGGACAGAACAGCACCTAGTCCCACCTCAGAGGCATCGGTTTGAACCACAAACTCCTTTGTGAAGTATGGGGTCACAAGCACCAGCTGTACACAAAGGGCTTGCTTCAATTTCTAGAAGGCCTTCTCAGCTTCGAGATTCCACTTAACCATTCATGACCCTCTACCCTTTGTCAGATTGGTCAGAGGGATGGCAATGGAGGCAAAGTCGGGATGAAGCATTGGTAATACCATGTAATGCCCAGGAAGGCACAAACCTGTTTCTTGTTCACCAGTTGGGGCCACTTTTGAATGGCCTCCATCTTATTGGTCTGGAGCTTGGTCAGACCCCGCCCAATAACACACCCGAGGTATTTGGCCTCTTCCAGACCTATGGCACACTTTTTCGGGTTGGCTGTTAAACCTGCTACCCTCAGCGAATCTACTACTGCCTGCACCTGGGGAAGATGTGATTTCCAATCTGGGCTGTAGATGACCACATCAACCAGATAGGCTGTTGCATAGAGCCGATGTGGCCTCAAAGTTTTGTCAAGCATCCTCTGGAAGGATGCAGGGGCCCCATGCAGACCAAACGGCATTCGCTTGCATTGGAAGGACCCCTCGGGGGGTAGAGAATGCCGTTTTTCCTTTGCTGAATCTGTTAGGGGGATCTGTATCCCTTAGTTAGGTCTAGGGTTGTTATGTACCGGGCACCTCTCAATCTATCCACAAGTTCGTCAACCCACGGCATCAGGTATGCAGCAAACTTCACGTCATTCAGCTTCCTGAAATCGTTACACAACCGGATAGTGCCATCGGGCTTTGGGACCAGTACCATAGGGCTCGACCAGGAGCTGTGGGACTTCTCTATCATGTCTAACTCCAACATGGTTTTCATTTCTCTCGCCACAGCCTCTCGTCTAGCCTCAGGTATTCGGTAAGGTTTTGCATTTACACGGACCCCTGGTTCCGTGATTATGTCATTTTGTAGTAAGCGGTCAGTCCGGGTAGGGAAGAGAAAAAGTCTCTAAATTTACTGACAAATTCCTTAAAGTCGTTTTGTTGTGTCAGTGACAAGGACTTGGTTATGGAGACATCTGGGGTCAGGGGTAATCTGTCCTTTTGGGGAGTGGGCACTGCCAATAAACTCTCTCTGTCCTTCCATGGTTTTAGGAGATTAACATGGTAAATCTGCTCCGGTTTCCTTTTCCCAGGCTGGTAAACTTTATAGTTCACTTCCCCTACTCTTTCCCTAATCTCAAAGGGGTCCTGCCACTTTGCTAGGGATTTTCTTTCAACCGTGGGGACTAGCACCAGCACTCTGTCTCCGGGGCTGAAAGTCTGGGTTTTGGCACCCCAATTATAATCCCTTCTCTGGGCTTTCTGGGTTAGCTCCATATGCTCTCGTAAAAGGGGCAGAACAGCTGCGATTTTATCCTGCATTAAGGAGATGTGCTCTATGATGCTTCTATATGTATATATAAATCTTTCCCATGTCTCTTTTGTGATATCTAGCAGCCCCCTGGGATGTCTACCATACAAGATTTCAAAGGAGGAATACCCTGTAGACGCATGTGGAACCTCTCATATGGCAAACATGAGGTACTGCAGCAAAAAATCCCCCAAAAAATCCCAATTTTGCCCATCTTTATCCACCACCTTTTTTAACATACTCTTGAGGGTCTTATTAAACCTTTCCACCAGACCGTCAGTTTGGGGGTGGTAAACAGAGGTACGGAGATGGGAGATTTTGTACAACTTGCACAATTCTCTGGTAACTCTGGACATGAACTGGGTACCCTGATCCATCAAGATCTCTTTAGGGATCCCCACCCGACTAAACACCTGGACCAGCTCCTTGGCGATAGTCTTAGCGGAGGTGTTCCGCAAGGGTATGGCCTCAGGATCACATTGTCCAAAATCAGCAGGATGTGTGCTGGTGTCCCCAGGCAGATTTTGCTACTGGTCCCACAAGATCCATGCCAATTTGCTCAAATGGCACTTCAATTATGGGAAGTGGGAAAAGGGGACTACGAAAATGGGGTGATGGGGTAGTCATTTGACACTCAGGGCATGATTCACAGTATTCTTTGACGTCTGCATACAACCCAGGCCAGAAGAATCTCTGGGTTATTCTCTCCCTGATTTTCTCCATACCCAGATGTCCTCCCATTACATGCCCATGGGCCAGATCTAGCACCATCCTGTGGATGGGTTTGGGAACCACTAGCTGTTCCACCTCATCCTCCCTGCGTTTCATCACCTGATAAAACATATTATTTTTAAGCGCCATGTAGGGAAAAGACACTCCCCAATTAGGATCCACAGGTTCCCAATCCATCACCTTCACATTTTCTCTGGCTCTAAGGAGAGAGACATCCCATAGTTGTTCTGTACAGAAGTCCTCTCTCCGGTCCTCTAAGTCAGGTACTGCATTCGGTTCACTCTCACTGTCACAGTCAGAGACATTGTCTGGGTCATTAGCCCCCTGCTGTGAGCTATCTTTCAGCTCTTCCAGTTCCCCAGCCAGTACAGGAAAAGGAAGAGTATCTCCTTCCTTCTCAGTCCTGCCACCAGTCTCCCCTTCCCTTTGGCAAAACGGGTCTAGCAAGAGGTCCTGTGCTTCCGTAGCAGGGGGATCTCTATCCTCCAGACTCCCTGTGCCTTCCCATAACCTACAAAAATGGGGAAAATCCCTGCCTACTAGGGCATCATAAAGTAGTGAAGGTACCACCCCCACTGAATGAGTCACACTACCACAAGGGGTGTCAAACTCAACCTCCACCGTCTGGTAGTCACGGGTGTCCCCATGGATGCAAATGACTCCGACAGTGCTAGGGTGTAACCTTGCAGGATTTACACAATTGCTTTTTACCTATGTTACCACACTACCCGAGTCAAGCAGTGCAGTGACTGGTCTCCCATCAACAAAAATCACACACATTTGCTTCTCCATGCGACTTTAGCATGATGCTGTATATGCGACCTGTGCAAAAAAAATGGCGTCTATTCACATAAGCATAATCGCATTGCATGGGTTCATCATTCAGGGGGCAATTGGTAGCAATATGTCACAATGCATGGCACTGATAGCACTGTACATGTTCTATACCCAGTCCTCTCTCAAGGCTGCTTTGGCCAGTCTCCAGGTCTAGAGCCCCCAGTCTCTTTAACTGGATCAGTCTTATCAAATTTCCCAATGCCCCTGAATCCTGGAACAGTCTTACTACTAACTCTGCCGGGTGATCTTTCACCTCTAGATACATTGGAGTGGAGCGCAGTTGTGCGCAACAAGTCCTCAGCAGCTGTATATCTCTCCATGAGGTACATAAGTTGGCTTGCAGTTTTGGGGTCCCCATGGCTGGCACATTTCCTCAAAGCAGCAGGGAGCGCCTGTAGATAGCGGTTCATGACCACTCGCTCCACAATCTGGGGACCTGGCAAAGTCTCCGGCTGTATCCATTTCCTGGTACGGTGAGCTAGCTGAACATCTGCAAACGGGGTGGCTTGTCGGTGCGGTAGGTCCTGATGCACGCGTTGGGCCCGGACTGCCATGGTGACCCCCAGGCGTGCAATTATCACTTAGAGTCTCATAGTCCTGGACCTTATCTGGTTCTAGATCAAAGTAGGCCTTTTGGAGCTCTTCTGTCAAAAATGGGGCCAACAGCCCTGCCCACTGCTTCTTCGGCCACCCTTTGTGGCCGGCAGCTCTCTCGAAAGATATGAGTTACGCCTCTACGTCATCTGCCAGTGTCATCTTCTGTAAATGGTAGGAGGCGCGCACCAATTTTGGTGTCACTGTCACTGGAGGTGTGGGCCCCTTTTTTAACTCTAGCGACTCTCCTCTTGCTGAGCTGCAGCGGCTTCTGCGACCTGGCAGTTGGTTTCCCATTGAGCTACATTGACTAGCTGCAGGGCCTTCAACATTTCCTCCATCTCTGAAAGCTGCCTTGCTAAACTCCATCACGTGTGGGAGATTAGCTTGTGGGGATCATTTTTCAGAGGAAAATATTCAGCATGGAGGTCAGTTTCTTTAAAATCTGGCGGCTTGCCAGGTTTATTATCACAGGTTTGCAAGATCAAAACACATAACAAAACAGAAAACAAAACCTCACTATCCGGCACTAAACTAAACAATCGGATTCCTCTCTATACAGTATGGGGCTGTCACCTACACCCACAAAACAAGCACAGTACAAACCTTGATCTTTGACTCCAAATTATCACACAGAGCTCACTCAGCTTTCTCCCTCTGAGATCCAGGATAGAGCTCTCCTCTGCTCTCTTCCTGCTCATTTAATGCAGGTGGAGAAGGGTTTTGAGTGGACCAGAAAGTCCGGGCCAGAACCAGCTCTGCCACGCTGGCTGGCAAAACCCGGGTCGGACACTCACTACTCGCCTCAAAGTGATCACATGCGAGGCGGCAAGTATCGTCCGTCCATTATGGTGCCTCGCATAACGTCACATAACTTAGAAAAGCTGAGTTGAGACCTGAACCCAATAAACTGATATCAAGCTACTATTCTACTCTAGTCTTAGGGAAAGATGGTATACAATTGTACCGGATTTAATGGACAAACTATGGGAGGAGGTACTTACTTCTTATGTGGACAGTCATTTCAGCCAAAGACAAGATGATCCAGTTACATTATTTGCATCAAGTGTGCTACACACCTTTGCAACTGTTAAAATGGGGAGGAGAGAGACTCCTATGTGTCATAAGTATGGGAGTGCAATAAGGTTCACCCACTCTGGTCCCAGGTCACTCAGTTCATAGTGGATACTTTTCATCTTCTAAACATATGCAGTCCTATGGGACTTTTGGGAATAATTGAGGATGAGTTTATGGATAAAAATGTAAAAACCCTTCTGAGATTATTATTCTTCTATGTTTGTAAACTGATTGTGATCAACTGAATATGGACAGAAAACTTTACACTATCAGTCTGGAAATCTTTGGTCAACTCTAATGTTACCTTATACAGATTAACATATGACGCAGGGGGGGTGTCCTAAAACATTTACCAGAATTTGGGCTAGATGGGTGGAGTCCATGGAAATGGTGGCAGATTACCCTTAACAGAAGAGAAAGGATAAAGTGCCTCAGATTTTTTTTTTTATTATTGTTCAGTTTACTGTAAATTTTACATTGGTTTAGCATAATGGATCAGCTGAGGCTACCACAAATTGTATGATATAAGGTGATATAAGGTGAAAAGTAGTATCTCACTCCAAAAGGTTTGGGGTTTTTTCACCTTTCGGTTCTTTTTTTTCCCTCTTTACTTTTTCTTTATTTTTGGGAGCATTTCTGCGGTATTATTTTTCGGTTGGAAGGGTGCAGATTTATCTTTCTTCCTTGTTTCTTAATAAAGAAAAATAAAATGCTGCATGTACATATGCAGATATTTGAGGAGATACTTGTCTTGTATTTAAGAGTATTTACTTGGTTATATGTATTTGAGGTCTGTAACTTGTATTCTCTTTGTGTATATGGCAATAAAGCTCTTAAAAAAAAAAAAAAAGTCAGCTGCTGAAATGCAGAGAGTGTTTCAGCGCCCTGCACCCTGCCACTGCTCTTTATGGTTCACAGGTGGCCCAGCCCAGGATGCGACCAGATCCACATAATGTGCCCAGCACAAGAATTTGAAGTGAACACAGTTTTAACGTGTTTACTAACCCCAGTTGACATATACTTTGCAATTGCCTAAATGTTTCACATGTTTCTTAAAGGGTTTTGCCACACCCCTGAGGAGATTAATCTCCCAACCCCATAAAAGTCTATACGATTCTACTGCTACATCTATTAAGAAACCAGCTGAAGAATGTAAACATTGCACTTGGCCACTTAGGCTAGCCATACATTGAATGAAAAAAAAAATCAGACATCAGCAAGAGATTGTCAAACAAATGGCATGAGGACTTGGCACTGCACCAGGAAACATGTAGTAAGGCAAAACATGTTTTTTATTTCTGTTTGCTGGATAGCAGCAGTTCTAATAAAAATGAAAAACATTAAAAATGGTAAATTTCTTTACCACATCCCCTCTAAAGGAATTTTTTCAATTTTTGAACACATACAAATTCTCCAGATTTTGCTATAAAATAAATATATAGTAATAATAAATAGATGGTAGTTACAATTTATGTTGCACAATATTTGCGCAACTGTTTATCAAATCCGGAAAAAAAAATGCCAAAGTTAATTTTATTGCACACAAACACACTTCAATCCACAATTTTTTGTAGATAATAAAAGAAGTGTCAAGCAAATAGATACCAACTATATTAGGCCTAAAACTATGTGCATCTGCAAAATGGTACCCACAATTATCAACAGGTGACTCTTTTATTGTTTCTAAAGTTCATAATTTTGGAATTAACTATAAATGAGGGGCCTAGAATTATTGCTCTCATTCACATTCGCAGTGATATATAACATGCGTGCCATAATTGCTGTTTGTACATGTTTGCATATGTTGGTTGCTTTTAATTTTTTTTTAGTAATTTTATTATAATTTTTTTTTTTTTACCTTTTTTTAAAATATTTAATTTTATTGCTTTAACAAGGGAGCTAATTGGTCCCTTATTTGTTTGCATTGGGCAGTTGACAGGTACTCTTTTGAAGGCACAAGGTGTCCCTTCCCTCAATTGCAGCTAATCAAGCACAGTTTTTGCTTGATTAGCTGCTTCCCTAGCCACAGAAACTGGGGAATGACAGCTTTGAAACCTTAAACGCTATCACTTCCAGCTTAATACACACAGCAGAAGAGTTCTCCTCGCATTCACCATTATGGAGACATTTTGCTTTTAGGAAGAGTGGGAGAGTCCATTAACCAGCCCAGGAAGCAGTTGTGAGCTTGTTTTAAATGCTTTAGCAAAACTGATATTTACAAAATAAATAAATACCCATTTTGATGAGAACAACAACCTCTTCCTTACAACCCTGGCCCAGTTGTTTAACAATAAGAGGGACCCCAGAGACCAATAAATGTAAAATGGCAATTGTATAACAGTTTAGGCAGACCTACAATTATGGATTGTTTGTCAGTAAAGTGGTGCCAGGTTTTAAAAGAGAAACAATATGCCACTAGCCTCCTGATGTGCACCTAAATTATTCAATTCTAAAGAATTCTAAAGACATGTAAAGACCTATACTATGTTTGAAAAATATCCATTATTATCTACTAGAAAGGAAAACTGGAAAAAAAATTGGTTGAAAGCTCGGTATCATGTACTTTGATTTGTTCTGACATTAAACTAGATTTATTTCTTTCATATGTCTAAATAGTATTATATTCCAGTTTAAAGGACAGAAATATAACACAGTCATTTACATATTTGTATAAAATTGAGTTAGGAGGTTATGAACCAGTTTATCCAACACTGAGGTATTAAACACATTTTAAATACATTTTGATGACAGCTTTAAAAAAGAATCAGTAATAAGAGAAGGCAAATAAGAAAAATAAAAACATACAGCATCTACACATTTACATTGACTGGGGTAAATTTCCGGCAATCTTTTTTACAACACTGAACTTTGTTTAAGCAATTAGGTTCTATGTTGCTACCCCTGTTTAAAACATAACTCCAGTCATAATAATTGCTTTTTTTTCATTATTGGACAGTGGGGAGTGGGGGAAGGTTAGAAAAAAAAGTAGAAAGTGGCCCCTTGCAAATGTCACCCCTATAGCCAATTTGTTTTTAAAATGGTTGTAATACCCCCCCCCCCTAATACTTACCCGAGCCCAATCCCTATCTAGCAATGTGAACGAGAGCAGCTGCTATCCTGGCTCTCTGCCTCCTCATTGGCTCAGAGAGAGCAGAGAGAGCCATTGGCTCCTGCTTCTGTCAATCACAGACAGTGAGGAGGGAGTGGGGGGGGTCGGCTGTGTGTCTTATGGACAGTCAGAGTGGGACTCAGGAGCGAGGGCGCACAAGTGCTCCCTAAGCAAACCATTGCATAAAGCAGGTGAATATAACATGTTTGTTATAAAAAAAAATCTGAACCTTTATTATCACTTTAACTACCTCCCATCCGCGCTATAGCCGAATGACGGCTACAGCGCGGCTCTAAAATGCCGGGAGGACGTCAATAGACGTCCTCCCATTCGGCTCGTGCTGGGCGCGCTCCCGCGGGCGCGAGCGGCGCGTGCACGTGCCGCCGCACACTGCGGGAGCGTGCCCGCGATCTCCGTACAGACAGGAGGAACGGGGAACCGCCGAAGTAAACACGGCGGTTCCCCGTTCTGTGAGGGGGGCATGCCAGATCTACTGATCCCTGTGACTGGGATCAGTTAGATCTGTCATGCCCCTGTCAACCCCGCCCCCCCACAGTTAGAACACACCCAGGGAACATAGTTAACCCCTTCACTGCCCCCTGCTGGTTAACCCCTTCACTGCCAATGACATTTACACAGTAATCAGTGGACATTTAAATTTCTGATCGCTGTATAAATGTCATTGGTCCCAAAAAAGTGTCAAAAACGTCCGACATGTCCGCCCCGATATCGCATTACCGATAAAAATCACAGATCGCCGCCATTACCAGTAAAAAAAAAAAAAATAATAAAAACGCCATAAATCAATGTCCATAGTTTGTAGGCGCTATAACTTTTGCGCAACCCAATCAATAAACGCCGATTGCGAATTTTTTAACCAAAAATATGTAGAAGAATACATGTCGGCCAAAACTGATGAATAAATTTGTTTTTTATTTTTTATTTTTGGATATTTATTATAGCAAAAAGTAAAAAAATATTGTTTTTTTTCAAAATTGTTGCTCTTTTTTTGTTTATAGCGGCGATCAGAAATGACACAGAGGGGATCAAATACCACCAAAAGAAAGCTCTATTTGTGGGAAAAAAAGGACGCAAATTTTGTTTGGGTACAACGTCGCACGACCGCGCAGTTGTCATTCAAAGAGCGACAGCGCTGAAAACTGAAAATTGGTCCGGGCAGGAGGGGGGTTTAAGTGCCCAGTAAGGAAGTGGTTAAATCAATATATTCTTAACCAGTTCCTTACCGAGTCATTGTAAAATGACGTTGGCAGGAACCGATCATCGATCTGGGCCGACGTCATATGATGTCGGCCTCTTCTCGCCGCTACTGCAGGTCCCTGGGGGCCCGCAGAGCGGCGATCGTGGATCGTTCGTGGGCCGGGGGTTGTGTCCCCCCCCGATCGGGGTAAAGAGCCAATAAAATTGGCTCTTTACCACGTGACCGGCTGTGTCCAATCACAGCCGGTCACTACCGATCTCCACATGCACGCCGCTCGTGCGCGCCCCCGGGGGCGTGCAGCGCGGCGATCTGGGCTGAGGTTTGTCCCTCGGACAAAGCCCAGCTCCGATCAGTGTAAAGAGCCAATAGAATTGACTCTTTACCACGTGACCAGCTGTGTCAATCACAGCCGGTCATGTGATGTAAACAAACCACGGTAACGAGCTGTTACCGCAGTTTTCCCTGTCACACACCAATCGTGTGTGACAGGGAGATTGCGGTAACAGCTTGTTACCGGCCACTGTGTACACCAAGCACACTGATCACCCCCCCCAATAAAGAGGACCTGTCACCACCCCATCAAAGTACCAGTCACCTGTCCATCAGAGTACCTGTCATCTGTCCATCAAAGTACCCGAGTACCTGTCACCTGTCCATCAAAGTACCCAAGTACCTGTCACCGGCCCATCTAAGTACCCGAGTACCTGTCACCAATCCACCAAAGTACCCAAGTACCTGTCACCCGCCCATCAAAGTACCCGAGTACCTGTCACCTGTCCATCAAAGTACCCAAGTACCTGTCACCATCCCATCAGAGTACCCGAGTACCTGTCACCAACCCATCAGAGTACCCGAGTACCTGTCCCCAACCCATCAAAGTACCCGAGTACCTGTCACCAGACCATCAGAGTACCCGAGTACCTGTCACCACCCCATCAGAGTACCCGAGTACCTGTCAACAGACCATCAGAGTACCCGAGTACCTGCCACCAGACCATCAGAGTACCCGAGTACCTGTCACTTGCCCATTAGAGTACCCGAGTACCTGTCACCTGCCTATTAGAGTACCCGAGTACCTGTCACCAGCCCATCAGAGTACCCGAGTACCTGTCACTTGCCCATCAGAGTACCCGAGTTCCTGTCACCTGCCCATCAGAGCACCCGAGTACCTGTCACCTGCCCATCAGAGCACCCGAGTACCTGTCACCAGCCCATCAGAGTACCCGAGTACCTGTCCCCTGCCCATCAGAGTACCTGAGTACCTGTCACCTGCCCATCAGAGTACCAGAGTACCTGTCACCAGCCCATCAGGGAACCAGAGTACCTGTCACCAGCCCATCTGAGTACCCACGTACCTGTAACCAGCCCATCAGAGTACCCGATTACCTGTCACCTGCACATAAGAGAACCTGAGTACCTGTCACCAGACCAGCAAAGTACCCGAGTACCTGTCACCTGCCCATTAGAGTACCCGAGTACCTGTTACCAGACCATCAACGTACCCGAGTACCTGTCACCAGACCATCAGCGTAGGAGAGTACCTGTCACCTGCCCATCTGAGTACCCAAGTACCTGTCATCAGCCCATCAGCGTCCCTGAGTACCTGTCACCTGCCCACCTGAGTACCCGAGTACCTGTCACCAGCCCATCAGAGTACCCGAGTACCTGTCACCAACCCATCAGTGTACCCGAGTATCCGTCAACTGCCCTTCAGATTACCCGAGTACCTGTCACCGACCCATCTGAGTAACCGAGTACCTATCTGCAGCCCATCAGAGTACCCAAGTACCTTTTACCAGTCCATCAGATTACCCGAGTACCTGTCTCCAGCCCATCAGAGTACCCAAGTACCTTTTACCAGTCCATCAGATTACCCGAGTACCTGTCTCCAGCCCAACAAAGTACCCAAGTACCTGTCTCCAGCCCATCAAAGTACCCAAGTACTTATCTGCAGCCCATCAGAATTCCTGAGTACCTATCTGCAGCCCATTAGAGTACCCGAGTACCTATCTGCAGCCCATGCCTCATAGAATATACCTCGGGTGTTTGCTTTCCAAAATGGGGTCATTTTGTGGGTAATTCCACTGTCCTGGTGCTCCGGGGCCTTCAAAAGTGTGATGGGTATGAATTTAATTTTATGTGTAATTTATGCTCCTAGAACGCCTGATGGTGCTCCCTGCATGTTGGGACTCTGTATGTGGCCAGGGTGTGAAAAAGTCTCACACATGTGGTATCGCCATACTCGGGAGGAGTAGCAGAATATATTTTGGGGGTTAATTTTTGCTATGTACATGCTATGTGTTAGAAATATCTTATAAATTGACGACTTTGTGTAAAAATAAAAGCGTTTTAATTTTCTTTCCACGTTTTTCGAAGACTTGCGAAAAAAAATGAACCATTCAAAAGACTCATAATGCCTTATAGAATATACATTGGGGTGTTTGCTTTCCAAAATGGGGTCATTTTATGGGTAATTCCATTGTCCTGGTGCTCCGGGGCCGTCAAAAGTGTAATAGGTCGTTAGGAAATTAGATGTGAAATTTCTGCTCCTAGAATGCCTGACGGTGCTCCCTGCATGTTGAACCTCTCTATGTGTCCAGGCTGTGTAAAAGTCTCACACATGTGGTATCACCGTACTCAGGATGAGTAGCAGAATATATTTTGGTGGGTAATTTTTGCTATGTGCATGCTATGTGTTAGAAATATCTTATGAATTGATAATAGGTCGTTAGGAAATTAGATGTGAAAATTCTGCTCCTAGAATGCATGGCGGTGATCCCTGCATGTTGGACCTCTCTATGTGGCCAGGCTGTGAAAAAGTCTCACACATGTGGTATCGCCATACTCGGGGCGAGTAGCAGAATGTATTTTGGGGTGTAATTGGAAGTATGCATATGCTGTGTGTGAGAAATAACTTCTCTGCGGCGGCACCCCTCACATATGAGTTTCCCAGCCTGTTTGGAGGAGTCACACTCCTCCTAATGTGCCTCTTGGAGGTCCTCTTTGACGTTTTCGTCGGGAGGCCCCCTGGTGGACGAATACTGGCCGGCGGCGTCCCGGATCTCTTCCGCACGGTCTGTGGTAATCGTGCGCATGCGCGACCTTTGCCAGGACCGGATATGACGTCACACATCATCTTAACATCAGCAGGAAGCGACGGCAGCGGCCGGGGACACTTCCAGAACGCCGGGGAGCCCACACGAGGCCTGTCAACACAGCCAGCTGATTCTCATCAGCTGTTTGCAACACATACCCTTACAGGGAATTAGTATTTAAGACACAGCAAAGGTAAGGTAAGACATATGGAGGTTTTCCTCCAGCCAGGTCGGAACATTGGGCTGCCCCTTCGGGTAAGGAAGACATTTTTTATGATATATCCATTTTGAAAATGACATGTGAGTGAGATTCTTTTTCCTCTTTTGTCCTCTTTTATGGTTGCTAATTCCCACTAATTCTTACTTTGGAGATAATAATAAGACTCTTCTTTCTCCGGAGTAATGCAATTTTTGTACATTTTTTGTAGTGGTCAACGCTTGTATTGCCTGTAAGACAGTGAATGCTTTGGGCATTCCTGCCCTCAGGTTATCAGTAAGTATTTCATTTTACCTTTCAATATTTCAATAGGTGTATATATATAAATAGACATATATATACGGCTCCTTTGAGCCTAAAAATTCCCTTCACAATACAGCCTACTCGTGACGCAGACCCCTATTTGCTCATGACAAACATGGGTGATATCAGTATTTAATGCGTTATAGACATTAATTTCAAAAAAAGCTATTCCCACATAGTACCTATCAATATGCACCTATTATGCCTACATTATACTAAATACCACAATATTAATTTATTATATATACTTATTTACCCTTCATAGGAGTGTAACTGCAACCTCCCCCCTCTATACCAGGGAGGATTGAGCGTGGCCTCTTGTAAACTCCTATAATCATGGTGGAGCGCTTGACCCTGGGTGGCTGGTGGAGATGACCATGCAGCAAGCTTATGCGGCCTTTTTACACTACACTGCTGAATTTTAAAATGCTCTGGATGATGGGAACTCACACCTAAAAAATCAATTTGCAGCTTTGTAAGTGTTGGATGTTATTATGTAATAAGTATTTCTCTGTATTTTGTATGACTCTAAATTCCTTATTTTTCAATACTGTAGAATGGACAATGCCTATAATCCCCCTGAGGAAGGCCTAGAGAATGCTGAAGGGCCGAAACGCGTAGGGGACCCCATGTGGCTTAAGGCTGCACAGTTTGTCATTCCCCTTTCTTTATGTTGCAAATGATTGTATGTAATGCATGTCCCATTGATGTACAACCAGAGCTCTTTTTTTATGCATCTTTTTCATATAGTTCTTTTTCTATGATCAAATGTTAAGTGTAAAATAATAAAACTGTAAGATATTTTTTCAACAAAATTGTTTGGATCTACTTATTTTCTTACTGCCACTAAACCCTTAACGGGGGAATTTTTCTCTAGATGTATTTAAGAACTCTCTGAGGATCTGAAAAAAAAGAATTGTTACTCTACACAAAGATGCTCAAGGCTATAAGAAGATTGCCAAGACCCTGAAACTGAGCTGCAGCACGGTAGCCAAGACCATACAGCGGTTTCACAGGACAGGTTCCACTCAGAACAGGCCATGCCAAAGAAGTGGAGTACATGTGCTCAGCGTCATATCCAGAGGTTGACTTTGGGAAATAGACGTATGAGTGCTGCCAGCATTGCTGCACAGGTTGAAGGGGTGGGGGGTCAGCCTGTCAGTGCTCAGACTATATGCCGCACACTGCATCAAATCGGTCTGCATGGCTGTCATCCCAGAAGGAAGCCTCTTCTAAAGTTGATGCACAAGAAAGCCCGCAGTTTGCTGAAGACAAACAGACTAAGGACATGGATTGACTGGAATGTCCTGTGGTCTGATGAGACCAAGGTAAACTTATTTGGTTCAGATGGTGTCAAGCGTGTGTGGCGGCAACCAGATGAGGAGTACAAAGAGAAGTGTGTCTTATCTACAGTTAAGCATGGTGGTGGGAGTGTCATGGTCTGGGGCTGCATAAGTGCTGTCGGCACTGGGGAGCTACAGTTCATTGAGGGAACCATGAATGCCAACATGTACTGTGACATACTGAAGCAGAGCATGATCCCCTCCCTTCAGAGACTGGGCCACAGGGCAGTATTCCAACATGATAACAACCCCAAACATACCTCCAAGATGGCCACTGACTTGCTAAAGAAGCTGAGGGTAAAGGAGATGGACTGGCCAAGCATATCTCCAGACTTAAAAGCTATTGAGCATCTGTGGGGCATCCTCAAATGGAAGGTGGAGGAGTGCAAGGTTTCTAACATCTACCAGCTCTGTGATGTCATCATGGAAGAGTGGAAGAGGACTCTAGTGGCAACCTGTGAAGTTCTGGTGAACACCATGCCCAAGAGGGTTATGGCAGTGCTGAAAAATAATGGTGGCCACACAAAATATTGACACTTTGGGCCCAATTTGGACATTTTCACTTTTATTGCCAGTGGTTTAGACATTAATGGCTGTGTGTTGAGTTATTTTGAGGGGACAGCAAATATACACTGTTATACAAGCTGTACACTCACTACTTTAAATTGTAGCAAAGTGTCATTTCTTCAGTGTTGTCACATGAAAAGGTATAATAAAATATTTACAAAAATGTGAGAAGTGTACTGACTTTTGTGAGATACTGTATGTAGGCTGCACCAAACTGACAGCTAAAAGAAGATGAATTTTTAAGAGACAAATTGTAATGTGAACCTGATGTCTATGGTTAATGTACTTTAAAGTGGATGTAAACCCTCACATATACCCAATGAAGTGAACAGCCTCAGATGATATACAGAGATGAAAAAAAATCCTTACATACCATAGGACGACTTTTTATACTTAAAAACATCCCCCAAAAATCAGGGGGTCGTCTTATACGCGGGGTATAAAATGTGAACCTTTAGTTTGTTTGTGCCAAGGTGGCCCAAAACAAAAGTTCCTAATCTGTCAGCCCTCTGGATGTGTGGTAATACTGTATGCAGCTTCGGCCACATATAGTATACCGCGCTGAGCCAATCATGGCGAGGGATGTATTCTATTAATGAATACAAAGCCTGCTCAGATTGAGCCAGAGAGGCGGGCTGATGATGTAACAACCTCTGCCAATCTGAGCAGGCTTTGTATTCATTATAGAATACATTGCTCGCCGTGATTGGCTGTATGTATACTGTGAGTAGCCAAAGCTACAGTACATATAGTATTACTGCACATCCAGCGGGCTGACAGAATACCCAATCATGGCTCCAGCAAGAAGGATATATGAAGCCCGGAAGGGGGGTACTCTTATACGGCGAGTATAGTCCAAAACCTATGTTTTAACTGGAAAATTAGGGGGTCGTCTTATACACCCAGTCGCCTTATACGCCGGCAAATATGGTACATTTTTACATGCATATCTGCTGTCTTTCCCTTTCTATACTCTTTAGAAAGTGCACATTGTGTTTGAGATTTTCTCCTCCTGTAATTTTCTTTCAAGATCAAATCAATATTATTTTGATCCATTGTCACGGGGTGCTCAAACAGCATGGGGCCCATAGGCCGGAGTCACATCTTTATAAAGGTCATTTACACATTAACAAGTAGACTGTAGGGATCAAAACTGATTGTACACTCTTATTATAGCACATGACCAGTATGAGTTGTGTCCAGGCATTCCGTGCATGCATGTTGTCCATTTTGCAGCCAGTTTGTAAGAGAAAAAAATCAGCTTTTATCAGTCTCCATTTCTCATGAGAACTCTTCTGATATAGGCAATGATATTTGTGCTATAATGTATATCTCTAATTTTGAGAAGGCACACTTGCTAAGAATGGGCAATTTTTTTATATAAAGTGTGTCAGAAGTGAAAAAATATATAGATTGCTATTGTTAACTCCTCCTTCTGAAAATGTTACTTGGCTTTCTGACAGTTTGATGTATTAGCTCAGAACAAGATAGTAGATCAGGGGTTCTGATATTACTCGGCCTTTCAACCTGCATTCTTGTTCTACGTCAGTAACTCAGAAAGTACTTAAGAGAGAGACAGCCAGATAATTGGCATTTCCAGAAGGATGTCAGCAGTGACAACCTCCATATTTTTCCAAGTACAATTTTCCTTCAAGTTCAAGTTAATAAATTGAAACAGACAGCAAGCAGATCTCCAGTAGTGCTGCACAAAAAAGTCAAGACTATCAGATAAAATAAAGAACCTTGACAAATCTGACATGTAAATCACATGAATGAGGAGCTAAAATCCATTTTATTCATCAATGTATATTTTTATTTTAACTTTATTCCTTTATTTTGTTTTCCAATTTCCAAATAAAATGCATATCAAATTAAAAGGTGTACACTAAAACCAATACATAAATAAATAAGCAAATAAAACTGAAGGATCAGCATAACGGCTAAATAGTTAACAACACCCTTGCTGTACAATGTTGTGGTCTTTGGTTCATACAGGGACTCAGTCTATAAGGACATTGTATGGTATTACAATGTTTGTGTGGGTTTTAATATACCGAGAGGTGTTAGAATTTCAAGTCATAAAATAGTTAAGGTAGATTTACCACATAGTTTTTATTTGTCTTTAAATATATAGATTGCTATTGTTAACTCCACCTTCTGAAAATGTTAGTTGGCTTTCTGACAGTTTGATGCATTAGCTCAGAACAAGATAGTAGATCAGGGGTTCTGATATTACTCGGCCTTTCAACCTGCATTCTTGTTCTACGTCAGTAACTCAGAAAGTACTTAAGAGAGAGACAGCCAGATAACTGGCATTTCCAGAAGGATGTCAGCAGTGACAACCTCCATATTTTTCCAAGTACAATTTTCCTTCAAGTTCAAGTTAATAAATTGAAACAGACAGCAAGCAGATCTCCAGTAGTGCTGCACAAAAAAGTCAAGACTATCAGATAAAATAAAGAACCTTGACAAATCTGACATGTAAATCACATGAATGAGGAGCTAAAATCCATTTTATTCATCAATGTATATTTTTATTTTAACTTTATTCCTTTATTTTGTTTTCCAATTTCCAAATAAAATGCATATCAAATTAAAAGGTGTACACTAAAACCAATACATAAATAAATAAGCAAATAAAACTGAAGGATCAGCATAACGGCTAAATAGTTAACAACACCCTTGCTGTACAATGTTGTGGTCTTTGGTTCATACAGGGACTCAGTCTATAAGGACATTGTATGGTATTACAATGTTTGTGTGGGTTTTAATATACCGAGAGGTGTTAGAATTTCAAGTCATAAAATAGTTAAGGTAGATTTACCACATAGTTTTTATTTGTCTTTAAATATATAGATTGCTATTGTTAACTCCACCTTCTGAAAATGTTAGTTGGCTTTCTGACAGTTTGATGCATTAGCTCAGAACAAGATAGTAGATCAGGGGTTCTGATATTACTCGGCCTTTCAACCTGCATTCTTGTTCTACGTCAGTAACTCAGAAAGTACTTAAGAGAGAGACAGCCAGATAACTGGCATTTCCAGAAGGATGTCAGCAGTGACAACCTCCATATTTTTCCAAGTACAATTTTCCTTCAAGTTCAAGTTAATAAATTGAAACAGACAGCAAGCAGATCTCCAGTAGTGCTGCACAAAAAAGTCAAGACTATCAGATAAAATAAAGAACCTTGACAAATCTGACATGTAAATCACAGGAATGAGGAGCTAAAATACATTTTATTCATCAATGTATATTTTTATTTTAACTTTATTCCTTTATTTTGTTTTCCAATTTCCAAATAAAATGCATATCAAATTAAAATGTGTACACTAAAACCAATACATAAATAAATAAGCAAATAAAACTGAAGGATCAGCATAACGGCTAAATAGTTAACAACACCCTTGCTGTACAATATTGTGGTCTTTGGTTCATACAGGGACTCAGTCTATAAGGACGTTGTATGTTATTACAATGTTTGTGTGGGTTTTAATATACCGAGAGGTGTTAGAATTTCAAGTCATAAAATAGTTAAGGTAGATTTACCACATAGTTTTTATTTAAATAGTGCACAAAATCTTTTTTGTCTTTAGACCGGGTCACCTTTCCACCAATGCATCATGAAGGCCCTGTTGCTTCTGTGATGTATTAGTAGCATGCATCATCAGAGAAACACTAAGTTCCTGATGCATTGCTCAACAGCATGGTGTCAGCAAGAACATTTCCAGGACTTTCATAAATTATTAAGAAATTACAGCCCCTAGCAAAAGTTGTGACAAGCCTCTTTTTTAAATCTTGTAGAGGGCAGGTTATGCATATGAGCAAACTATAACTAGCCATGAAAACGTTTCATCTTCAGGTGTTTGTAAAACTATTTACATACTGAAGTTTGAAAAGATTCTATCTAGATTTTACACAGAAGAAACCCCAAATATAAAAGACTTTTTAATAACTCCAAAAAGAGAAATGTGCTTTAATTCTTTTAAAACTGAACTTTGGGATAAGCAAATATTATCTAAATACAAGAGGCATGTGTATTCCTATTGGCATCTCGGTGTGCTTTGTGTATTTCAGATCTGCAGTAATCCAATGTTAAACTTTGCCTCTAAACAGGAGTTTCTTGTAATAAAGACTTGTCACTGCTGCTCTCTTTACTTTTGCATGGTGGCTGGTCTTGTCTCCTCCCCTTTCGGTAGTTTTCTGCAGGCAGCCCTTAGTTGTTGGAGGCTCCTTCCCACATCTTCGCTCCTTGCACATGTACAGCATATTGATGATGTCACTGTTACATTTACAAGTAAATATCTGGCTTTACAAAGGGATCTTGTGCACACAAAGGGGATTTATACCCTTTGTGGCTATCAAGGAATATATTTAAATGTGCCCGGAGGTTAGCGTATGTAAGTATGGAACAGTCTAGAACAGTTACAGATGGAGTGTCCAAAACATCTATATATTCAAACTTCTACAGCTGTACAGATGAATGCCCATTTTATATATATTGCAAAGATTACCAATGTGTTAAATTGCAGATGTAATGAAAAAAAAAAAGGTTTGACGGTTATCAAAGAAAGTGCTATGAGCAGTGCATGTTACCAAAGACAGGCCTGTGAAAGCTTCATGTTAACTTGAATGCTAGGTATTAAAGAGGTTCTTCAGTCAGTTCTGCACAAATTAAGTCAGAAGCTACAAAAACTGTAGCTGATAACATTTAATAAACAGACACTCACCTGTCCAAGGATCCATCGCTGTCCTTACTGGGGCTGATTCTTCACCAGTCTCACTGGCACGTTACCTGTGGGCAGCCAGCTGTAACTCCTTGTGGTTTCACAGCCAGCTGCCCACTGCACGTGTTCGAGTCATACTGCACTTTGTGAATGGTCCTGCAGCCTTCTGGGACCTGTGATATATCCCAGGAGGCTGCAAGCAGGCAGAGGGGGAGGAGAACTTTGTATTGGCTAGATGATCCAAGCGGAAGTGGAAGCTGGTACATGTTAAAAACTAGGTGCCCAGCCCCCCCCCCCCTTAAAAAAAATGTTCCAAATATGGCAAAGGGGGGGGGGGGAAGAGTCAAACTTCCTGTAGCACCCATTAGTGTGTACTAGAAGTAGTGTAAGTTGTTAATGTAGGTCTGTTAGTGTAGATTAATTTAGCCTGAGCAGTTTAACTGTAGCCAGTTCTCCCCGAAGATAGCGATGGACTGGTGAGAGAGTCAGCAGGGTGGGCTGGTGAAGAGTCAGTCTGGAGGACTGCTGTGGAGAAGTCAGCCTGAAGGGCTAGTGAAAGGGGCAGCTGCAGCCAGGTGAGTTGGCAGTGCCTGAAGTGCCTGAAGATGTGGTGCTGGGATCAGTAGATACAGGAACAGGATTACAGGCTGATCACTGTATAATGCTACACAAGGAGGGGCTGCGAGTTCCTGCCTGCAAAGGGCCATTGCTAAACTGACGGAGCTTGTCAGATCTACCAACAGTGATTCATCTGGAACCAGCGTGCAAGTGTGTGCAGAAGGAAAGTGAGGAGACTGTGTATAGACTGTATATAGGAAGATGTCCACGAAGTTGTTGCAGAAGTTCTGCTAAGTCAAGTGAGCATCCCATAATTTCCCTTCCCCATTCAAGTTATTAACCTTCAATAAATAACAAAAATCAATGTCACAAACTGTTCTCTGACTCTGGAGTGCCTGTGAAAATTTGGTGTGTAGGGAGATCCCAATTCATCTGCACACCCAAGGGGCTGTGCTACATTCCCCTTTTGGGTGAAGCTCTGCTTTATCAGGGAAACTGTGGTTGAAATGAATAAAAGCTGCACTTTACCAGAGGGACTGCAACAAAAGTGGATGTTACCAGAGAGATCCCAATGAAAGCTGCATGTTACCAGAGACACTGCAACAATAGCTGCATGTTACCATAGAGACTGTAATGAAAACTGTATGTTACCAATGGAAGACCGCAATGGAAGCTGCATGTTACCAGAAACACTGCATTGAGAACTGTATGTTACCAACAAGCATGCTATGAAAGTTGCTCACAAAAAAGTATAAAGCCTAGCATTAATAGAGAGAATGGTACAAGGCCTGTATCTGACAGAATGCAATGAAATGTGCTTTTAGGAAATGCTATGAGAGTTGCACGTTCCCAAAGAAATAGGTTTGAAAGGTGTGTGTTGCCAAAGAGGAAGCTATGAGAATTGAAGACAGCAATTATAAATGTGCGTTAGCTTAGAGAATGCAGTGAGAGCTGCATGCTAATAGAGAATCCCACAAATGCTAGATTTTATTTTTTATTTATTTAAAGGTACTTCTATAGCACTGACAGATTTTGCAGTGCATTGCATATATATTACACAACCACATCAGCACCTACCCTTAATGAGCTTACAATCTAAGGTCCCTAACTCACATTCATACGTATACATGTAGGCCCAATTTTGACAAGGGCCAATTAACCACCCAGTTTGTCTTTGGAGCATGGAAGGAAATTGGAGTACACATAGGAAATTCACACAGGCACAGGAAGGACATGTAAACTTCATGCAGGTAGTGCCGAGGTTGGGATTCAAACCGACAACCCTAGTGCTACATACAGTATGTTACAAAAAGTGTGCAGTGAATAGTATACAATTAGTAATGGGCAAATCTTCTTGAGTTCGATTCATCAATTCATTCATTCATCAAGATCCGGAGCTGCAGGGAGAGAGAGAGGGCTACTGTGCCTTAACCCCCTTCTGCAACCAGCCATTACCAGTATGGGGGAGAGCCAGGACCACCATCCCTGCTCCTCCAGCATCCCTCAGCCACAGCTGATGACTCACACTTTGTCACTAACCCCCCTCCTCCACCACAGCCGCCTCTGTACCCCCCCTCCCCCTCCACCTCTGTACCCCCCCCACAGCCACCTCTGTACCCCCCTCCCCCTCCACCTCTGTACACCCCTCCCCCTCCACAGCCACCTCTGTATCCCCCTCCCCCTCCACAGCCACCTCTGTACCCCCCTCCTCCACCACAGCCACCTCTGTACCCCCCTCCTCCACCACGGCCACCTCTGTACCCCCCTCCTCCACCACAGCCACGGTAGCCCAGGTACTCTGCATCCTGCGCTGGCACTGCCTGCTGATTGGCTTTTCTGCTGCCATCTCCCTCACTGACACCAGCACTGAGATAGGGAGAACACTGACACCGCACTTTAAAGCTCTTAATATATGCAATTTATACAGTTAGTTTTCTTATTGTATGAATTATTTTTCCCATTATAGGCGTAAGTGGGGCCTCATGTCTAAGTTTTGCCTAAGGCCTCACAAAGTCTAGAGCCGACTCTGGTAACAGGTTTTGCATTGCTGTGTGAATGATTTTAAATAGCAAGGTTAGACCCAAATTTACTAGAGACAAAGATCACAGGTGTAGGCTTTAGTACAGGAATTAGGATGCTGCAGAGGGTACAGAGGTGTAAAAATGGCCAGCAGCTTCATTTTATTGAGCAAGGCTAGGCCAAAATTACCTAGAGACAAAAAGCACAGGCAGAAGTTCAAGTACAAGAATTAAGATACTGTAGAGGATACAGCAGTGTAAAGTTGGCCAATATTACATCAGATACTAGGCTGAAATATACTAAACACAAAGAATAAAGGCACATGTTTTATTACAAGAGGAAAGTGTAAAATTGTCCAGAAGCTAGACTATTTTCATGAGCAAAGCAAGCCCCAAATTTCTAAAGACAAAGAGAACAGGCTAGGGTTTTATTACAAAAATGAATAAACTGAAGAGAATCCAGCAGTGTAAATTGGCCAGCAGCAGGAAAGATTTACGAAAGGTTTATGGGCCTAAGTGGTGTACAAAAACATAATCTAACCCCCAAATTTAGAAAAGCAAAATACCACCCCTTGAAACAAAACTCCACTTTTTTGGGGAACCTTTGCAGCAAGGTTTGCTATTAATGGAACAGCACTTAAAAGTGACCACTGACTTCAAATCAACAACAAAATAAAACGAAAGACAGAAAAAAGCCCTCAATGATAAGAATAAAAATATCTCTAGCAATCAGAATTAAAGTACAGTTTGCTAACTGGTCTTGAATCTGTCCCTATTCAGTTTGTCCTGTTCTTTCCCTGCAACAGCTTTGAAATCCCTGACACATTGGCTGCCCCCTCCCTTTTAAAGTGCCCCCTGCCTATTAGCCCTTCTTAAGCTAGCCATAGGTTATTCATTTTCTTAGTTTAGTCAGTAGCAAGTGAACAGATTTCTTCATCCATACAAGCAAGGTGGATGGAAGAATCCCCTCCACCGCGTTCCTGCAGGGACATTGTATTCTGACAGTGGGACTCTCTGCTGTTAGAATACACCGATCATTGGCTGCACATGGATCGAAATTGGGCTGGTCCCCGCTGGCCATAGTTCAAAATTCATGCAGTGCATTATGGTTTAACCCTGAACAAGTGGCAAACCCAATCATCCTTAGTACACATGTAGCACCCTGGTCTTAGGCAGGGTTGCTAACAAATTTAGTTATGCTAGGTGGTAACTAGCCTGGCTAATTGGTAGTTGGATCCATTGACTGTTGCCCTAAGCTTGAACCCGGTGCATCTCTTTTTTCTGTCAATAGGTGGCACTGCTACCTTTGGGATTAGAATGACAAGATCACAGTGAGTTCAGGTTATGAATAGACATATTTTCTCAGCCAATCAGAGTAGCTACTTTGCATGCTGGGATAGTCTATTTAAGGGGAAGGAGTCAGGTGATCAGTGTTCTTTTATGTGAAACAGCAGCTGAAGGTTAGGCCTGAGGCCTGAGTCCTAGCCACATGTGTAGAGGCTCAGGCCAAGGGAAGCCTGATCATTGCAGAGGTTTAGCCAGACGGGGAACCGAGTGTGGTCAAAGGTGAAGGAGAAGCAGCTGCCACAAGTGAGAACCAGAGGTCAGAGATAACGGGGACACACTCGCCAGTTAGCGACAACTACTCCTGTTATTAGAGGCCAGGTTTGTGAAGAATGAAGAAGTACCAGAGCAGCCTTTTTCACTAGACGGGGATGGTGAACAAGTTGGGTAAGCTTCAGTGTTCAAGTCAAGGACCCAGCAGGTGAGCGTCGGTGACATTTAAAGAGGATTCAGTAGGTTAGCTGAGAGCCAAGCCAGGGACCCAGTGGGTTAGCGTGGGTGACGCTTGGAATGTACAGCGAGTTAGCTGTGGAAGAGCTCAGGGGATCAAGCGGGAGGCTGGGATCTGAAGGTCTGGTGAGAAGACTGGGAGCTCAGTGAGAAAATCTGCGGTAAGAGTCTGTGAGATGTGAGTGAAGATCTGCAACCGGGACACTGTGAGTTAAGTGTGCGGATCTACATTGAAGTTGGAGAGTTCAGTTGCCTTAGGAGACAGTAGTTCTACAAATACAGTGCTCAAACCAGCTTAAAGGCCCTCAACCTGTATAGCTGTCTGCCTAATTTGTCTCGGAGTCTGCCAATTGCTGTTGCACTATACCTAAGGGTGTCCTGGTCCTAACCCTCTCTCCACCAATTCTGTTCAAGAAACAATAAATCTCTTTTTCTTGCATCCAAAAAGTGACTGGCGCCCATGTTTCCAACTTGCATTTCACCCACCATGCCTAGTAACCCATACTGTGCAGAAGGATGTCAGCTCTTCCTAACTCTGGAAGTCACCATTAGGCCTCTAGGGGTTGGGGACATTGCTATATTTGGCACCCAACTTGGGGCAAAGGCATTATTCCTGCAGTGGTCGCCCATAGCAACGGACTGCAACTACTGGGAAGGTGGCAAGTAACATCTTTATTCCTCATAGACTGTGCTATTATATATTTCAAATACGTGAGGACGAACCAACGTGTCTCATTGCTCATGGGGGAGTGTCAGCCTGGTCTTTTGTCACTTTACGCCAGTGCTTCAGGGGTTGAGGCAGACTCCATTAAAGTTTTGGCGTGGGAGGAAGGAGGCAGGTGCTGAAGTTCCTGGAGAGCATGTGAACCAATCCCTTGGCTGAGGGAGGGGTTGTCGCTCTGCAGAGGAGGAGAAGGAGACGCTGCTGTGCACACCACCATTACCAGTATATGCATTGCGATACTGTTATCAATCGGAGAGTATGGTGCAGTTCGGAGTCTCGATGTCGGACTGGAAAGTCAATGTTCCGGGCATCAGTCTACCCCCACAGGTACTACAGATGAATTGGGACAAGTGTGTCACCATTCCAGTTGAGGAAGCTCCTGAGAACCCTGCTGTTGTCACTCAGTTTACTGAAGTGGCTGCTCCAAAGTCAGGTATCCCAGTTATCTCCCGGGGGCCGCGGTCGGGCCCAGCTGTGTTCTCTGATGATGGAACCTCCTAGGGAGAAGACAACTGAACCTGGTAAGCCTGATGTGAGTGAGGGCAGTGTGCCTGTGGGGACTGTAAAACCTGTGGCCACTAGGGCAGCAGAGTTTGAAAAGTTGGCTGCTGTTCAAAACGCAACTTGCTCCCAGCCGAAGAGTATTCCACCGAGTCAGATTCCGATATTCTGTCTGATAGGATCTCTGAACTATTTTCAGATACTATGTCGTGGCCTGAGAGGTGGTCTGAAAGTGATGCTGAGCAAAAGTGTGAGCCTACAGACGAGGAAGTTCTTTCTACTATCCAAACCTCCAGCATTAGGCCTGACATTGTCTGCATCTACATCTGATGTTCCTTGTCATGCAAGTTCCTTAGAAGAAACCTATGGGAATATCGTGCAAAAACTGAAAAGGTCCACTGCAATTATTGTTGCTGTTCTGGAAAGAAGGAAAGTTGTGCATTACGCGTGGCAGGGACCAAGAATCCTATTTCACTAACCTGGGATTATGGTTGCTGAGTTACCCAGACTGTTTCATTGCTCGAAAGCTTAATCAAACTGATGTGCAACCTTGCCTTACCACTATTGGAGTGTCAGGATAGTCTGTTCAGCTACTTGATCCTCATTACTATTAGTAACGCCATTCAGTTATGGAAAGACTGACAAGTTCATTCTAACCAAAATTTGTGTCACGACACCTGGGGTCAGGTGACAGGTGCACACCACTGGAGTGTGAACCATTCCAAGGGTAGTGAAGCGCGCCACTAAGGTTGTGGACCTATAGCTGACTAGTGCTAATGAGTTCCGGCTGATACGGGAAGAGGGCCCCATGGAGCATGGACACTGAAACACAGGGAGCTAGTGCATCGGTTTCCGCAGGGAGCGGATTCTAAGAGCCAGTGGGTGTTCACCAGAGCCTCTAGTGGTGAGGATGGATTTGGCTGCAACTTGATCCAGGTCGTTGCCCTAGTTCACGCTCGGCTGGCTACAGGTGGAAGAGAGGAAGTAACAGCGCAGGAACAGCAAGGAATAGTCAGAGATAATAGCAAAGGGTCAGGGCAACAAGAAGACAGGAGAAACAGAGAACAAGCCGAAGATCAAGGCATCAGGCAGGCAGGGATAGTCAGACATGCCAAAGATCAGTACACGGAATAAGACTCAGAGCGAACAATAGGAACAACCAAACACAAAGCCAAACACAGACATACGTTGATCAGCAATGCAGGCTTGCACTGCCAGGTGTTATATCAATTAGGGCCTGGGGTGGAGACCAGCTGAGGAGGGCCTACTAAAGCACACAGGTGAGGGAGGCCCAGGCTTTTAACTGGACACATGCAGCAAGGTAGGCAACAAATAAGACATGAATGTTTGCTGTGGTTTCATGACAGAATGTTTACTATGGTTTCATAACCATACCCCCCCTCTTACGAGGCCTCCCCCGCTTGGGTCCAGGCTTGGAGGGAAACCTCAAATGAAACCTTTTCACAAGACGAGGCGCAAATACCTCAGATGCAGGAATCCACAACCTCTCCTCAGGACCAAACCCTCTCTAAGGCATGAGGCACTGAAAGATGCCTTTACAGAGGCAAGAATCCAGAATTTGACTAGCCTCATACTCCTGATTATCCTCAGAGACCGGAACCATGGTAGGGAAAGGACAAGAGAACTTATTGAGGACCAAGAGTTTCAGAAGGGAAACATGGAAGGAGTTAGATATCCTGAGACTTTTTGGGATCTGAAGTTTAAAGCAAACCAGGTTAACCTTATAAATTATCAAATACGGACCAATGAATCTTGGTGCAAATTTCTACAAAGAAACCCGGAGTTTGATGTTCCTGGTGGAAAGCCAGACCTTGTCCCCAATCTGTAGAAAATGCGGTTTACGCTTGTGACGGTCGGCAAAACCCTTAAACTTATCAGTCGCTGCCCAGAGGGAATCATGAACCTCACCCCAAATGGTATTGAATGATTGCTGAACAGTAGCCAAAGCTGGAACATCTGGAGAACAGGTCATAGGAAGAGGAAGCTGAGGGTGTCTTCCATAAACTGTGAAAAAGGGGGTCCTCTGAGAACTGGTGTTAACATGATTATTGTGAGAGAATTCCGCCCAGGGGAGTAGAGAGGACCAGTTATGATGAGCGGAGACTAAGGTGCGGAGGAAGACCTCTAACTCCTAATTAACCCTCTCAGTCTGTCCATTGGATCGAGGGTGGTAAGAAGAAGAAAAATCCAAGACAATATTGAGGGACTTGCAAAAAACTCTCCAGAAGCGGGATGTAAATTGAACCCCCTTGTCTGAAACAATATGGGAAGGAACCCCGTGGAGGCGGAGGATTTCTTGAAGAAAGATGGGGGACAAAGCAGGAGCAGAAGGGAGACCAGGAAGGGGAACAAAATGAGCTTTCTTGGAGAACCGATCGATTACCACCCAAATGACTGTGTTATTTTCAGATCGGTGATGAAATCCATGGCAATGTCCAGGGCTCCTTCAGAATGGGCAAGGGCATGAGCAGACCGGCAGGAGCTTGTGTGGATGACTTAGACTGGGCACAAACATGGCACACCTTAATGTAGACTTTGACATCCGAATGGAGAGTAGGCCACCAGTAGTGACGACTGATGAGCTGAAGGGATTGGAGGAACCCAGCATGACCCGACAACTTGGAATCATGTCCCCAATGAAGGATCTTAGGTCTTAGTTCAATGGGGACAAAGGTCTTGCCAGGAGGAATTTTAGACTCCAGAGTGGTGGAATGGGCAAAAATACACCTGGTCGGAATGATCGGCTCAGGTTCAGAGGTGGGCTCCTCATCCAGCGTGTCAAATGACCTAGAGAGTGCATCAGCCTGACTGTTGCAGGGACCAGGTGTGTACGTGATTGTAAGATTGAAATGGGAAAAGAACAGACTCCACCTGGCCTGTTTGGGATTCAGTCGTTTAGCACTCTGTAAATACTGTAAATATTTATGATCAGTGAAGATCGTTATGGAGTGAGGGGAACCCTCCAAGAGATGATGCCATTCCTCTAGCACCAATTTAATAGCAAGAAGCTCCAGATTGCCAATAGCATCATTTTTCTCTGACTGAGAAATTTTTTTGGAGAAAAACGCACATGGCTGTAGTTTATTCTCAGATAATTGAAGAAGCACCACTCCTACTCCAGTAGAGGAAGCATCCACTTCAATAAAAAATGGGTCCCCAGGCTTAGGTCTCCTCAAGAGAGAACCAGAAACATAGGCTTGTTACAGATCATGGAACGCAGCGACAGCTTCAGGAGGTCATTCCTTCGCATTAGCACCTTTCTTAGTCAAGGCAAAAATAGGCACAGCAATAGAAGAGTAGTTCTTAATAAAGAACCTGTTTGTTTGTGTGTTAGCCGGCTTGAATTACACGCTGTTATGCTGATACATGCTGCCAAACAATTTACCTTTGAAATGGTGATGCTGTGTCCCTAAGGCTGTGGAGACCTGTGGAATAAGTGATCCAAATATTTTATTATATGCCTGGCTCCCAGCTAGGTCTGGTAAGCCTTTCTTTTGTCCGGTGGCGGATTCACGAACATATGATGTGCACTGGGTGTTTCTGACTGATTAGTCACCCTGTCATTTATGAGGACTCTTATATTAACATCAATTTATATTGTTTTAACTTTGCAATATATATTGTCATCTACAGCGCGGCTTTATATACACCTATTATAGTTCTTAATAAATTGCCTATAATAATTAGAGAACCCAAGAAATCCTTGTGTGGCCTTGAGGCTGGCAGGAAGAGGCCAGTTAGTAATGGGCGAGACCTTTTCCGGATCCATACGAAGACCCAAAGTGGAGACAAATCATCCCAGAAACAGGACCTCAGACCATTCAAAAGAACATTTCTCCAGCTTGGCATACAGGTTATTTTCCCTAAGGTGCTGGAGTACAAACCGGACATGGTTTCTGTGGACTAGCAAATCTTCTGAAAAGATTAGAAAGTCATCCAGATAGATGACCACAAATTGTCAATGAGGTCTTCAGGGACTTGCTTTATCAAAGTTTGGAAATACAGCTGAGGCGTTACACAGCCCAAAGGGCATAACCAGGTATTCATAATGCCCGTCTCTCATGTTAAACGCTGTTTTCCATTCGTCACCTTCCCTTATCCGGATCAGTTTGTAGACACCCCTGAGATCCAACTTGGTAAAGATGGAGGCGCCTTTCAATCTGTCGAATAATTCAGAGATTAGGGGTAAGGGGTATCGGAACACTAACAGCAGGAGAAGTGAAGGTGATGTTTTTGGGTCCTATACTCCACCTTCCAGATGTATTAGACACGAGTGTTTCATGGACGCAGCGAGCAAGTGTCACGAAAATGACCTTGCCCCCACAGTAGAGAAACAGGCCCAAGGCTCTTTGCCTAGCACGCTGCTCGGGGGATAGCCTGGCCCAGCCCAGCTGCATGGGTTCCTCAGCTGGCAGGGCATGCTCCACGGATTGCAGAGAGGGGAGCTCAGGCTGACTAGGGACCAAGGGGTGCTGGCATCTCTTTTCTAGGGTCCTCTCCTGGAAGCGAATGTCGATCTGGTTACACAGGAAGATCACGTTGTCCATATCAGCGGGGATGATTCTACCTGCTAATTCGTCCTTCACTGTGACGGAGAGGCCCTGTAAGAAGGCTGCAACTAAGGCCTTATTGGTCCAGTTCAATTCCGCAGACAGAATCTGAAAATGGAGGGCATACTGGTCCACAGAAAAAGACTTCTGGTGGAGGCGTAAAAGGCCGCTGGCTGCTGAAGAGACACAGCCTGGTTCCTTGAAGATGTTCCGAAAGCCTCGCCGGACAGGAGAGAAATAATGTAGACTACCTTCACCCGATGGAACGAGAATTTTTGAGGCTGAAGCTCAAAATGAATGGTGCACTGGCCAAGGAACCCCCTGTAGGTCTTAGAGTCCCCAGAGTAATGGGATGGAGCCAGTAATTGCAACGGGTTAGCAGCTGCGAGTGTGGCTGGAACCGATACGGCCGCAGGCTGTGGTGGAGGTTGTTGGACTGGAGGTCCTAGGGAGGCTTGCAGCTGGTCAAAGTGGGGCACAAGATCTTGCAGGAATTGCATCACCTGCATCTGATTAGACTCTTGGGTCTCCAGTCTGCGGACTGTGCCCTGTAGCGGATCATCTGCAGGTAGCGGCACATCAGCTGGGTCCATGGCTAATCAAACTGTCACGACACCTGGGGTCAGGTGACAGGTGCGCACTGCTGGAGTGCAAATCGCACCGAGGGTAGTGAAGCGCACCACTAAGGTTGTGGACCTATAGCTGACTGCTGCTAATGAGTTCCGGTTGATATGGGAAAAGGGCCCCCTGGAGCACGGACACTGAAACACAGGGAGCTAGTGCATCAGTTTCCCCAGGATGCAGAGTCTAAGAGCTAGTGGGTGTTCACCAGATCCTCTAGTGGTGAGTATGGATTTGGCTGCAACTGGATCCAGGTCATGGCCCCCGGGGTCCCCTAGCTCACGCTCGGCTGGCTACAGGTGGAAGAGAGGAAGTAGCAGCGTAGGAACAGCAAGGAAATGTCAGAGGCAATAGCAAAGGGTCAGGGCCACAAGCAGACAGGAGAAACAGAGAACAAGCCAAAGATCTAGGTATCAGGCAGGCAGGGATAGTCAGATGAGCCAAAGATCGGTACACGGAATAAGACTCAGAGCAAACAATAGGAACAACCACACATGAAGCCAAACACAGACAAACGTTGATCAGCAATGAAGGCTTGCACTGCCAGGTGTTATATCCTGCCCCCAATTAGGGCCTGGGGTGGAGACCAGCTGAGGAGGGCCTACTAAATGGTGTTCAGTCTCAAGAGCACACTGACAAATTGAGTCTAGGGGTGTCTTTGAAGATTTATTGCAGATCTTGAACAAATGCAGAGAGGAGGGTTTAGGGTTGCAGGATATTCAAGGCACAAATCTTGTGTAGCACCCCCTAGGTAGGTAGGTGCTAGAGGATAGATTTTTCGGGGGAGAGTAGGAAAATTTAGACAGGCCTAGGTGATGGCTAGGCCTGTTTATTTTCATTCTGGGCTGGGAGTGGCTCAGGGTAGGGCTGGATGACTCACAGGTGGTGTCATCAGGACCTCCCACTTCTTTCCAGAAGCTTTTGGAATTTTCTGGAAAGAGAGGTGGAGAGGGGAGATGTAGCCACCTGGGGTAATTTGAGGAGCTCTGACCAATCCCCAACCTGGATTGGCAGGGGGCAGGCCTCCTTAAATACCCAAGGTCAGCCCAGCTGGGGAGGAGTTGTCGGGTGGAAAAGATGGATTAAGAGAGTACTGAGGCTGTCGGGGCCTAGAGGGAGCTCCCCAGTCTGGGGGGGGTGACCTTGGGCCTGGGCTTGGGTGCAGCTGGGACTACTTTCAAGAACTCATGAAAAGGTCCTGGACCGGAGGCACAAGAGAGAGCAAGGAGAGGACAGCGGGAGAATGCACTGCTGAGAGACTCCAGGGAGGACAATTGGTCACAGCTGGAAAGGCTGGTGAGTGAAGCACAGTCAGGAGGAATGGGGAGGCACACCAGAGAGGACTGAGAGTTTGCAGTCAAAGATGGGTGCAGAACCAGAAGAGTGGACTGTGGGAAGAGGGGCAGTGGAAAGAGGCAACTGCAGCCATGAGGGCTGGCAGGGCTTGAAGAGAGCTTACTGGGATCAGTAGCCGTGTTGAGGACAGTAAGCACTGGAACCATTCTACACAATAGGGGCCCGGGGCCCCTGCCTGCAAAGGGCAATTCACTGAGGCCTGGCTGAGCTAGTGTCAGGCCTAACCACACGGTGCTAACTGGTCTGGGAAATTGCAGCAAGTGAAGTGCTGGAGGAGTAATGGTCTGCAGCAAGAGTGAAGTGCTGGAGGAGTAATGGAGTAAAGGTCTTAAGGAAGAGTTGTGCTGGAGAGAAGACTGGAGTGTATATACGGAGTATACATAGTAGTCCCAAGCAAGTTGTGCTAAATCTTACTGGGCATCCCATATTCCCCTTTCCCATCCAAATTCAATCCCCTCAATAAAACAAAAAAAAAACAAAGCTTATGGACTGTTCTATGTTTCGGAGTACTTGAGAGATGAATGCCGGGTTGGGCAGGGTGAAGGGTGAAGATTGAACCACAATATTCAGCAGCTGGAAGACAGCTCCCCTGAAAAAATCCTTGTTCCAGCAGTATTAGGCCCATAGCAGCCTCAAAATAGTATAGTGGAGGAGATAGCCAGTCAGCCTGAGACCCTATGTGAGCAATCATAGTCCTTAAAGTGGTTGTAAAGGCAGAAGGATTTTTACCTTAATACATTTTACTCTTTAAGGTAAAAAAACCTTCTGTGTCACAGGATCCCCCAGTCCCTCTGTATACTTACCTGAGCCCAATCTTTATCCAGCGGTGTGCATGAGAGCAGCGTGTCTCTGTCCCTCCTTACTGAGCAGATTGATAGCAGCAGGAGCCATTGGCATCTGCTGCTGTCAATCAAATGTTGTGATGAGGGAGTAGGGGGCGGGGCCAGGCAGCCCTGTCTGCATCAATAGACGCAGACAGGACAGCTCGAGAGTGAGCCTGCATGAGTGCCCCCAATAGAAACAGGAGCCAGGGGCGCCAGTGGGGGACCCTAGAACAGGAGGATCAGGGCTGCTCTGTGCAAAACCGTTGCACAGAGCAGGTAAGTATAACATGTTTATTATTGTAATTTTAAAAAAATGAAAGTTTAATATCACTTTAAGCAGCGACTTCTGTCATCTCACCCAAGTACTTCCACACTCGGAGCTTCAGGCAAAAGGCACCCACCTATCCAGTCGAGTTTCAACAGGCCAGTTTCCTTCAGGCAAGTCTTCTTTAGGCCTTCAGCCCATAGCGCATGCTGAGGCCTAGTAGTTGTAGCTCTCTGGAACACACACATGCTTCCTCTCAGGGGGCAACCCTAGGAAAGAGAGCTCTAATCAGATCCTCCGAAACATTTATCTGCCCACCAGCCACACCTTCTGGGTCAGCTTCCCAGAGATTGGCTAAGATCAGATAACTATTCCCAGGATGTGATCCTCCCACACTATTTCTGGAACATTCTTCCAGCAGCAGGCATAACTAATCAGCCACCAGGCTTAGGAAAAGCCTAAACAGACCTGAAAAGTAAATTGCAGATCAGCTAACTACAGGAGAACTATGTAGCACCCTCTAGGTTGTTAGATGATGTAAATAGGTTTTTTGGGCAGAGTAGATACATTTAGGCAGGCCTAGCTAGTTTTGATCTGTCTTTGTACTGATTTAGGGTAGAGCTGGTGACCCACAGGCAGCATCACTGGGACTTCCCACTTATTTTTAGAATATTCTAGTGTCTTCTAGAAAGGAAGTTGGGGAAGAGAGGTGGAGCTGACTGGGGTATTCTAGGGAGCCCTGAACAATCCCCAACTTCTATTGACAGGGGGCAGGACTCCTTAAAGCATTAGGGTCAGCCCAGATAGGGAGGAGTTGTTCGGGAAGGAAGCTGGAAATGGAGTGATAGACTGTCTGTGGCCTTAGGGAGCTCCCCAGTCCGGGGGGGTGACCTTGGGCCTAGGCTCAGGTGCGGACGGGACCCTCTAAGAATGCATGAAGGCGTGCTGAACTGGAGGCACAGGAGCAAGGAGAGGACAGCAGGAGAGAGGACAGCAGGAGAGAGCACAGCCAGACAAGTCTCCAGGGAAGAATAACAGGTTGCAGCCAGGAGGGCTGGTGAGTGATGCACAGTCTGGAGGACTGGGGAGACACGCCTGAGAGGACTGGGATAGCGCCATCTGGGATGGGTGCAAAACCAGAAGTGTGGACTGTGGTGGCATGGGCAGTGGAGAGAGGCAACTGCAGCCAGGAGAGCTGGCAGGGCCTGAATAGGTGGTACTGCCGGTAGTAGCGACATAGACCGATAGCACTTGGACTTACATTTTTGCTACACTAAAGGGGCCTGCGGTCCCTGCCTGCAAAAGGCATTGGCCTTAGGCCTGGTGAATTCAGTGCCAGGCCTGCAAATCAGTGCTAGTTGGTCTGATAAGCACAAGCAAGCAAGTAAAGTGCTGGAGAGAAGAGAGGAGGTGTACTGTATATATGTTTAGTCCTGTGTATATTTTTATTTCAATCAAGGGGGCATCCCATACTCCCTTACCCTATCCAAGCTAAAACCCCTCATTAAAAATACAAAAAAACAATTGCAAGGATTGTTTCATGACTCTGGATGCTTGAAATTGTATGCCTGGCTGGGCAGGGTGACAGACGGACCACAACACTCAGCAGCCACTACGGGGGTACTGCTATATCTATATACTAAATTTAGCCAGCCCAGGGCAGGGGTGCTACAAAAGTTAAGTTTTACTAAGTTTAGTGGTATTGAAATTTTACAAGTGGCATATAGAACCATAGAGAAATTTTCCATAATATCACTCACTGTCAGAAACAGCGAAGATGACTGATTTCATTTTAAGGCTCCATACACACTGGACGCTCTCTGGGCTCTCTCGGTGTCGGGCAGGAGACGCTGCTTAGAAAACGTTCTTTTTCAGCGTTTTGTAAGCAGCGTTTATCGGCGTTAATCGCGTCAGCGTTTTTGAGCATTTTTTTTTCTTCATTAGCTTCCATTGACTACAAAAAACACCGGACACCGATAAACGGCCGTTTACCGGCGTTTTTGAGCGTTAATCGGCGTTTATCGGCATCCAGCATTTTTTGTGGTCAGGAGAATGACTTTTGAACGCCAATTCAGGGCGTTCAGATAACAACCCAAAAACACCACTGCGGTTACACGACCATGTGTGCATGGACACATAGGATAACATAAAGTGGTGTTTTTGGGCTGTTAAAAAAAAAACGTCAAATGACCAAAAACGGTCGTTTATCAGATACAGTGTGCATGGAGCCTAAAAAATACCTTCTCTGCCAGATCTGAGTCTTACCTTCTCCTTCAAACAACACGTTTATATTACCTGCATAGTTGAGTGAATGATATGAATACATGGTTTGGTTTTTACTTGGTTTTATTGAGTTTTTTATGTATAAACATAAGAGAAAAAAATTATAATATATATATATATTTCTAGAAGTGGAAAGGGGCTGAGTTTAAGTCAAGACTAAATTATTTAATAACACAGTACGATGAGCAATGATTTGCAGCAAATCATAGCAACCAATCAGTATAAAGCTTTCATTAATCTACCCTCTCTAATGTGCTAAAGGCTAAATTGTAATTGATTGATATGGTTTACTTCACCACATTTTTCTTTTATATTAATCTCTCCCATCTAATTACTTTCGAAATATGACTAACCAACGATACTAAACGACGTTTAGTAACGAGTAGCATGACACAATAATTTATTAAATCAGAACTGAATTTGAGTCGGGGAAAGGTGAAGATCTTTATATATATATATAATATTAAAAAAAGAGAATACAAATATGTATTTTTTGAGTTATTTTGGTTCATTTTTGGTTTGGTACATAAGTATAGTAAGTGAGTTGATACGTCCATTATATTTGCACAACAAACTTCCTCTTCCATTCTGAGTCTAGACCGTCTCTTCCATAAAAAATCCGAGGTAC
>BLSH010286071.1:818877-830923 GCA_018402905.1 Glandirana rugosa | reverse complement strand
TTGTTGTTTTAACTTTGAATAGTAAAACATTTTTTTTCTGTCAGTAAATACCTTATACAGCCCACTTCCTGTTTCTTGGCTGGAAAAATGTCTCGACATTTGACATCATGTACAGCTCTCTCTCTCTCACTCTCGTGAGAGTTTGCTGGGAGGGGGGATGAGTCCTAAGAAGACCAATAAGAGCTACAGGGCTTAGAGTTGTAAGTAGAGAATCACGGTATATATAAAATAATATGCAAGGTGGTTAAAGGGAAGCTTCAGAATGTCAAAGATGTTTTTATTACAAATTATGTGAGCAGACTGCAGTTCCTCTTGGATTTTCTTCTTCTTATGTGGGTCCTAAAACTGTGGGCATCAGGAACACTGCCTATTCTCACCTGAAAACAGAAAGTCCAACACTATCAACAGCTGTCAAGCTGCATTTGCAAATCTCAATTGGCTGGAATTCACCCAAATAGGGCTGCATCTCAAACCTGGCTTATCTCTAACCATAGCATAAGTAAGCCCTAGGATTTCACAAAGACGTTTTAAAACCACTATTTTATATGCGAAAGTGTTGGCTATCAAAGTTTATAAGGGTGTTTTTAGTTTTTAATGCATGTAAATTATTACCCTAGTCTAAATAAATATATACTTTTGTCAGCTTCTTCAAGGAAAACAATTACTTTTTCTTAGTAAAATCAAAAGCTTCCTCGTTTCATATTGGATCTCCATAGCATTTGTGACAAGCTTCTATAAACTGATAATCGGTATGCTCTGATAGTCATCTATCTATATACTGTAGTGTTCTCCTCTTTATATGTAATCTAATGGACTGTTGATTGCAACAATTGTTCCACATCTTCTAACAACTACAAATGTGAAACAGAAAATTGTTTGCAAGAGTATCTTCATCACTCCAGCACTGCTTGTACATTTTTGTTATTCCACTACATTTCTACTAAGCAAGCAAAATTCTTCAAGAAATAAAGCGTAAAACTATTTGAAACATTAAACAAGAGTTTTCCTCGCTCACTCATCTCAAAACAAATAAAGAAATCAATAGCTGCTTCAGCATTCATTCTCCAAGAGCCTCTATTCCCCAGAAAAGAGCAGCATTTTGCAGTCTGGATGAAAATCTACTGTGGCACCCTACCTGATGTAGAATATAAAAGCCTGCAATTTCTCCCTTGTGCCACTCTGTGATTCAGGTGCTGCTGAAAGTATTGTATTCTCTCAGCTTCAGTCTACATGGAGCTGCACACCACTTATCTCTTTTGGATACTATAATGAATCTTCTGTCTTTAGATAGTACTAAACTACTAGACTAGTTCCTTAAAGTGGACCTAGCATGCGATTTATTTTTCACATTAAGAATATGCTAAGAAATATGAAAGTGTAACATTCTAGGTATTTATGTACGCTCCAAAAGGTTGGTGCCATCTTTGTTTAGGCATCGTACAGGGTCAGCATCCACAGTACTTCTTGGACTGAAATGCTTGTAATATAAATGATACAATCTTGCTAACTGTGCAGGTCTTAGCTGTGTTCACAAATGTCAGACATAGAGCAACCCCCTGTTGTAGCCCTTCCCCTTGTGATTGTTATGATATTGCAGTCTCATCACTGGAGTGGAGGAGACTGAGGAAATGCTTTCTCTTGACTGCAGCAGACTCAGTATTATAAGAACAATACAATTCACTTATGGTGAATAAAGCTGGAAATGTAGCTTAGCCCTTTGAGGACCAAGGGACGTATTTGTCCCATGTATTTAATTGCCTGTATGATCTGATTAAGAACTTAAAATACTTTTTTTTTTTTTTTGGTTTGAGTCAAAATATTAGTTCTTATCAACAAATGGATCTAGCTTTTTGCCAGTTATTTCATGAAATGGCTTAGTTACAGCAACTGAAGTGTACAAACTTAAAAAAAATGTGTGGAAATGGTTTTATTTATTGTTCAAATACATTCTTAAAGGGAAAAAAATATAATTATTTTTATATTGATGACGGTAATCTTATGGTCCTCAAAGGGTTAGCTGAGGCTAAGACCGTGTTTAGAGATACAGTAATCTGGATTAATGAAAAGGAGGGCTAAATGATAGGCAACAGAGGTGTTTTGCCTGCAATTAACGAAGAAGACCCAGGCAAACACTTGATCAAAATGAAAACGGGAAAACTTCGCTATGATTATTAAAACAATAATAAACTGAATGACATACATAAATCGCTGAAATAGCAGTTGCAATCTAACCACCCAACACCAATGGTTCATACAGTCTAAATGCAAGATAAGGCTGCGCTGCCCCTCATAGATCACCATGAGGGGGTAAGGAATAGAAGTCCATAAAACAGAAGATAGGATAAAAGTTCATATAAATGGATCTCCACTTCCAGATCACCACGTTGATAATCCACAATCCATATGCATAAGACTGACCCTGAGGAGAAGTCTGTTTATGACGAAGCGCGCGGGATACGCAACGTGCTGACGTCACCACCTGCGATCGCATCCCGGATCTATGAGGGGCAGCACAGCCTTATCTTGTTTTTAAACACTTCATCAAGATAAAGAGGATTTTTCATGCATTTTATACATCACCACAAAATTGTACTCAGTAATAATAGGTTATATAGTTGTGGAAATGCAGAAAACCATAATTTAGCATAAAGAACAACGGTAGGAACTTTCACCCCCTTCCTGCCCAGACGAATTTTCAGCTTTCACATTTTGAATGACAATTGCATGGTCATGCAACGCTGTACCCAAATGACATTTTTATTACCTTTTTGAGACAGATAGTGCTTCTTTTTGGTGGTATTTAATCACCACTGGGGTTTTTTTTTTTTGCTAAAAAGACCAAAAATTTTGAAAAAATACAATTTTTTCTTAGTTTCTGTTAGAACGTTTTGTAAATAAGTAATTTTTCTCCTTTACTGATGTACGCTGATGAGGCAGCACTGATGGACACTAATAGGCTGCATTGATGGGCACTGATGAGGTGGCACTGATAGGCACTAATAAGACGGGACTGAAGGGCATTGATAAGGTGCCACTTATGAGGAGGCACTAATATGCAGCACTGATGGGCACTGATAGGTGGCACTGATATGCAGCACTGATGAGCACTAATAGGCAGAACTGATAGGTGGCACTGATGTGCACTGATGGACACTGTGAGGTGGCACTGATAGGCGGCACTTAGGAGAACTGAAAGGCAGCATGGGAGGGTAGCACTGATGGACACTGATGGGTGACACTGATGAGCATGCATTAATAGGCATTAATAGGCACTGAAAGGCAGCACTGACTGGCATCACTGATGGGCACTGATTGGCATCACTGCTGGGAACTGACTGGTATCACTGCTGGGCACTGTGGGGGCTGCACTGATAATCCTAGTGATCAGGAACAGTGTTCTCTCTCTACCCCCAGTCACTACATTCCCCCCACAGTTAGAAACACCTCCCTAGGGAACACTTAACCCCTTGATCTCCACCTAGTGTTAACCCCTTCCCTGCCAGTGACATTTATAGAATAATCAGTGCCTATTTTTAGCTCTGATCACTGTATAAATGTCACTGGTCACCGCCTCAATGTCGCAGTCCCACTAAAAATCGCTGATCACCACCATTACTAGTAAAAAAAAAAAATAAAGTATAAAAATTACATAAAACTATTCCCTATTTTGTAGACGCTATAACTTTTGCGCAAACCAATCAATATACGATTATTGCAATTTTTTTTACCAAAAAATATGTAGGAGAATACATATCGGCCTAAACTGAGGAAGAAATTATTTTTTTTACTTTTTTTGGGATATGTATTACAGCAAAAAGTCAAAAAATGTTTTTTTTTTCAAAATTGCACAATACAGCAAAAAAATAAAAAATGCAAAAGTGATCAAATACCACCAAAAGAAAGCTCTATTTGTGGGAAAAAACGTCAATTTTGTTTGGGTACAACGTCACACAACCGCACAATTGTCAGTTAAAGTGAGTGCCTTATCGCAAAAAAATGGCCTGGTCATTAAGGGGGAAATTCTTCCGGTCCTTAAAGCGTTTGTTAACCCAAAGAAAAAATGCTGCTCCTGTCTTTTAACCCATTCAGATCCGCACTATTGCCAAAGTACGGCTTCAGCGCGGATCTGAATTTCTGGGTGGACGTCTATGGACGTCCTGGCCATGTGCGTGCTCCTGGCGCGCACTCGCGCCCCTGCCGCATGCTGCGTGGGCATGCCCGCGGGTTGGGCGGACTCGATGTCCACCTGAGACCCACTATCTCCTGTCAGACCTGCAGAACGGGGAACCGCAGATGTAAACACGGCGGTTCTCCATTCTGTTACAGGGGATATGACAGATCTACTGATCCCTGTCACTGGGATCAGTGAGATCTGTTATGTCCCGGCCAGCCCATCCCCCACACAGTTAGAACACATGCAGGGAACACACTTAACCCCTACACTGCCCCCTGCAGGTTAACCCCTTCACTTCCAATGACATTTATACAGTAATCCGTGGACATTTAAATTTCTGATCGCTGTATAAATGTCATTGGTCCCAAAAAAGTGTCAAAAATGTCCGACATGTCCGCCCCAATATCGTAGTCCCGATAAAAATCGCAGATCACCGCCATTACTAGTAAAAAATAAATAAATAATAAAAGCGCCATAAATCAATTCCCATAGTTTGTAGACGTGATAACATTTGTGCAAACCAATCAATATACGCCGATTGCGATTTTTTTTTTACCAAAAATATGTAGAAGAATACATATCAGTTGTATCAGTAAAGTGTTAAATAATTTTTTTTTTGGATATTTATTAGAGCAAAAAGTAAAAAATATTGTCCTTTTTTTCAAAATCATTGCTCTTTGTTTGTTTATAGCGGCAATCTTAAATGAAGCAGAGGTGATCAAATACCACCAAAAGAAAGTTCTATTTGTGGCAAAAAAATGATATAAATTTTGTTTGGGTACAACGTCGCGCAAACGCGCAATTCTCATTCAAAATGTGACAGCGCTGAAAGCCAAAAATTGGTCTGGGCAGGAGGGGGGTTTAAGTGCCCAGTAAGCAAGAGGTTAATGTTCAATTAGCAGCATGGTGCTTTAAATTATCCCTCTGTATCCCCTAAAATACCTGTTTGATAATGCCAGGTTATGACTTCCCCCCTGAGTGCTGACTCCCCTATCATATTAGCTGATCCTGAGAGCCCGTGGTCTGTGCAGTCACTAGCAGCTCTCCTATTCTCCTCTGCCTGTCTTCAACTCCCCCCTCTTTCCCCTCCCTCTCCTTGTCATTACTTAGAGTCTCTTCTCTGCTCTCATAATTAACTTTTAAAACCACTATGCCCTCTGTATTAGAACAAGAAGTTTGCCGGAGTCTGTGTTATATCATAAATATTCTTATCTGTGTAGATAACACTCTGGCTTCCTACACATGGCTCTCTCTCCTCTCCAGCTGACCTCAGCAGCAGTGCTCGGCCCCACCCTCAGGAACTATTTGCTGAGCAGAGGAGAGAGAAAAACGACACCTGATCCTAGGAAGCCTGTGTCTTATCTATGCAGATAAGTATATATATAACACAGGCGCAGGGTAACTTATTGTGCTAATACAGAGGGAATGGGAGAATTTTATTTCAAGTGGTTAACCACTTCAATACCATGCACTTTCCCCCCTTCCTGACCAGACCAATTTTCAGCCTTTAGGGCTATCACATTTTGAACTTTTTTCCTACAAATAGAGCTTTCTTTTGGTGGTATTTGATCACCTCTGCGGTTTTTATGTTGTGCTACAAAAACAAAAGAATGAAAATTTTGAGAAATAAAAAAGTTTTTCTTTGTTTGTGTCACAAAACTTTGTAAATAAGTACATTTCTCCTTCACTGATGGGCACTGATCAGGCAGCACTGACAGGCACTGATGAGGTAGTACTGATTGGCACTGATGAGACGGCACTGATGAGGTGGCGCTGATGGGCACTGATGATGAGGCACTTATATGCAGCACTGATGGGCACTGATAGGCGGCCCTGATAAGCAGCACTGATGGGCACTGATATGCATCACTGATGGGCACTGATGGGCACTCATAGGTGGCACTGGGCACTGATAGGTGGCATTGATAGGTGGCACTGGTGGGCACTGATAGGTGGCACTGATAAAGGGAACTCATAGGCAACACTGATAAGGAGGCACTGGCAGGCATTACATATGGGGGCAGTGCCATCTCCTATAGTATGGTGTGTGCCCCTTACCTGGTGGTCTTGGGTGGGCTCCCTGGTGGTCCCTGAGTGGGCTCCCTGGTGGTACTGGGTCGCAATCCTGGGGGGGGCTGCACTGATAAACAATCAGCGCAGACCACCCCTGTCAGGAGAGCTGCCAATCGGCTCTCCTCTGCTCGCATCTGCAGACGCGAGTAGAGGAAAAGCCGATACACGGCTCTTCCTGTTTACTCTGTGATTAGCTGTGATTAGTCATGGCTGATCACATGGTAAAGAGCTTCCGATGGAGGCTCTTTACTGAGATTGGTAATTTGACACACCGCACCACCAATTGCCGCGATGCGCGCATGCGGTTGCAGGGAACAACCGCTGTTACGGCCCCAATTCAGGGGTACCTGGTAGAGCAGACAGGGAGCCCGAGAGTGCAGGATGGCACGAGAGCTGGATGGTCACTGGTGGTGGTGTGAAAAACTCCAGGTAGTCGTAAGACGACCAGGTGGAGTTCCTTGGGCACAACAATTTGGTTCTTGTGCCACCAGAGACCCTCCTTCCAGGTCAGCCCTTGGCTAGGTGATCCAGGAGAGCAGGTTGAGGTTCTCCGAATCTGGGAGAGGAGGTCGTCCTGTGTGAGCAGGAAGTTTCTAGGTTGCAGAATAGTATCTGGAGAGGCGGGTGTTCCGGGTTCAGAGAACATGCGGGAAAGAGCATCTGGTTTAGTATTCTTCACACCCGGGCCTGTAAGTCAGATGAAACTGGAATCTAGAAAAGAAAAGTTCCCAACGGGCTTGACGGGGCTTAAATCTTTTGGCCGTCCGGAGATATTCTAGATTCTTATGATCCGTATAGATCAGGATGGGGTGCAGAGCTCCCTCCAGTAGGTAGCGCCATTCTTCTAGAGCAGTCTTTATAGCCAGCAACTCCCTGTCCCCCACGTCATAGTTCTTCTCCGGGGCAGAGAGTTTACGAGAGAAGAAAGACACGGGGTGAAGGAGTGCCTTCATTCCCTGCCTTTGGCAGAGGACTGCTCCCACAGCCGTCTCGGAGGCATCAACCTCCAGGACGTAGGGCAGAGTGGCGTCTGGATGCTTAAGGATGGGCGCTGTTGTAAAGAGTTTCTTTAAGGTTTGTAAGGCATTTTGAGCGTCCAAAGACCACTGAAACTGCTGACCCTGTTTAGTAAGCTACATGATGGGGGCGATGATGGCTGAGAATCCCCTGATGAATCTCAACAGAGCTGGGGCTCACAGGTACTCAGACGCTGTAGAATGGACAGCACTTGCTGACAGGTGCAGGGGATTAAAATAGCGCTGTTTGGCGGCATTTCCGGCGCGGGCACGCGGGAGCACGCTCCGGCGTGCGCATCGGTGCTAGAGGGTTCCAGACTGCCGCTTTTCTCCTAACAGAGTGGTGGTTGTATCAATATCACAGTTTTTGTATTTTAAATGTATGTTGCAACTAAACTTTTAAATAAAACAATTATGCTGATTGGACTGTAATATTTTTTTCCATTCCCTACATGATAATCTTTTCATTGAATAGGTGTAATGTTTGGATTTGATTTTTAATAAAGAGATTATTAAAATAAAAATGTGTCCAAATATTTTTTTTCACTATTGGAGAGAATTGTGTGCTGAGCTGAAATAATAAAAACCATGGTAAAAGTCAGTTGAGGTAGAGTTATAAAGTGGGCTGGAACTGTTATAGTTGTATGAAATAATAGTTATTAGTAATAGGCCTATAATAAACAGACTACTGGTTATTTAGGAAAGTAGTAGAGTGACATAAACCATCCTAATATAGTAGAGGTGCTGTGTTTTATATGTTTCTCTATTATAACTACTACTTCTACTCATTCTACTCTTGGATAAAACATAGGACCTGGAGAGTGAATGTCTAAACTGTTACCAGGTTTAACCTTTCTTTCCATCCCATTTTAGAGTCTGCAATTATACAACAGTGTTTGGGCTTCCAACTGTGCTAATCTATTATACCTTACAGGGCTGGACATGACCACTGGTAAGGTAAGTTTTCTTTACATGTATGTAGTGCTCCCATTCATGTCAGGTAAGCAAGTGATGTTCCATATTGCCTAAGAGCAGCAAGTGGAAGCTCTGATACCATGTAGATGAACTTAGTGACAACTCTGATATAGGTTTCTAAGTACAGCCTGGGGGAGGGAGGTTAGGGCCAGATTTAGAGATTGGGGGGCCTCGGGCACTTCAGGTTCTGGGGGCCCTTCATACACAGAGTTGGTTTACATTCTCAATGACAGTCACACATTTTTAGAATGTATGGCACAGCGTCATTCTGAGGTCATGAGGTCACGCGCAATTATAGTGCTCTATGTGTGGTTTGCCGTTCAGCTGCGCCTGTCCATTCTTGCAGTGCATTGGCTCCTCGGGGAGGGGGGGGGGTGCAGTGAGGAGGGGGAAAGATCCCCTTAGAATCCCCACAGAATCGCCGTTCAATGCGGAGCACATCTCCGCATTGAACATAATGGCCTGGAAATTCGCACCGCACTGCACAGAAAACGAACACGCTTTCTGTGAAATGTGGAGTGCGAATACACCACACAGAAGTGAACCTGATACACTGAAAACAATGTGTTTTCAAGTGTCATGCGAATTGGATGCAGCATGCGATTTGGATGCGGTGTAAGCTGCATCCAATTTGCATAGGTGTGAACCCAGCCTTACAGATAATGGTCTGCAAAATCTTACTTTCCAAGATACATGTTAAAAAAGGAAAATTTTATGACAAGCAGGAATTTCTGAAGGTGTGCAGAAAAACCCAAATCTCCAAGGTAAATCAGAAAAAGCTAGAAAGAATGTTGCCATTGGTTATCCAAGACATATATAGTATAAGAGGCCAAGAATGGGTTGAGCCTACCAGATTCAAATTGTAACTGAAATATCACTTTTGGTGCATTAACACTTTAAGGCCTCATACACACGGGCGTTTTATAATAAATAAGCAAAACGCCAGGTCCGACGTTTTTTAAAAAATCAGCGTTTTTTGCGGCGTTTTGCATCGGCGTTAGTGAGCGTCGGCGTCAATAGGCGTTTTTTTAAAAAAAAATCAGTCCTCTGCTATTTTTCAACCTAAAAACGCCGGCGTCAAAAAACGCTTGTTAACGCCGGTAGGGCGTTAGCGGGCGTTAGCAAGCGTTAGTGAGCGTTTTGCCAATTGGCGTTAAAAAATGCCAAAACGCTACAGCTACAGAACGCGATGGTCCCGCGTTCTAAAAACAGCTCACTAACGCCGACGCCCTCTACTGCTCACTAACGCCGGCGTTTTTAGAAGACCATTGAATAACATGGAGAGCTGCAAAAAACGCCTACAAACGCCGGCGTGCAAAACGCAAGTGTGTATGAGGCCTAAGTGTTATTAAGGTCTATCAGTAAGAGTGACACTTTCTTTTAACGTTTAGATTATGTAGCGCTTTATAGCAAAGTATGCTTAAAAGGAAACGGAATAGTGACTAGGGTTGCCACCTCATCCCTTTAAACCCGAACACATATGATTTACACAGGTTCTGAAGCTAATTTAATGCAGATAAGGCACCGAGTGAGTTTAAGTACCACCTTAATCAGCCTCAGACCTGGGTAATTAATATGTGTTTGGGTTTAAAGGGATGAGGTGGCAACCCTAATAGTGACCTGTTTACAAGATGACACAGTATAATCTACTAGAACAGAAAAAAATGGACGAGATACAGAAGATTGAAGTGTGAGTGAATATTAGCCTATACAAGAATAGTCTGCACTGTTATGAACAGTTATGAATCAGGGACGAACTAGCCATCAGTGTTGCCAACCTCCCGCAGTGTTTTTTACTGGCAAAACCTGGAAAATATACTGGAGGAGCATGTTTTTTACTGGCAACCTGAAAAATAACAGAACTCCTATTAAAATCTAAGATAAATTATATTTAAACACAACATGGAAACACTGGCAATACCCATATCAAGTAGTTTGCTTGGTTATACCTTTAAAAAGTCAGCACAGCATGACAAATTATCAGCCCCTGATATTTATAGACAGCTGTAAAAATCACTGATTTTTACAAACTGCCAGTAAATTTACTGGCGGTTGGCAACCCTGCTAGCCATATAAACAGAAAATAGTCAATGAATTACTGATATTTACATGTCAATAGCAAGACTGCTCTCACAGTGACTGCTTTACTAAAAAGTAAAGCCTTTTCACTTTGCAAAAAGGACATTTTCACTCAGTGTAGTGAATGAGCATAAGCTGTGCTCGCTTCTAACATCCAATCATGTGTAGGCAAAAATACTGTTTATTTTTATTGCCATTGTACATTGCACATGAATGTGTATTGTTTCCAAAGTTATTTTTCATCACATTCTTTAAGGTAAGTGAAAATTCCTCTGGAAAGTGAAAATTTGCTTTAATCCTTTGCTAAATTAGACACAAGTGTATTTACAGAATCTTTCTGATTGTTAAAAGAAGCAGCCCTTATTGTAACAACCCTTCTAGGCTGTAGCTTAGGCAGTACAAGTGAGTCGTATTTTGGCATAAATATTTAATTCTTTAAAAGTAATAATTAGTTAACAAAACACAGTAACAATGAATTTACCAAAGCATTATTTATTTTGTATTAAACCAATAAGCATGACTACCTAATTGCCACTTTGTTACTATGGTGAATTGTTTACATAGGCAGTGTCTTTTTTCTTTTAGTGTCCTGAAAAAAATGCCTGTTTAATATGCAGAGAAGCCTCTTGCCCCTTGCTCTGCAAGTTTTCATTGAAATGAATTGAGCAAGTGAAAGGATGCTTTCCAGTACATTCAGAATAGGAAACCAGGAGGCCTCAGATCATTAAACAAGATAATTATGCAAAGAATAGGGCCAGTCTACTGCAGTTTTCCAGAGCCATGCCTCACTTTATATTCTGAGTAAAATAAGTAAATAAACTGTTGTTTCAAAAATGTTTTCTCTGGAAAGAAATATTGAACATCATTGTGGTTAAAAACATGAATAATGAAGCAAATAGGGATCAAAGAAACACATGAAAATCTTCAGTTATGTGGAAATAGGTTGAGTTAAAAACAAGAGACACAGTGATATGAATCAACCAAACTACAAATGGTTGCCAAAAAATATTGGGACTCCTTTCAATCTGATAAAGATGACTACATTCTTTCCATCCACTATTCCATGACTAAAATACAGAATCTATTTTGTTGGCCCATAAACAGTACTCAGCTCATTCCATTGACAGTTTATAAGACGTAGGTTATGTGCAGGCAACAAACACTAAGTACTGCTAATCTAGACAACAGCATTATGATTAACTAATGATTAAAAAAATGATTACTTGTTGACCCTGCCAGTAAGTCTGTTATTTTTCAACTTCCTTTTAAAACCAAGCTGTCCAGCAAAGGTGGCAGTTAGGGGTAGGAAAACAATATTTAAAATGGTTGTTAACCCACTTCTACTAAATCCTGTAATCCCCTCTGTACTATAATAATAAGTGTCCCTGTGTCTGTGTAATGTAAAAAATCTGCTGATCTGTACCTATATAAGCTAGGACATTAGAGGAGACATGGTATTATTATTCACGGGGACACGGTCACATTACATTTTTTTAGACGGCTAGACGTTGATATATTCGCGTCGAGGGCCGCGAGTCGAGTGACAGACAAAAGAGAGAGGAGAGAAGGGGAGGAGGGGTCGACTGCAGTCGTCCTCACGAGTCGGAACGGGTGACCTCGACACTCGGCCTCTCTCTTCTCTCGACTGTGCAGTCGACTCGTGGACCTCGACTCGAATATATCCATGTCTAGTCGTCTAAAAAATGTAATGTGTCTGTGTCCCTGTGAA
>BLSH010286071.1:755097-803604 GCA_018402905.1 Glandirana rugosa | reverse complement strand
TTGCACAGCCAGGACCGGTGATGGCAACTGTCCAAGGGGATATAGCCATTACTGTCCGTGGGCTTAAAATAATTACGAGTTTTGAAAGTGTCATCTTCCCTAAATACCTGAAGGTCAAGAAAAAACATCTCTACTTCATTAACATTCCATGTGAGTACAATGTTTTTATCATTACAATTTAGACTGTCAATAAAGTTGTCAGGAATGGTTTCACCTGCTGGTGGCACTGTAGCTCCCAGACCTATGGGCTGCAGTTCCATGTTCCCCAGCGGGTGTCCCTAAGGCCTCATACACACGGACGTTTTTTGACGCCGGCGTTTTCTGGCGTTTTTTGCAGCTCTCCATGTTAGTCAATGGCCCCATAAAAACGTCAGCGTTTCTGAGCTGTAGGTGGCGTCGGCGTTAGTGAGCAGAAAGTAGAACCCATGGCCATCGCGTTCTGAGGCTGTAACATTTTGACGTTTTTTGACGCCGACGCCACAATATGCCAAGAAACGCCAACATATGCCACCATATGCCACCTATTATTATACCGGCGTTTTCCGGCGTTTTTTGACGCCAACGTTTTTAGGTTGAAAAATAGCAGAGGGATGATTTTGTTTTAAAAAACGCCTATTGACGCCTATTGATGCCGACGCTCACTAACGCCGAAAAACGTCAATACATAACGCCGAAAAACGTCGCCTTTTTTTCCTTGACGTCGGGCCCGACGTTTTGTTTATTTTTTTATATACGCCCGTGTGTATGAGGCCTTAGTAGTCGGAAGCTGACAGTCAGTAAAGATTTCACCTGCTGGTGGAGCTGCTGTTCTGGTATTTACCAGCAGGTGTCTCTCGGCAATCAGGTGCTGACATTATCCCCTGCAATCAGGCATCACCTGATGCTGATTGCAGGAAGTATATTTAAACCTGGGAAACACTGTCATTCTTTGCCTTGGTATTGTCTCCTTGTGCCCCTGATTTGCGTTCCTGTGTTCCTGTATTCCTGAAGCCTGTTTCCCCTCTCCTGTCTCTGGAATCTGACCCTGATCTTGCAGCCTGATCCCTTCCTACCTGCTCAGTCCATCTCCTGACTCCCTTTTTCTGTCCTGTCTGTTCCCAGCTCCCCCCTGCTTGATCTCCCGTGCATGACCCTGGCTCTGGCACGTTTACGATTTGGTCATCCCTTGCGCTGTACATATTGATTTTAGTCTGCTATTTTTTGTGTGATCACTGTTGTTTTATTTACTGGTTGTTTTTCACTATTCACTTTATTGGAGGTGTGTTTTCTTGTTGTTCATTTATCATATAATAAATCATATTATTTACATTTTACCTGTGTTTGGTACACTCTGTTGCAGTCCACACATTTCTGGTCACACTGGTCCCTGACAAAAGCGTTGGTAACTTTTTATCCCCCTGAGAGGGTAGATCCCTCCAAAACACACTGAACTGACAGACGGGCGTCTTGGTGATCATTAATGACCCCACGTCTGCAGTAACCAAGAAACACTCAGAGGTGCATTTTGCAAAATCCAAAATTCGGACCACGTGTTTCGTGTCTGTTAGATACGCCTTAGTCTCTACCACTAAAGATTTAAGGAAAAAGTCAATGTACTGGCCCGCTCGGGCAGACACCGAATTGATCCCATTGACTATGGGTCTACTGGGTGGACACTCACTATTCTTGTGGACTTTAGGCAAAAAGTAAATAATTGGGGTTCAGCAAGCAATGGGGTCTAAATACAGGGCCTCTTTTTTATTTAATATCCCACCCTCCTTGCCATGCTTAACCAAATCTTATAAAGCTTTTTTATTTTCAAAAATGGGGACCTTGGGTATCTTCCGATAGGTATCCCTATCATCCAAGAGATGTCCCATCTCTTCCCTATAATAAGACTTGCTGAGAACCACCAGGCCATCCCCCTTATCTGCCTTTACTATATCCTTATTTTTCTCCAGGGAGGCAATCTCTTTCTGGACACATACAGGGTCTTTGACTCTTTTGACTGCCAATCCATGTAGAACACTGACCACCATATTCTTAAACACTTCTAGGTGTTTATTATTGGCATTAGGGGGGTTGAAAATTGATTTGTTGGTTAGATTTGAATAGGTTCCCACTTGGGGATACAAATTCCTATCATGGGCTTTGGCCAGGAAATACTTTTTCAAATTTAGTCCTGACATACGTCCCCACAAATTCTACCCACAGACTAAGGAAGTTGCAATGGGGGCCCAGTTTGCTCCCAGTGTGGCCAATCTTTTTATGGCCCACTGGGAGGAGGAGGCAGTTTTCCTGGAACCTCCTAAGCAACTTCTTATATATAGGTGATATATTGATGACCTATTTATGTTATGGGAAGGGGACATGGCAAGTTTACAATGCTTTATTAACAGTCTAAATCATGATTATTATTATTAATTATACAGGATTTATATAGCGCCAACAGTTTGCGCAGCTCTTTACAAAATGAAGGCAGACAGTACAGTTACATCACAATTTGGTACAACAGGAATCAGAGGGTGTTGCTCATTAGAATTACAATATTACAAAATAAGAGGGAGGGTCAATTGGTACAAAAGGTAATATCTGTGGGGGATGAGCTGATGTAAAAAGTAAGACAGTGTATTAGTTAGAAGAAGGATAGGCTTCTTTAAAGAGAAAGGTTTTAAGGGATAGTCTAAAGATGGATAAAAACATTGTACTCACATGGAATGTTAATGAAGCAGAGCTGTTTTTTTCTTGATCTTCAGGTATTTAGGGAAGGTGACACTTTCAAAACTCGTAATTATTTTAAGCCCATGGACCGTAATGGCTATATCCCCTTGGACAGTTGCCATCACCGGTCCTGGCTGTGCAACATACCAATAGGACAATATGTCAGTTTAAGGAAGAATTGTTCCTCAGAAAATAATTTTATTTCCCAATCCCATATACTGACTGAGAGATTTGCAGCTAAGGGATATGACAGGAAAACTGTTGGGGATGAGATGGATAAGGTCAGAAATATAGATAACTGAATATGGATGGGCTGTGGCACTACTTTTACAGAACAAAGAAAAATTATAAAAATGATATGTGCTAAATTTGTCCTCAGTAAGATACATTTAGCACATATAATTTTTATAATTTTAATTCCAATTTTATATCCAACCTGTATTAATCTCAGTGTAGTACCACATGCCTTATCTCCATTGAACCACTAGGGGGCACTTACATACGGTAGAAATTACCTATATCATTAGCTTTGTTCTGTAAAAGTAGCGCCACAGCCCATATATATTCAGTTTTATACCTAGTTGCCCCTCACGTGGGGGGGTCAACTTTCTGGGCGGCAGCAGGCTTTTGTCATCTTCGTTTTTCATCCTAAGCGCAGTATCCTCCCATTTTTTCCAGGAATATAGATAGACCCACTCTTATCTCAGACGGTAACAGACCCAGGAGCAGTAGTACAGATTTTGGGATTGTGTTGGACTATAATGTCCAACACAAAAAAGTTGAGAAAATTATAGCCAGGCACTGGCACATCCTCCGTAAAGATAGGATAGGATCTGTACTGCCCAGTCGGCCCAAGTTTGTTTATAAATGCCCCCTACTTTGAGGGATTTTATAGCTCCTGGGGTGGTTGATCCCCCAGGACCTAAAGAGAATAAAATATTTTCCTTTCTCTCTGTTTTGGAGCATAATTGTAAGTACAGTTGTATTTGCAGTACAGTATATGCTGTGTGTGAGAAATAACTTTTTTTTTAACAAAGAAATGTAGCAGAATACATTTTGACCTAATCTTAAGAAGAAAAATTATTCATTTACAAAGTTTTATAAAAGAAACTAAGAAAAACATTTTTTTTTTAAAAAATGGTCTTTTTTCTTTATATAGCAAAAAATAAAAAACCCAGTGGTGATTAAATACCACCAAAAGAAAGTGCTATCTGTCTCACCGAATGATATAAAATGCATTTGGGTACAGTGTTGCATGACTAAGTAATTATCATTTAAAGTATGACAGTGCTGAAAACTGAAAAATGGTCTGTACCTGAAGGGTTTTTAACAAGCCAGTTATCAAGCGGTTAATGGCAATTAAAATTCCACAAGGCCACTGTATCAAAGTGCTACCAACATAGGAGACTGAGTAATAGATTATGACAATTATAAAATGCAAGTGTTCTGAAACCTAAATAATACTCATTAGATCTTTTTTCTCTTAATTTTTTAACATTTTGTTGAAGATGAAGAAGTCTTTTGTACAACATAATACGCCAAGGTCAGTAAAATGAATGATAACCACAATGCTGTTGTTAAAAGGCAATAAAACTATATAGCAACGTTCCTATAATAGATGGCAGTTTTGGCTGTTGTATCAGCCAAGCACTATCCTCCAGACAAAGCCAAGCATTGAAAAGTGGTATCCTTAAAGATGGCTGCTGCACTTCTGCATTTATGAATATTCAGTTTAACCCTGTCCACACTGCAAAAACATAATACAGCAGCAACAAAGGTGGAAGTTCCACAGCAGTTATCAGCTACAGTCCAGGTTACATAGGTATTTACCCACTATATAATTATTTCCTTACTTCACCTCCACACCTGCCAGAAGCTTAAGGGTCTCTTTACATTTTTTGTGGACGCATTAGCATGCATTATGTTGCATTGCATTAAGGCAGCCCATTGAAATGAATGTACTGAAAATTGGATATTTTTTGCAATGCAAAGAACTACAAAACGAAAGCCACCACAGCTTATGTAATGTGCATTGCCACGTGTTGCTATAATGATGAAATGTACATGGGATTTGAAGGGAGAAGGAAAAAAAGAAACAGGACATAGTCATGTGTGCTCTGTCTTGCATTCCGTTTATGGTTTTATGTGCACCAGTGGCGGCCCATCCATAGGGGTCGCATGGGCAGCACCCCCCACAAGCTTTTCACAAAAAAATTGTCACTTTAAGAGGTGTCCAGGCGCCAGACACACATTGGTCTATGGGAAGCTTCCCAGATTGCAAGCTGGTTTGCCAGTGTTTAGGGCGTGCTCGGGGCACAAACAGTGCACATTAAACACTCCCCTTTTTCGGCACTGCAGCGTCACTTCTGGTTTCCCGGCCACCACTCACTGTGCTGTGTGGAGTTGGAATGGAGTGCAGACTGCAGAGACTGGCATTGCTGCCTAGGGGATCCAGAGAGGAGACAGTGCAGAGCAGGATGAGCGGCCCCCTACATCAGAGCTTGTGGGTGTGATCATCCCACTGGACTACACTCACTCTCTGTCTCTGGTAAAGGTTAGTGTACCAGGCAATGTAATCTGAGACCTGTCTGTGAGTGTCCATCCGTATGCAGCAGCACCTTGTGTCTGCTCATCCTGTGGTCAGAGAAGGTGGAGGGAGGGCTCCGTGCTTCACCTCTGCCCCGGGAATCAACCGGAACCTCCAGCGTCAGCCATTCACCCGGCAATGTGCTGGAGACATGTGACTGGCAGGAGAAGGGAAGGTTGACCATGGGGGACTGGCTCTCCACCTATCTATCTATTATCTGTCTATCTGTCTGTCTGTCTATCTATCTATCTTTCTACCTGTCTGTCTGTCTGTTTTCCAGGTACTGTGGCAGAGCTGGTTCCGACCCAGACTTTCTGCTCCACCCAAAGCCCTCTCCACCTGCATTTAATGAGCAGGAAGAAAACAGGGGAGAGTTTGATCCTGGATCTCAGTGGAGGAAAGATGAGAGCTCTGTGTGCTATTTTGGACTCAAAAACAAGGGTTGCTTTGTGCTCATGTTTTGTGGGTGTCGGGGCCAGCCCCACACTGTATAGTGAGGAATCACGATTGTTAAATTTATAGCTGGACAGCGAAGTTTTGTTTTCTGTTTTCATTTGTTTGATCCTGCAAACCTTTTACAATAAACCTGGCAACCCGCCAGATTTTAAAGAAGTTGGCCTGCCTGCTGAGTATTTTTCCTCCGATAAGCAATCCCCACAAGCTAATCTCCCACACATGGTGAACTCAGAGGGCAAACTTCCAACAAGGAGGAGATGTTGAAGGCCTTGCTGCAGGCGACTGCGGCTAAGCGGGAGACCAACCTCCAAGTCGCTTAAGCTGCTGCAGCACAGCGGGAAGAAAGTCGCAGACAACATGAGGCCCAGCAGGAGATCAACTGCCAGCTGGTGGAGGCTCTCGTAGAGTTAAAGAAGGGGTCCGCACCTCCTGTGCCAGCGGAACAAAAGTTGGTCCTTGCCAGTTACCATCTGCAGAAGATTACACCTGCGGGTGACGTGTAGGTATACCTCACCACTGTCGAGAGAGTCGCTGTGCGGGAAGGATGGCAAAAGGACTTCTAGCACCTTTTCTGACAGATGAGCCCCAAAAAGCCTATATTTATTTAGAGCCCCATAAGGCCCAGGACTGAGTCTCTAAAAACGGAGATACTCGCACGCCTGGGTGTCACCATGGCAGTCCGGGCTCAACAGGTGCATCAGTGGACCCACCGCATGGACCAGCCACCCCGCTCCCAAATGTTTGACTTGTTCCACCTCACGAGGAAGTGGTTACAGCCAGAGACTTTGCCAGGCCCTCAGATCGTGGAGCGTGTGGTCTTGGACCAGTACCTGCGTGCGCTCCCTGCTACTTTGAGGAAATGGGTCAGCCATGGGGACCCCAAAATGGCAAACCAACTGGTGGACCTCATGGAGAGATACAGTGCTGCTGAGGACTTGTTGCACCTGTCTGCGCCCCACTCCAATGTATCCAGGGGTAAAAGATCGCCCGGCGGACCCGGTAAGACTGTTCCAGGGGTCAAGGGTGTGGGGAAGTTTGATAAGACCGCTGTGGCGAGAGAAACTATGAGCTCTAGACCTGGAGACTGGCCAAAGAAGCCAGGAAGGTCTTGGGGACCCTTGAGAGGACTGGGTATAGAGCACATACAGTGCTACCGATGTCATACATTGTCATACAGTGATGAACCCATGTAATGTGATAATGCTTATATGAAAGATATCTCTTTTTGCACAGGTCACATGTATAGCATCACGTTCAAGTCGCATAGAGAAGCAAATGTGTGTGATTGATATTGACAGGAAACCCATCACTGCACTACTTGACTCTGGTAGTGTGATAAAGTTGGTCAAAAGCAGCTGTGTAAATCCGGCAAGGTTACACCCTAGCACTGTTGGGGTCATTTGCATCCATGGGGACACTCATGACTACCAGACAGCGCTGGTCGAGATTGACACCCCTTTTGGCAAAGTGACCCATTCAGTGGGAGTGGTACCTTCCCTGCTTCATGAAGCCCTGGTGGGGAGGGATTTTCCCCATTTTTGGAAGTTGTGGGAGGGCACAGAGAAAAAAACATCATATGAGAGTGCGCTGGTCCACAAAAGCAAATATAGCCATTGATAAAAATTTAAAAAAAATAGTCACTTTATTTGTAATATGCTAAAATAAAAACTGGACTGGAAGTGAAATACAGTCAGCTTGTGTTCACCCAGACAAGTGTGAACTCACTCACCGGCTCCTTGTTCTGGTCACTAGAGGGAGGGGTGCCCCTGCTCCTGGAGCTCTGTGTCAGGGATGGTGGTTGGTGAAGGCTGGAGGGGAAGGGGAGCGAGGACACCGCAGTGTGCACAACTGCGACCCTACCTCTAGCTCTCTGATGGATGACCCCACCATACTGAGCTGCCTGTGGGAGCCGGGATGCTGTGATGAGATGTGCCCACTGCTGCTCTGCTTCTGGATTTCCAAATTTCACGTCATGTGACTGACAATGTCAGGAGGCTCTTGAAATGAGCTATGGAGATGACCGTCCGAAGCTGGAGCCAAGAAAGGAGAGGGATGGAACAGAGGCTGATCTGGAAGCTATCAGCTGGAGGAAGCCGCCCGAAGTCTGGTCGGTGTGTGACTACATGTTTCGGAAAATCCCCTTCATCAGGTCATGTCACACACACAGAGAGGTCATGTCAGAAAACCTGGAGGAAAGAGCTCCCCCTGTTGAGGAGGCGCAGGAGTTCTCACCAGACCATTTTTGCCAAACGGAGGGAGGGATTGGTAGCAGGACAGAGGAAGAAGGAGACCCTCTTCCTTTTCCTGTAATGGCCGGGGAGCCTGATGAGCCAGAAGATAGCTCCCATCTGGTGGCTAATGATCCAGAAAATGTCTTTGACCCTAACTGTGAGAGGGAACAGAATGTAGTACCTGACTTAGAGGTCCGGAGAGAGGACTTCTGTACAGAGCAACTACGGGATGTCAATCCTCCTTAGAGCCAGAGAAAACATGAAGCTAATGCATGGGGAACCTGTGGACCCTAATTGGGGGGTCTCTTTTCCCTACATGGCTCTTAAAAATAATTTGTCGTATCAGGTGGTAAAACACGGGAAAGAAGAAGTAGAACAGCTAGTGGTTCCCAAACTCTTCCGCAGGAAGATCTGGGTATGGAGAAAACCAGGTAGAGAACAACCCAGAGATTCCTGGCCTGGGTTGTATGCAGACATCAAAGAATGCTGCAAATCATGTCCTGAGTGTCAAATGACAGCCCTGTCACCCCATTTTCGTAGTCCCCTTGTCCCACTTCCCATAATTGAAGTGCCATTTGAGCGAATTGGCATGGATCTTGTGGGACCAGTAGTAAAATCTACCCGGGGACACCAGCACATCCTGGTGATCCTGGACTATGCAACCCATTATCCGGAAGCCATATCCTTGGGGAACACCTCCGCTTAGTCTATCGCCAAGGAGCTGGTCCAGGTGTTTAGTCGGGTGCGAATCCCTAAAGAGATCTTGACACATCATGGTACCCCGTTCATGTCCAGAGTGACCAGCGAATAGTGCAAGTTGTACAAAATCTCCATCTCCGTACCTCTGTTTACCACCTCCAAACTGACGGTCTGGTGGAAAGATTTAACAAGACCCTCAAGAGTATGCTGAAAAAGGTGGTGGATAAAGATGGGCGAAATTGGGATTTTTTGTTGCCGTACCTCATGTTTGCCATGCAGGAGGTTCCACGGGCATCTATGGGGTATTCCCCTTTTGAACTGTTGTATGGTAGACATCCCAGGGGGCTGCTAGATGTCGCAAAAGAGACGTGGGAAGGAGAGGCCATCCCATATAGAAGTGTCATAGAGCACGTCTCCTTGATGCAGAATCGAATTGCAGCGGTCCTGCCCCTGGTTCGAGAGCATATGGAGCAAGCCCAGGAAGCCCAATGAAGGGTTTATAATCAGAGTGCCAAAACCCGGACTTTCAACCCCGGAGACAGAGTGCTGGTGTTGGTCCCCACAGTGGAAAGTAAATTCCTAGCAAAATGGCAGGAAACCGGAGCAGATTTACCATGTTAATCTCTTAAAACAATGGAAGGACAGAGAGAGTTTATTGGCAGTGCCCACTCCCAAAAGGACAGGCTACCCCTGACCCCGGACGTTCCCATAACAGAGTCCTGGTCACTGACGCAACAAAATGACGTAAAGGAATTTATAAGTAAAAATAGAGACTTTTTCTCTCCCCTACCCGGACTGACCACCGTAATACAACATGACATAGTTACGGAACCAGGGGTCCTTGTGAATCTAAAACCCTACCGGATACCTGAGGCTAGATGGGAGGCAGTGGCAAAGGAAATAAAAAACATGCTGGAGTTGGACATGATAGAGGAGTCCCACAGTGCCTGGTCGAGCCCCATAGTGCTGGTCCCAAAGCCCGATGGCACTATCAGGTTCTGTAACGATTTCAGGAAGCTGAATGACATGTCTAAGTTTGACGCATACCTGATGCCACGGGTTGACAAACTTGGGGACAGGTTGGGAAGTGCCCGGTACATAACAACCCTTGATTTAATTAAGGGCTACTCACAGATCTCCCTAACAGAGTCAGTGAAAGAAAAAATGTCCTTCTCTACCCCCGAGGGGTCCTTCCAATACAAGCGAATGGTCTGCATGGGGCCCCTGCATCCTTCCAGAGGATGATGGACAAAACTTTGAGCCTGCATCCGCCCTATGCAGCAGCCTGTCTGGATGATGTGGTCATCCACAGCCCCAATTAGGAATCACATCTTCCCCGGGTGCAGGCAATGGTAGATTCGCTGAGGGTTGCAGGTTTAACAGCCAACCTGAAAAAGTGTGCCAGAGGTCTGGAGGAGGCCAAATACCTTAAGTATGTTATTGGTCGGGGTCTGATCAAGCCCCAGACTAATAAGATCGAGGTTATTCAAAAGAGGCCCCAACCGGTAAACAGGTGTGTGCCTTCCTGGAGATTACAGGGTATTACCGATGCTTTATCCCCGACTTTGCCACCATTGCCGCTCCTCTGACAGATCTGATGAAGGGTAGAGCGTTCAGTTATGGTTAAGTGGAATCCTGAGGCAAAGAAGGCCTTCCAGAAGTTGAAACAAACCCTTTGTGTACAGCCGGTACTTGTGACTGCGGACTTCACAGGGACTAGGTGCTGTTGTGTTCCAAATCAGAGATGGTGAGGAACACCCGGTTGTCTACTTAAACAGGAAGCTTAATATGCATGAAAGGAATTATGTCATTGTGGAGAAGGAGTGCCTGGCTATCAAGTGGGCCTTAGAGGCCCTAAAATACTACCTGCTGGGAAGGTCAATCAGGCTAGTCATCGACCATGCCCCCCTCAAGTGAATGTGTAACAACCGGGAGAAAAATAGCCGGGTGACTAGGTGGTTCCTGGCCCTACAGCCTTTTAAGTTCTCAGTGGAACACCGGGCTGGAAGGATCCAAAATAACGTTGATGGTCTTTCCGGGGCCCACTGCATGGTTGGGACAGTTGCTCCGCCCCAGGGGCTTGAGCAGAGGGGGGATATGTGACGTTATGCGAGGCGCCATAATGGATGGGCGATACTTGTCGCCTCGCATGCGATCACTTGGAGGCGACTAGAGAGAGTCCGACCCAGATTTTTCCAGCTACCGTGGCAGAGCTGGTTCTGGCCCGGACTTTCTGCTCTACCCAAAGCCCTCTCCACCTGCATTTAATGAGCAGGAAGAGAACAGAGGAGAGCTCGATCCTGGATCTCAGTGGAGGAAAGCTGAGAGAGCTCTGTGTGCTATTTTGGACTCAAAAACAAGGTTTGCTTTGTGCTCATGTTTTGTTGGTGGCAGGGCCTATCTGTATATCTGTCTGTCTGTCTATATCTATCTATCTATCTATCTATCTATCTATCTATCTATCTATCTATCTATTTATTTCTATCTATCTATCTGTCTGTCTGTCTGATAGCTAGACAGACAGACAGACAATCTGTCTGTCTATCTGTCTGTCTGATAGATAGACAGACAGACAGATAGACAATCTATCTGTCTGTCTGTCTTTCTGTCGCCCACATAATATATCTGTCTGTCTGTTTATCTATCTATCTATCTATCTATCTATCTATCTATCTATCTATCTATCTATCTATCTGTCTGTCTGTTGCCCACATAATATATCTGTCTGTCTGTCTGTCTGTCTCCCACATAATATATCTGTCTGTCGCCCACATAATATACCTGTCTGTCTGTCACCCACATAATATGTCTGTCTGTCTGTCTAATCTATTCTATCGATCTTTCTTTCTGTCTGTAGGCCTTATCGTGGGGGAGCAGCGGGGGGGGGGGTTGGGGACTTGATTGTGCCCCCCCAAAAAAATGGAGCACCAGCCGCCACTGATGTGCACTGACATTTGTCTGAACTGCTTTCCCTCACATACAAGTCACTGTGAATGCAGGAGAAGCTCCGATCAGGCAACTCAAGAAAATAATCAGAAGCAACTCATAAGTAGGTAAAAGCAATCCAAAAGAAAGGCAAATCGAACGAAAAGAAAGTATACAGTATACAAAGTATACAAAAAAGAAGCAGTTTTCCCCAAAAGCATACTACATTTGACATGTTTTTAAGTCTGATGCCAATGTACATAAACTTGAGTTACAGAACCAGATGAATGGAATAAGACAGAGAAAACATTTCTCTCTAAGTCCCCAAACTCTTGCTGCTATCTGCTGAAATAGCTAGATGAAACAAGGCATGTGACTCATAACTTTGTTTCTATTTCTATTGACAGACAACAGGACATTTAGCAGGCCAAAAGGTGAACTGAGTGAAAACTAAAGCTTTTTCATCTTTGAAAATGGTTGGAAAATCTTGCCTGTTGTGAGCTTTATATTTTGCTTCATTGTAAAAATTCCTTTGAGCTTTTTGTATTTTTTTTTTTAATTCCGTATTTATGTTTTTGAACAAACAAAGATCACTGTAGCTGTGCAGTGATAGTATTAAACAGAAATCTGCACATGAAATAGGGGTTTACATATCAGTGTTTGTATAAACGAGATATATAAGCATGAAACATATACACTAATCATACAATGTTAGATATTCCTCAGAGCCAAGTGATAACAAGACACACTAAGGAAAAAAGAGAAGATGCAGCTAAGTGCAGTATTACAAATCTTTAGTTAGTGAAAGGTACTTAAAAATGGCCACTCACATGTGTAAATAATGAAACAAGGCACACAGAAGTTCTCAGGTGCAAAAACACCATTTAGCTCTCTTCCATCCAGTTGGGAGTCAGCTCTGATTAGCCAGTAAGATATCATTGCTGTTAGACGGTCTCCCCCTACAGGCTGAAATCCAGCTTGACCAACTCAAGAAATCGGCATGATATCATCAGATCGAGACAACCATAGTGGACGTGACTACGTGTCTCAGGGCTCAGCCAGATGTCTCAAGCCTGAACGGTGATAGATCCTGGTTCCACAGTTTCAACCCTAAAGGGAGGAGAATGGAGTGGTGCTGTGAGGAGAGTGTGGAGAAAAATATACCCCCTTGGGGGTGGTGCTTTGGGACTTCTAAGCATGGACCAGCATACATCACCATTCAGGCTTGAGAAAGGGGGGGCACAAAGGCACAAAATGTGTAGCTCACTATGGTCCTCTTGATCTGAGGGTGCCACAGTGATTCCCTTACATGCTGGATTTCAGTCAGTTAGGTAGGGCCTCTCAGCAGTGATGATACCTTGCTGGCTAACCTGAGCTGACTCCAGGTTGGATGGGAGAGCAAAGTGGTGATTTTGCACCTGAGAATCTTTATGTGCCTTGCTTCATTGTTTACACATGTGAGTGGCCATTTTTAAGTATCTTACTAAGATTTTTAATACTGCACCCAACTACACCCTCTGTTTTTTCCTTTTTTTGTGTGTTGAGACATCCCTTATCCCAGGAGGAACAGCAGCAAGCAGTAGTTACAAAATTGCATGCTTTTTCCAGCACACACCTGATGATCATTTTTTTTTTTTTAAGGTAGCTTTATTATACACAAAATATGCGAGTACAAAGAATAAAATATACCGGAAAGATAAAAAAGATAGGGCAAACATCGCTCAAATATCACTGTGTTATATATTTACAATATGTCCATTCCTTATATTTGAATTAAGCATTAAGTATACAGTTATTCAATGTAACCTCAGCTATCAATATCAACTATAGAATGTTAGCATTATGCTGGATCTACAGAAAACCTTTAGCTTTGGTCAGTAACGTGTGAATTAGGCGGTATAGTATGGTCCACACTCACCCATGGGCCCCATATCTTATGGAACTTATGAGGGCAGCCCCTGGTTTCATATGTTAGTTTATACTTCGGGAGTGTTTGATTGACTAGGGTAATCCAGAAATTTATAGTAGGAGGGGTTGGAGATTTCCATTGCATAGTTATAGATTTTTTAGCATAGAATGGGAGTAAACATTGGGAGTGTATAGAAAGGGATTCATCAACATAACATAGCCTAGAAGGCAGCTTAAAATATAACTAAAGGCAAAACTTTTTTTTTCAGTTTTGGGCAGAGTGGAGAGGGATTAGAGCCCCTGTCAGTTTTTTATTCCTGTCTGCACCTCTGTTAAGGACATTCACCACCTCTATTTGTCCTGTTTACCATTATTATTGAAAGTGATAGTAAAAAGAAAACATAAATTTTTGGGTTTTCCCCAGAAAAGTAATAGGGAGGAAATCTTCTAATGGGGACACTAGTTCTGGTGAGCTAAAAAAAATCCTTTAATTTGCAGAGATATCCTCTCACTTCCTGTTTGGCTATGGCACAGGAAGTGAAGGGAAATCTCCGCAATGGGACACAGATGGCGAAAAAAAAATTGACAGCCGTTATAACCCTCCCTTACTCTATCCAAAATGAAAAAAAAAGTTTTGCCTATAGTTCTACTTTAAGGGGTTACAAATATTAGATAATTGGATAATAGAACTGATAAAAGCGGTGACTCCTGACCAAAACTCTCTAACCAGTGGACATTCCCATACCATGTGAGAAAATGTGCCATCATCTGAGGAACATTTAGTGCAAACAGGAGAAGGTAGCCTATTTAAACGTTATAGAAGACAGGGGGTATAGTATGACCTGTATCAATGGCAATTTGGTCTGTATCACTTTATCCCTAGAGGAGATAACCATAGGGACTTGCAGGGGGAGAATTTCCTGCCACGCTTCCTCCCCGAGTTCTGGAATACCTGAATTCTGTACTACTAGTCCTATCAGTCTTGGAGTGCAGTAAAGAGGAGTAATATGTAGAAATAAGTTTGTGAGTGTGAGGGGTCATGCAAAAGGTACTTTAAGGGAGGGGGTTGTAAAACAATTTAATAAATTACTTAAACTAAATTGTGCCGCAGCTGTATACCTTAATTGGAGATGATGAAAATAAGCTGTGGAGAGAAGTTTAAAATCCTTGCAAAAATCTAAAAAGGAGCAAAAAGCATCCACTAAAAACAGGTGTGAGATTCATTTCACACCTCATCTAAACCAAAACCAAATGGGTTGTTTCCTAACAGTATTCGGGGAGTGTGCATAATCTGCACCAGAAGGGAGCAGTTTTGAGATTTTAAATATGCGTAGTGTCATAGGAGGTGACTATAGCCACTTCCAGGACCGTGGTGGCATTATTCGTTTCAGGGTAGAATCACCAATGGGCATGGGCTAACAGAGGAAAATAGTATATTTGAAGACTGGGAACAGCAAGGCCACCTTAAGAAACAGGCAGTTGCAGTGTATCTCTAGCTATACTAACTGCACCTGATGATCATTAACCATCTCTCAAGAAAAGACTTTGCATTGCTCTGATCTCTGTGATATATTAATTAGAGCTGAATCTGTCAAATGGCAAATATCCATTTTCTGGGCTACTGCCTCCCAAAGTCATTGTTAGCAATGTAGAACCATTGGTCTCATATTGTACATGAAGGTGTTGAGGGCCCTCCCACATATCAGGAGTGCTGGTTTCACAATCAAGGATCAATCTCAGAGACTAGTAGTTATAGAAGTAGAGAGTCTCTCCAACCAGCAGGATAGATATACCAGCAGGTCACCCAGAGGTGCAGGATCTAAGCACAAATTGGTACTCACCAGAACTTCTAATGGTGGAGAAGGGTTTTGCTGCATGTTAGTACCAGGTCGGGATCCTCAGAATCTGCCCACCAGGATGTGAGCAAGCTGAGGTCCAGTAGCACTTACAGTGGGTAAGGCTCAAGCAGAAGCATACTCAGTAAACAAGCCCAAGGTCAATATAAAGTTGTTGCGGGTTGGGATCAAGTGGAGGCGTAGTCAAGGAACAAGCCAAAGGTCGATAACAAATGGTTGCAGGTTTGCATCAAATGGAAGTGTATTCAAGGAAGAAGCCAAAGATTGGTAATGAGTGGTAGTGAAGATACGGATGGCAGCAGGAGCTATTGGCTAGAGAAGAGAATGATATTCTGGCAAACAGAAAGTGCAAAAGTATAGCTTAAATAGGAAGTTCATGATATGAGGAAGGAGTTAAAAGTTCAGAAGAAACAAGGTATAAAGCAAGATTGTCCAATGGATCAGAGCTGTACAGCATTCCAGGTGGCACAGTGAGAGGAGCTACAGCCTAACATCACAGAGGTCTCCTTGACTAATGCAAAGAAGATTAGTATTATTGTTGGGACAATTAATTGCGTATTCAGAGAAACTTTTGAATCCATCTGAATGAACTGACTAACAGAGAAATGCATACCTCCAAACATTCCCAGTCTGTCCTTCCTCATTTCTGTAAGTCTTTAATCAATTCAAATACATATTTGGATGAAAGCCTCAAGATCATTAAGAGTCTCTAATCCGGTGAGCTCTTCTTTTACCTGTTTAGAAAGCTCTTGGTGGAACCGACTTTTTGCACTGCTGGGTTCCAAGTGGTATCTGAGATGCAACAAACGCAACGTCGGAATTCAGCTGTACTTAGCAACAGAGCGTCTGTGCAACTTTGCATCAGCAGTAGTGCAGCAGTTGCGATAACCAAAAACCATTGCAGTTACAAACATTTCAAAATTATTGAGAGTTGCGCTGCCTTGTTCTTCATAAGGGGAGGTTAAAGATAGGGCTTCTTCAGTAAGGAGATTGATAACAAACTATACCTTATTTTTCTCAGAGTTAAATGCAGTGGGTTGCATTTGGAAATGTATGGTTGCAATGGTTAAGGAAACCTCTGTAATGGCAACGGTCTCTATTGAACTTGAGTGGTAGATGCTGTAACAGAGCAAGTCCCCGTGATTGTGAAAATGGAGGATAGTATGACACAGGGTTCACATTAATGGTTAATGCGAGGTTCCAAACTAGGGTTGCCACTTTATCTCTTTAAACCCAAACACATATTAATTACACAGGTTCTGTGGCTGATTAAGGCAGTAATTAAACTCACTTGGTGCCTTATCTGCATTAAATTGGCCTCAGAACCTGTGTAATTCATATGTGTTCGGGTTTAAAGGGATAAGGTGGCAACTCTATTCCAAACTATTGTTTCTGAGCAGAGAAAGCTTGGTTTTTGGTTTTCTATGGATTATATAGCTCTGGATCGGAATATTCAATCCTGTGTCTGGGCTTTACCGGGTGCTTGCAACCCGTCTGAGTAAAAATGTGTGCAGGGTTGTTATATACTCAGGTCTGAGGATAGTTTAGAGCTCATAATTTAGAGACAGCTCATAGTGTGGGAGACAAGAGGTCTCACTCAGGGGTCAGAGGAGCCCCAGTCAAGAACCAAGAGATGGGAGGTCTCACCTAGGGATCAGAAGTGTCCTAGTCAGGAGTTAAGAGATAGGAGGTCTCACCCAGGGATCAGAGGAGCCCAACCAGCAGTTGGGAGACAGGAGGTCACGTTCCAGGAGTCAGGTTGGCTCCTATTGGGGTGTCAGGAGAACTACTTTCCAGAGGCCAGGATTGGGCCATGCAGCAGCATGCTGGGACTAAAGGCTAAGAAAGCCAAGGGAACCAGTAGAGCTGGACAATACAATTAGGGGAACATACCAACAATGGAGTAAGGCGGCTTGGTATTTTCACTTGACTCTTCATATTGAGGTGGATGAAGAGCTGCTTTCTGCTTTAATTAATAAATGCAGGTGTCAGGGCCTGGACTTGAACCTGGGACCTCCACTGTGTCTGGCAATGACTCTTTTCACTGAGCTACCTAAGATGCTGTACATCACCCTCTCTGATCCATTGGACAACCCTGCCTTGTGCCTTGACTTCTGCTGAACCTTGAACTCTTTGCTCTTCCCATGGACTTCCTAATTTAAGCCATGTCTCTGCACTTCATGTTTGCCAGATTATTATTCTCTCCCCAGCCTATATCTCCCTCTTGTATTCTCTGCTGCTGTCCATATTTTTGCTACCACTCATTATCGACCTTTGGCTTGTTCCTCAACTACCCTTCTGCCTGATCCCAAGCTGCAACCGCTTGTTACTGACTCTTAGTTTGTTTACTGACTATGCTACTGTTTGATCCTTACCTGCTATATCCGCTACTGGACCCTGGCGCTGCTCACCTCCTGGTGGGGCAGTCCTGAGGCCCAAGACCTGGTACTAACATGCAGCAAAATTTATCTCTACCATCAGGAGCTCTGGTGAACACCGGTTAATACCTCAGGTGAGCCCCTGTCATCCGCCATGGTGACCTGCTTGTATACCTATTCTGCTGGTCGGTGGGAGTCCCCCTACTGCTATAGCTACTGATCTCCGAGCCTGACCCGTGATCATGACAGTGGGCTACCATGCCCTAAAATACAGTTTGGACTGGCACAACTCATTGGGAAAGCACCTACCACATGAGTATTATCTCCCCAATACCACAATACATATGTGCATTAGCATCATCTCGGGAATGTAAGTCCAGCAATTGTTTCTGCAGAGCATGGATTTCTTCCTGCCCTGTCACCACCACTACTTTCCAGTGTGGAAAATGTTCCTTAATAGGTACCAAACTCTTGCAGCTCTGGAATTTGCTGCATGAAAGAAGCCACAGCAGTTTCCATAGTGGCGTCCATGGTTTGGCCAGAAAACAGAATATTCTGTCATGGTTAGAGGTCAGGCTCAGAGACCAGTAGCTATAGCAGTAGAGAGGTTCCCACTGACCAGATTTAGTATACAAGTTGGTCACCCTGGCAGATGACACGGACTCACCCGAGGCATGAGGTCTAAGCACTAAGCGGTCTTTGCCAGAGCTCCTGATGGTGGAGATGTTTTTTCTGCATGCTAATGCCAGGTCAGGGACCTCAGAATTGCCCCACAAGGAAGTGAAAAACTGGGGTCTGGTAACAGAGGTAGCAGGTAAGGATCAAGCAGAAGCGTAGTCAGTAAACAAGACAATGGTCAATAATAAATGGTTGCAGGTCGGGATCAAGCGGAAACATAGTTGAGGAACAAGCCAAAGATCGGCAACGAGTGATAGTGAAGATATAGACAGCAACAAGAGTTAAAAGAGCAAGATATTGGCTGGAGAAGAGCACAACAAACTGGCAAACAGAAAGTACAAAGTCATGGCTTAAATAGGAAGTTCATGCGAGGATCAAAGAGTTTAGGGTTCACAAGAAACAAGATACAAGGCAAGATTGCCCAAGGGATCAGATAGGGAGCTGGCCAGCATCTCATGTGGCACAGTGAGGAGAGCTGAAGCCAAACACCACAGAGGTCACAGGTTCAGATCAGTACACTGATAGAGTGTCAAAATACTAGGATGGGGGTTGGCACTACCTTTTGGAATGTATACTAATTCAAATAAAATTGTTAAAAAGCCACTCGGTTAGAAGCAGTGATTGTGAAGGGGTGCATCTCTGTAAAGAAAGTGCTGCAGTAGCACTGACCTTTACAAAGGAAAAAAGTTTTAAAATGACATATCATTCACAGCTCTTCAAGGGTCTGATATGTATTTTGGGGGACCTTTGGAGGGCTTTGTGAGCTGGTATATAAAAAATAAATAAATAAAATAAAACATCTGGCAGTGGATGTCATTTGCTGGCAGTTTAAACATACCATTTTTGTTTCTTTGTAAATTACATTTTTGCTGTAGCACATTTTACAGCAAGAATGGAAAAAAATTGCACAAAGGCCCCTTCAAAAATACATACCAGTCCCTTTGAGTCCGGTATGGCTTTTAAGGGTGCGTGTGGTCCCCTAGGAAATCAATACCAGACACTTTGGGTCTGGTAGGGATATTAGAGTGGACCCCCCCAAAAAAAAAAGCAACAAAAAAATTCCTGAGGTCCATGTAAAAATCAGTACCGGACATCTTAATCTGAGCATGCAGAAAAGTGAGGGGTGCGCATGCGCCCCCCCCCCCCCATGAACCATACCAGGCCACATGTCCTCCACCTTCCCCATTCCTTCCAGCAAAGCACCTTGTCCCCATGTTGATGAGGACAAGGGCCTCCTCCCCACAACCCTGGTCTTTGGCTGTGGGGGTCAGCAGGTGGGGAGGCTTATCAGAATTCGGAAGCCCCTTTAATAATAAGGGAGCCCCCCAGATACCGCCCCCACACGTGAATGAGTATGAGGTAGTCATTTATTTAAAATAAAAATTACCCCCAAAATGTACTTTATTGTAAATCCAACATCAATCATGATGCCCACCATTTACCAATTCCCAGGAAAAAAAAACAATGACCCGGTGCACATGACCGATTTTAATGGTACACATATTCAAGTAACAGGGAAGGGACAAGGATAGCGGTGACATTATGGTCAGTGTAATTGTCCAAATATGGCCAATGAATGAGTATGTGGTACATACGTAATACCTCTACTCATTCACAAAAAGATGTTTTAGCCTAAAAATGGACACCTAAACGTTTGACAAATCCTTTATTAAAAAAATAAAAAGTATCTAAAAAATGTCCCTTGTTGTAAATTCATCACCAACCATGATGCCCACCACCCGCTGACTCCACAAAAGTAAAACCCAACAACCCAGTGCACACGACCGATCCTGATAGTACATGGAGCTGTCATTAGCTATAGAGGAGAAGGGCAGGGATAGTGGTGACATCATAGTCAATGTCATTGCTCAAATATGGCCAGTGGCCTTATTTGGGCAGTGATGTCACCGATATTCCTGCCCTTTGGTTAAAAGGAACAGTAGTTCCAAGGGACACAGCTTTCTTAGGATCCAGTGACAGCTGTTATAGCTGCAAAGGGTGGGCCAACTCAATATTGAACCCTACGGACTAAGACTGGGGTGTTATTAAAATTCATGTGCGTGTAAAGGCAGGCATTCCAATACTTTTGACAATATAGTGTATGTTCTCGATAGGATCTGAGTGCAGTGCATGTTTATGCACCTTGAAAACCAAAAACTGCACTACTGAAAAATATATGCTGTAAAATATATGTGAACCAAGGTACAAATCAGCGCAACAATCAGGACTCACAGATATCCCAATGCTTTGACGTCAAATGAATATATACCCATAATGTGTTGCGCTGTTATGTTTATATAAAGCATGCAAAACCACAATAATATCCAAAATATAAACAGTCTTCATAAAAGTCCAATAGTGAAATGAATAAATGTATCCACTTGTGAAAACACTGCGCGGACACCTTGCAGCTCAGCTAGTGACTGGTGCGGCACACCGCAGAAATGTAGATCCAAAGCTCTGAAAAGTAGGTAAATTTCAGACATAGGAGTCTTTCCAGGCTGCATACAGATCTCTTCTCAGTAGACACCAACCAGCTTGCGGTTGGGGAGTAAAAAACAGGTTTATTAATTCTTTGATTTGGCAGCTGTACTTAATTAGTCTGAAACAGCATGGCTTTAGTTGTATTTAGGAAATGTTACATTTAATAAAAACATTTCTTCCAATGCATGGAATTGGTGCTCCAAAGTTTTAGGTATTCTAGGGAGTTGACTGCTTGACAGAACAAAGACTCAACTGAGGGAGGTGCAGTGCTTATTAGTGCATGCAGTGTTTGTGTGCATGCCTCTCCAGCTAAGGGAATATATTTGTGAGGAATTTCAGCCCCCATGCTGCTTTTTGGTTTTCATCACAGTCTTACTGGCCTCTAAAGTGGTTTGCGTGTATCAGTTGTTTGACATTTGACACATTTTTACATGGTTAAAGTTGACTCTTTTTGTGTATTTAACCCCCTCCGTGTTACATTGTTTTCCTCTTTACATACTATTCCAGTACAGCTTAGAACATAGTAATACATTATATATACTGTATGTACAATTATCTTCACTGAAACAGGTATAATATAATCAAAGGTTTCTTTTAGCAGAGGCTTTAATTTCATGGGAAAAAAGGTACACATGAACAATGCCATTTCACAGTAAAGTGTATGGTAATTACAAATGATACATTATGTAACCAGGACTGTAGCTGAGAACTGCTATGGAACTTTTTCCTTTGTTGCTGCTGTATTATCCTTGTGCAGTATGGACAGGGTTAAAGTGAATATTCATTAATGCAGTAGTGCAACAGCCATGTTTAAGGAGACCAAATTTTAATGCTCATCAATGGAGTGTCTCCAGTGCAGGGGCAGCCATCTTAGCTAGCTCTAGCTCAATCCTAGAGGACGGTGCTTGGCTGATGCAACAAAGCAAGGAGAAGTGTGTCTGCAGGCTTCTAAAAGCTAGCAGGAGTATTAGAAAAGACTGGGCTGCCGTTGCTGGCTCAACAGAACCCTACTATTGTTGACAACAATCAGAAGAGACTACTTACAGCTTAGGACCTTCTCTTAGAGATGAGTACTTTTTCCCTGGGAAGGTGTGAGGTGTGATTCAGATGCTGAATGTGATGAGACTGTACTAAAGAGCACCCCCACCACTAGTAAGGAAGGAAAGGACAGTCTAAGCAGGATTGACATCACAGTAACTCTTATCCCTGTCTCAGGACTTGAACTGAATCAGAGCTTGTAACACTAACATCTACCTGACTCGTCCACTGATCCAGTGCTGTCCCATCTGCAACCCCACCCTCCTTATCTATTAAAAATTCTTGATGGCTTCTAACCTTAGCTTCAGAAGGCATTTTTTGATGGTATCTTCTAGCGCAATGGCCCCTCCATATCTCCCAGGCTCTGTGCACCCACCAGCAGATCCGGGACCAGCAGGCAGGTGCCACAGGGTAGAGGGGAGAAAGATCAGACAACGTCCATTCACTGATCACCCCTTTCTGTGGCTGACCCAGAAGCGAAGTGTAAAAGATCCATGAATTTCATTGGAGGATAGGTGAGATATCAGAGGTCTAAAATACAACGTGTCACAAAAAAAGCATCACATTAAAAAAAGTTTAGTAAAAATATGTAAGCAATTGTTAGTGTAAAAAAATAATGTTCCCCCAAGCACTTAAAGTCCCCTCTAAAAAAAATGTTGAGCACCCCCCCCCACCCACATACCCACAAGTACAAATGTAGGGGTGCCTATGCATAAAAATGTTGATTGCGCTACACATGTTACATATCACCACACACACCAGAGTGATAGCAATAATTATAGGTCCATTATTCATGGTTAACTCTAAAGGGGTGCCTTTTAACCAGTTCCCGACCGGGCGCCGTGTTTTCACGGCGGCAGTCGGGATGCTGAGCGCGAATCGCCGTAAAAAGACGGCGATCTGCAATCAGCCACTAGGTGGCGCTCGTGCGCACCCGCCGCACTCCTGAGGAGTGTGCCCATGGCTCAGGCGGACCCGATGTCCACCGGCGAGCCGCGATGAGCGGCCACAGGGAAAGAACGGGGAACCGCCGATGTAAACACGGCGGTTCTTAGTAGGGGCTTGGGTGATCTACTGATCCCTGTCACTGGGATCAGTTAGATCTCTCATGCCCATGTTAGCCCAACCTCCCCACAGTAAGAACACACCTAGGGAACACAGTTAACCCCTAGCTCTCCCCCCCCCCAGGTTAACCCCTTCACTGCCAATGACATTTATACAGTAATCAGTGGACATTTAAATTTCTGATCGCTGAATAAATGTCATTGGTCCCAAAAAAGTGTCAAAATGTCCGACATGTCCGCTGAAATATCGCATTACCGCTAAAAATCGCAGATCGCCGACATTACTAGTAAAAAATAAAAAAAATAAAAACCCCACAAATGAATTCTCACCATCCGTAAATGTGGCCACTTTTGCGCAAACCAATCAATAAACGCAGATTGCGATTTTTTTTTATCACAAATATGAGGAATTATATAAATCGGCCAAAAACGGTGCAAAAAAATGTTTTTTTATATTTTTTTTTTTGGATTTGAATTTTAGCAAAAAGTAAGAAATGTAGGTTTTTTTTGCAAAATGGATCAAATACCACCAAAAGAAAGCTCTATTTGTGGGGAAAAAAGGATGCATATTTTGTTTGGGTGCAACGTCACACGACCGCGCAATTGTCAGTTAAAGCGACGCAGCGCCGAATCGCAAAAAGTGCTCTGGTCCTAAAGCTGGAAAACCTTCCGGTTGGTAAATGGTTAAAGCGGTGCCTATGAAATATATAGGATACCAAAGTTTATCACCGTTTTATGGGTGCACCAATTTTAAGGCTTGACATGTTGGATTTCTATTTACTAGGCACAGCCTCATTTTTTAATAATTTACCAAAAACTGGGTAATATATTTTGTCCTAAAATTAAGTTTAGTGTATTTTTACTGAAATTTTGCATTTTGTAAACTGTTGGATTAATGATATGGTGATATATAAGAATGATATATATAATGATATAAAAAAATGTAAATGCTGAAATTTTATTCTCTAGGTCTGCTTTCAGAAAATATATAATGTTTGGGGAATTTATATAATCATCAGGCTTAAAATAATTTTCAAAAAAAAATACAAAAACAGAGCTGGAAGCCCAAGGGTTAAAGGACTTGTCAAAAACTGTATAATACAGGAGACCCATTTCAGAGAAGGAAATATCACAATATTCAAGAACAGAGCTTATCCACTCATATACCGCTTTGCAAATCCTACTGCTAGGGTCCCCATTTTAGGCTGGGTTCACACTGATGCGAATTGGATGCGAATTTCTCCGCATCCAACTCGCATGACAGGAGAGTGTGACCGGCTCTCAATGGAGCCAGTTCACACACCCCCCGGGGCAGCAGCGGTCCAAATTGCAGAAGGGTCCTGTGCGTCTTCTGGTCCATTTCAGGTGTGAATTTAGCCCAAAATTCAGACCTGATTTGCACCTGAAATGGTGAACAGACATGCACCGGACCCCTGCTGTGAGCAGCGGCCGCAGCCAGTGTGGACCCAGCCTTAATCTCTAAACGGATCCCATGGACCTTACTTGATTCTCAGTCAGAAGAGGACAGTCAATTTATATTCAAAGGCTTTATTGGTGATGTTAAACTTACCCTAGTGGCAATCTATGGCCCTAATACCAACCAAGGCATTTTTCCACACGCAACTTAGAAAGACTGACTCTCTTTTCAGGGGGCATACTCTTGGGAGGCGATTTTAATATCCCTTTTGATCCAAAGTTGGACACCTCCACCGGGGTTTCCTCTGAGCCTCCTGGTACCCACAAACAGTCCCTATAAGAGATACAATACGTCTATTTCCCAAAGACAACCTCTGGATATGACGCTGAGCATGTGCACTCAACCTCTTTGGTTGACCATGGCGAGGCCTGTTCTGCGTAGAACCTGTCCCGTTAAACCACTGTATGGTCTTGGTCACCATGCTGCAGCTCAGTTTCAGGGTCTTGGCATTCTTCTTATAGCCTAGGCCATCTTTATCTAGCACAACAATTATTTTTTTTTCAGATCCTCAGAGAGTTCTTTGCCATGAGGTGCCATGTTAAACTTCCAGTGACCAGTATGAGAGAGTAAGAGCAATAACACCAAATTTAACACACCTGCTCCCCAGTCACACCTGAGATCTTGTAACACTAACTAGTCACATGACACCGGGGAGGGAAAAATAGCTAATAGGGCCCAATTTGGACATTTTTACTTAGGGGTGTACTCACTTTTGTTGCCAGTGGTTTAGACATTAATGCATGTGTGTTGAGTTATTTTGAGGGGACAGAAAATCCCACTGCACTGTTATACAAGCTGTACACTCACTAGATTACATTGTAGAAAGTGTCATTTCTTCAGTGTTGTCACACGAAAAGATATAATAAAATATTTACAAAAATGGGAGGGGTGTACTCACGTGGGGCACCTGGGGCACATCAGGGCATGTGGGGCACATCGGGCACATGGGGCACATCAGGGCACATCAGCACATCAGGGTACATGGGGCACCTCAGGGCATGTGGAGCACATCAGGGCACGTGGAGCTCATCAGGGCACATCAGCACACATCAGGGCACATGGGGAACATCAGAGCACATCAGGGCACATGGGGCACATCAGCACATCGGGGCACATCAGCACATCGGGGCACGTCAGCACATGAGGGCACATGGAGCACATCAGGGCACGTGGGGCACATCAGCATATCAGGGCACACGGAGCACATCAGGGCACATGGGGCACATCAGGGCATGTGGGGCACATCAGGGCACATGGAGAACATCAGGGCATGTGGAGCACATCAGGGCACATGGGAAACATCAGGGCACATCAGCACATCAGGGCACATGGGGCACATCAGGGCACGTAGGGCACATCAGGGCATGTGGGGCACATCAGGGCACATCAGGGCACATGGGGAACATCAGGGCACATGAGGCACGTGGAGCACATCAGGGCATGTGGAGCACATCAACAACAGGGCACGTGGGGCACATAAGGGCAAGTGGGATGAGAAGAGAGGAGGGGCCGCCGGGGAGCAGCCTGACATCAGAGAGAACTGCTTCCTGCACTACTCTGCATGTTGGCTGAATCTCGATCTATCCATCAGGTGATTGATGGGTAGATAGCCACGGACCTCCGGGGAAATTCACAGCAAATTAGGTGGCCACGACATTTTACAGATCAGATCAGATAGCGGCGGATGCTCCATAGGGGAGACTGCAAGATCCAATCCGGTCCGCCTGAAAAACTGACAGGCGGACCTGATCGGACAGCCTGTGTGAAAGGGCCCTATAAAATATTAAGTACCTCTCCCAGATTAAATGAATTCCAGCTGCAACTCAATCTCAGATTGCAACTTGTTCAGATATTGAACTCTGAGAGTGTTATTATTTCAACATGGGTGAACTTTATGAAGAGGGGTTCAGGAGATGGAGACACCTACATTGTCCTAGGCAAGTTATCAGCTTGGTCATCTCAAGGGAATGATTTACTGAAACTCCATATAAGGTTAATGATTAAAGTTTTCCCATCCTTAGGCCATTTACATACAGCCTCAGGAGCAAGAGGTTATGCCATGATCTTAGTGTTGTTTTTTTAGAGCTGCCTGACAGAGCGATTGGCTTTCATGTAAAAATGTAGGGTCCAGTAGATCCCTTGATCTCTCCATAAAGAGTACCTGTCACTGCCCAAAGCTGTCACAAGGGTTGTTGCCCATCCCTTTTGATAGAAATACAGTTGAATGAAAAAAACTGTAAATACAACAAATGAAAACATTTTAACCACTTTAATACTGTGCACTTAGAACACTTTCCTACCAGACCAATTTTCAGCTTTCATTGCTGTTGCGATTTGAATGAAAATTGTGCGGTGGTGCGACGTTGTACCCAAACATATCAGTGGCACTGATATTCAGCACTGATGGGCACTGATATGCAGCACTGATGGGCACTCATAGGCGGCACTGGGCACTGATAGGTGGCACTGATGGGCACTGATAGGTGGCACTGGTAGGTGGGCACTGATAGGTGGCACTGGTAGGCACTGATAGGTTGCACTGGTACGCACTGATAGGGGCATTGGTGGGCAGATGCACAGATAGGGGCCATTTCCCTGGTGGTCTAGGGTGGCATCTGAAGGTGGCACTGAGTGCCATCCATTTTGGGCACTATGCCCCTTACCTGTCTAGGTCTACGGTGGTGTCCCTGGTGGTCCTGATCGGCTCCCTGGTGGTCCCTGCTCGGCTCCCTGGTGGTCCTGGGTGGGCACATCCCTGGTGGTCCCTATGCAGGCACCGTGGTGGTCTAGGGTGACGATCCGAGGGGGGCTGCGCTGATAAACCATCAGCACAGATCCCCCCTGTCATGAGAGCAGCCAATCGGCTCTCCACTGCTCAGGTCTGCCGACCCGAGTACAGGAGAATCCTATAAACGGCTTTCCTGTTTACACTGTGACCTTCCGATGGAAGCGATTTACCGAGATCGGTAATGCGGGGTGTCAGACTGACCCCCCATACCACCTATCACCGCGATTCTCACCCCCCCTTCCCCCCGGGCATGCGCCGGCATGCTATCCTGAGGACGTCATATGACACCCAGTCAGGATAACTCAACCACTTCCCGCCCGTCATTCTGCATACGGTGGTTGGGATGTGGTTGAAGCACCCCCATCCACCTGTGCTTACATGCAAATGTAAACACAAATATAGATCCCTCTCACTTGTGTAAATGGGGTTTGCAACACACATGTGAGGTATTGCCATGAACGTGAGTGAGAACAGTAATTCTAGTTTGTCGCCTTTGGCAGGCATGTGCAATTTTAAATCTTGACATGTTTGGTATCTATTTACTTGAGGCAGCATCATATTTTATATTTTGCTAAAAAAATTGGTATTATATTGTATTTGTGTGCAATAAAATTAATTTAGGTGTATTTTATCTAGAAAATTTGTGTTTGACAAACAACTGTGCGAATATTGTGTGACCTAAAAAAACTGCAACAGCTACCATCGTATTCTCCAGTGCCTTTGCTTTCAGAAATTATGTATATAATGTTTGGGGGTTCTAAGTAATTATCCAGAAAAAATATGATGATTGTCACATGTATAATTTTTAGGTTTAGTCATGTGTGCACATTGGCATTGGTTTCATGTTACCCTTCTGTGTAATAGGCTGTACTGGACAGTGTAATAAAAAACATATAACCAGTAAATAAAAAAAATAAAAAAAGAGCACCGAATGTCATTTCTGTCTGCTCCTTCATTCCTCTGCTATCAGCATGAATCACCTCTGACAAGTTTTCCTGACACCAAGAAAAAAAGGTGACAGGAGAAAGATCTCCAGCCGATTCACAGCCTCAGCCTCAGCTCTGTTCCATGAGCTGTGTGAAGGGGGTGTGTCCCTTCTCTCCCATCATCTCCCAGAGCTCTGCAGAGTGTAACTTCAGCTCTCCGCCCCCTCCTTTCTGGCAGCTCAGACACATTTTATAACTTTGTCATGTTGAACGGATATAGAGAAGAGAATAATGCAGATAAACAGGTACAACTTTTGTAGAAAGATTTGTTTCATCTCTGTGTATGAGGCCAATCACAATATGTAAGAGTTTACGACCACTTTAAAGTAAACCAACCACTACGCTAACATTATGGAACAGGCTTTAGAAGTACATTATAGGCATCTATGAGCACCCACACATCTTCTGGTTATTGCTCCAGTACTGGGGGCATCCCCAAATCAGGGCTTATGTAATAAAGAATATTTTACACTTGTTTGAAGCTTGACCTTCCTCCTCCCACCTGATCCTCTAAGGCAATAAACCCTCCCAACATATTTATGAGCCAGTAGGACAGGAGGGGGCAGCCCAAATGCTGCCATTATCAAATGTCTTGAAAAATCTTTGCTAAACCAAGAAAAGGGCCCTTCCCTTTAAGTGAATGGGCACCATACACATCAGTCAGGAAAAAACGTCAACAACCCTAAGCACCACAACTAAGCGCAGGAGAGTTTTTTCTGTTTTGAAACCAAGAAAAGGGCCTTCCCTTTCAGTGAATGGTATTTAAATCATCATCGTTTCAATGAAAAACAAAGGGTCCACCTAGTCTTTCATACAGGTTTATTGGATATATTTGGATAAAAACATACCCAATTTGCTAAAGCGTTTCGAAACCTGAAAATACAAGTCTTATATATTACAGCTTACCAGTGCTTAGATGGGTTGGCTGCGTTATTTTTTTTTGCAGGATTTTTTCCCTTTTTGTTAACAGATGTTCCTAGAACACACTTCCTGTTCTACAGACAAAATGCTTACTCACTGTACTGTATCTATGGAGGAGCGACATCTTCTCTTCTGATTGGGACTACAGATAGCTCCTCTTCTCATCATCTCTATTATAAAGAGGTGGGCTGTTTTGTAGTTTATATAGCTATAGATAGGTAGTAAAGCAGATAACATTTATTGAGGTTTCAGGTCAGTGCACAGAACGTTACAAGGACACAAAATTTGTGGCAGGATCAACAGGAATTTTTTTCTGTACTTTCAGAAAATATTCTTAGTCTGCAAAAGAAAACAAATGCAGCCAGCACATCTAAGGACTGCTAATCTGCAATATCTTACATTTGTGTTCTCGGATTTAGATATATTTTAAGTATGCCTTAAGATAAATTCTGCAACATGCTGACAAATTGTTATTTTTTTCATTTATTTCACTCTAGACACTGCTGCAATTTGAGACTGATAATATTGCACTGTAAGTTTCATGAATCTTTCTCCTGCTTCTAATGTGCAATTGTTGCCTACACTGAAGAAGTTGCTGCTAGTTATTATGACTAATAATTATTCTTATACTTTTTCATTTATTATTTTAAATGTGTGTTAGTGTGTGTTTCATCTTGATTATATTATTGTTACTACAAGGACCTGAGTACCATTTTTCCTTTCTCTTTCATGTTTAAGATGTTATAGAATGACAAATAATAATATCCTTATCCTTAGAACGAATGTACAAGTGCACCTAATCCCTTAAAAAAATGGGTTACTTCTGTGGATTTTAACAAAAGCAAAGCATGGGCCATTAGCATTTGTTTTTTCTTTAACCGGTTCCCGACTGCGTATCGTATATTTATTGCTGCAGTGTGGCTTTGTCTAGCGTATTTGATATAAACGGCGATCACGGGCACGGCTAGGGGGCACGCGCACATGCCCCCAGCACGGTCACGCCGGTCAAATTCGCTAGAGGACCGTTCACTCTACAGGAATAGACCAATGATTTTTGGTCTATTCCTGTTGATCAGTCCTAGCGAATGGGATGCCTTCCCTGTCTGTGGAATGTAAACACAGACAGGGGAAGTAATGTCATCTCCCCTCTCTGCGTCCTTTTCAATTGCAGAGAGGAGAGAGAGAGACATCAAAACGTGAGTTGCACCAACACTACACTAACACCAGTACACATAACCCTTTGATCGCCCCCTGATCGCCTCCCCAGTTAACCCCTTCACTCCTGTCACCCCCTGTCACTGTGTCACTGAGTGCAGCGATCAGATCGTTCACTGATCGCTGTACTTGTGACCCTTGTGACACTAATCAGTGTTAGGGTAGGTAGTGTTAGGCCTAGGTAGGTGTAAATGCCTCCCCTTACCCCCCTAATAAAGTTTTTAACCCCTTGATTGCCCCCTGTCACCTGTGATCACTGTAGAAGTGTCACGGGTAATGCTAGATAGGTAGTTTTTTTCCCCATCAGATTACCCGCCATATATATATAATATATAGGCCGGGCCAGCACGCATGTCCGTCACGTTCTGACATCACTTCCGGGTTCAGTGGTTCAGCGTTCTGCACCGCAAACCACAGGAAGAGGAAGGGAGACGTCCCTTTCTCAAACAGCAGCTGCGCTGCTGGTTTATTTGTGAACCCTGCATCTGATCTTTTTTATACCCATTTTTTAACCTATTTTACCTGCTTTTGAACACACTTCTTGACTGAATAAATATCTAAACGGATTTACACTATATGAGTCTTTCCGTTCCTTATACACACGAACTGTGGGAGAAGTTTTTTCTGACCGGAGGGATTTTCCCGGGACCCCGTACGTACCGGATTGATCCAGGAGCACCGACAGAACAGGAAAGGGAGCCAGCATCGGTCACGGGCACTGTGGAGCCATCTCTCTACCCCCACCCAGGATATAGGTCCCTACACGCATTCTACCCCTCCAGGGGTGCAGGTTTCTGGTAAGTAGGGACTCAGTAGGGGAGCACCGTGTGGAGTCACCTATTTTTGAACTGTCACGTCCGTTTTGAGCACCAGACTGTTTCAAGTCACTTGTCTAAACCCTGTTTTGGATATTTACTGACAGGACACTTGCCTATGAAATATATGAAATATAAATACTAGCATCTTTTTAGTCGCTCAACATATGATACATGAAGACGCTTTGAAAACGCCATCTTGTTGTTTTTCCCAGTCTTCAGCTTTTGGTTTCATTTTTACATTTTGCAGATTATGCCTTTTTAGTTTTGAGTTTACACTTATTATTTTTTGAAGCACTGCCACTTAAGTCACCTTTCTTTTTACTAGTATTACATCTGGGTCTGATTTAAGATTTAAACCTGTATTAAGTCTTTCCAAAAAATTGTGATACATAACATTGTTTTACTGTGATTGAATTACATTATCATTTTATTTATATTTCCTAGATTATATGCAGTTAGCACAGTCACTTTATTTACACGTGCACATAAAAATTGCTTTACACATTTCTATATATATAGGTTTGATATACATATTCATTTATTTAACCATTACCTGTTATTGCATAACCTTCCAGGGTAGCGCCATCTGCTGTTCATACTTTATATATAATATATATACCTTTTATAGGTTTTAACCCCCGATTGCCGGGCGGTGACCTCAGTTAGGTTTAAGCGTGCGTTAGGTTCAGCATAAACACCAGGCAGGGCCAGTTAGTTAGATACTCTGACACGCATACACACACATTAGATAGGTGTTAGATACTATTGCAGATACTATTACCAGATCAATATCTAATCTGCAGATCTATATTAGCGTCCCCACTAGATTAGTGTTCTAAAAAACCCAGCGTTAGCAGGATCAGCCAAGATACCTGCTAGCACCTGCGTTTAGCCCCTCCACCCAGCCTGGCCCACCCAAGTGCAGGATCAATAGGTCACTGACACTTATAAAACACATCACACATATCTGCAGCATTCGCAGAGATCATGCCCGATCCCTGCGAAATTTGACAGTGCTTTGGTAGCGACTTGAAACAGGTTCTGACAACCAGGTGCACTTTTTTGCCTGTGAGTCACACTAGTGTACTAGCTACAGAAAGGATTGTCCTTTTCTCCAGTAGCCAATATGACTGAGTTTGAGGTATATAAAGACCTCAATTTATTCCTAAGGAAGGTTCTGTTGAGTTATTTCCATAGAAACAAGAGACAAGCTCCTTCTAGCTCTGGGACTACTGGGACAACCGCTATGACTGCAGAAGAAGAGGCCCTGGAAGTCTTGTCTTCATTACTGGATGAGAAATCACCCAGTGAATTGGAGGAAGAGCTTGAATCCCCTAGTCTCTCGAGACCTTCAGGCATTAGAATCAGGTCCACCAAGATGCCTCCCCTATCAAAACATAGATGGGTGAGCTTGTTCTTGGAGATGGTTTACCAGGATCTTCAGAGAGTAAACTGGGGATGGAAAGGTAATCTAAGTCACAATGAAAGGAAGGCCTTGAGGGAGCTAGAGGCAGCCCCCAACTTAGTCGTTCACACAAGCAATAAGGGGGGCCACATTGTGTTGATGTTGGGCAACCTCTATGAGGGGGATGTCAGACGCCAACCCAATGACCCCCAGACATACGAAAAAAACTATCAAACCATTGTAGCAAATAAACTCAACTGTATTCTTGGTTTGGCACTGTATGAGGGCTTGATTTCCCCAAAGGAGTGGGAATTTCTCAGGGTAAATGTATATAATACACCTAAATTTTATGTGATTCCCAAACTACACAAAAGCCTGACCAACCCTCCCGGGAGGCCGATTGTGTCAGCTGTCGGGAGTCCGCTGAGTTAATCAAGGACCTGGTACCAGAACTCCCTTCCTTCGTGCAGGATAAACGTGACATTTTGCGCAGGCTACATGATGTTTCGGTCCCCCCCCAGGCGCCCTACTGGTGGGGATAGATGTGGAATCGCTCTACACATCTATACCCCACCAGTGGGGCCTATGGGCTGTGGCCCATTTTTTGGAAAAGAGGTTTCCTCAATACAGGGCACACAATGAGTTGGTGGTTGAATTGCTAGAATTTATGTTGACACACATTTTTTCAATTTTTAAGTGTCAGCTACCAACAACTCCGTGGAACCTCCATGGGGGCATCCTGGGCTCCGGCCTATGCTTGTTTGCACCTGGGACTTTGGGAGGAGGAGGTGGTCCAGCATTCATCTATGTACCTCACCCACAGTTTATTTTGGGTGAGATACATAGATGATTTGTTCATGATTTAGGGGGTTCTGAGTCTCAACTCGCAGAATTTCTCACTGAATTAAATGTCAATGATAGAAATATCAGATTAACATACTCATCAGATATTAGATCACTCACCTTTTTGGATCTTCGGGTAAATGTTAAGGAAGGACAAATCGAGACACAAACGTTCAAGAAAGACACGGCTGCGAACACTTTATTGCAGGCCGACAACCATCACCCACTCTCCTTGATACGTGGGATACCAGTGGGTCAATTCCTGAGGATTCACAGGAATTGTTCATCTCCTCAACAGTTCCAGAAAGAAGCGAACGAGGTGTATGGCAGATTCAGGGAGAGGGGCTATTCCCACAAATGCCTTAAAAGAGCTAGGGCCATAGCCTACAAAAAGAATCGTGAAGAGTTGTTGGGCAATGTGGATACCCCAAACGATAAGGTTACTTCAAGCCAAACATCTGTAAGGATGATCACGAAATATGGGGCTCTATAATGTCTAGACATTGGCATCTCTTAACCAAAACACCACTCCTGATGGAGATAGTTGGACCAAGACCATTGATGGTGTTTAAGAGAGCCACCAACCTAAAAGATACCTTGGTGCATTCAGAATATACACAAAACATTACCCCCAATTGGTTAAGTAAGAGATCAACAAAACCTGGTATGTTTAAATGTTGAAGATGTCACATCTGTAAGTTTGTTGAACAGACTGACACATTTTATGATGTTGATCATACCAAACTAAACAGTTTATTAATTGTTCAACGACGAGGGTGATATACATGCTCACCTTTCCTTGTAGAAAGGCCTATATTTGGGGAAAACCAAGAGGACCTTGAAGACGAGGATAGGTGAGCATGTAAACAGCATCAGGAAATTTAAGGAAGGAAATGATAAGCCATTGGATGTACATTTCAATGAATTTCATCAAAAGGACCCCTCAGGCCTAAGGGTGAAGGACATATATGTCCCGGATTTGCCCTTGAGCAGGGGGGACTTTGATAGTATACTGCTCAGAAAAGAAAAATGTGGATCTATTTTTTGAACTCTATGACCACTAAGGGGTTGAATACAGAATTCAATCTTTCTGTGTTCCTGGATCCTGAGCTTAGATACGTCAGTCAAAAAAGTTACCGATAGAAGACATGGTTCTTCCCCAGTTATTGGAAGAGGAGACTGGGTCTCTCTTGTTACATATGACATGTCTTAGGTTCATGGCTACTTGGTATTTTGTTAATATCCTTTGTCCTGTTGGTCGTCTTTATACTCTAGCCCTGGGGGTTAGGAGGGAGAATTAAAGACCCCCCACCCCATAGGATATTTGGTACAAGTTGGATCGAGATCGTTCCCCAGTGGATGTATTTTCATACAATAGAACAGTATGTTGTGAGTTGAGTTTCATTTCTTCAGGGTAATGGGGCTATATGCCATTTAGTGGTCATTTATAGGTATTACACCTTTATATCCACAGTATTTAAGACATGATGGGCCAGCCCCTCCCTTAGCTTTGAGGAAGTCCATCAATTGTCTGTACGAAACACGCCAGCATGATGTCACTCCGCTGCCCTGGTGACGCTGCTGGCCCTACCCCGGGATACTATCAGCTATGTGTGGGACTGTTTGTTGGAGCTGAATCACACGGCTCTCAAACGCCGGATACCTTGATATACATTCTGAGGAGCGGCTGCCACTAATGGAAGAGGACTTCACAGTGAGAGAGAATCCAGCAGACAGGATTAGGTGAGCGCACACATGTACATTATTGAGTGATTTTGCTCCCCTACCCAGCTGGGCTACTTTAGGGAGTTGTGATTTGATGGCTGCATAACGAAGGTGGTTGCCTGCTTCCATCTTTACTTACAGTTATACTCCCAGCACCCACAGATTTGGTCCCGGTATTGTCACTGATCCACTCTGCCACAAAGTGGTTAATTTGATGCTGGCTGCTAGATCTCAGAACATTATTATTTCCTCTGTATGGCTTTGACCACTGGGTTGAAATTGGACTGCAGCCTAGCAATACGGTTTATAGAGTGGGAGTGTATGGTGGTTGATTGTATGTGTGGGGTGAATGGCACCATTTAATATGAGATTAATAAAATTACATTTCTAAGACATAAAAGATCCCATTAACAGTGTCAGTGTGACCTTTCCTCATATACACTACTAGTTTTTTTTTTTGTTCAACCCAGCAGGTTGAACGAAAACAAAAACTGACAGGTCAAGTCGGAGCCGCTGTATTAACTATCCAATGTTAGTACAGCAATCTCCCCTGCAGTGCTATTGTGCTCTGACAGGGGGGTGGCCCCCCCGCCAGAGCACTCCGATCAGCACTTTCAGTCATTGGTTTAACGTGCTAAAAGGGAGCCGATCGGCTCGTACACATGTGCCGAACGTCAGCCAGTTATTGTTGAAACAGCCAATGTTGCCCAACATTCAGTCCATGTGTACTAGGCTGTCAGTTTTTATTTTTCTGTCATCGGTGTCCCATTAGAGAGATTTGCTTTCACTTCCTGTCCCATAGCCAAAATAGGAAGTGAGAGGAAATTCCTTCCAAATTAAGGAAATCCATTGGGGCCCTCAGGTCACCAGAACGAGTGTCCCCATTGGAACATTTCCCCTCTATTACTGTTCTGGGGACAAGCCAAAATTTGGGATTTTCTTTTACTTTAATTTCTGATGATAACAGTAAACAGGACAAATAGAGAGGGTGAATCTTCCTAACAGGGGCAGAGGTATCAATACAAACCTAACAGGTGTTCTAATCCATCTCCAAAACTTAAGCCTCATACACACGCGCCGATTATCGTATGATCCCACGTCCAACTTTTGTCCAAATCGGCTGTCGGCGGTTTTATCTAGCGTACTGAAGGTAGTCAAGTAATCGTCCAACAAAGCTGAACATAGTGACGTGTTACGAGCATATAAAGAGGAAGTTCAGGTGAATGTGATTTGTGAATTAGGAACGCAGATTTACACGACCAAACACTTCCTGCATTCCGAGCATGCGTGTTTGCACTTCCAACTTTTGTTGGCCAACTTCTGTACACACAAGCCAACAATCAGCCAATGCCTTGTTGGCCAACTAAAGTTTTCTAGTCTTGTCAGCCAACTTCTGTTGGAGGACAATTGTCGAATCGTGGATACTAATGATTGGATTATCAGCCAACAGGCTGTTGGACGACTGTTGTTGGCCAACAATCGGACCATGTGTGCGGGCCTTAAATGTTTGAATTAATTGTCTCATTAAGATGCCATTCATCAGGGAGGTGAACCTAAGTTTTTACCATCTTCCTAATTGAAGGGGTATCGCATTTAATGTAGATTATGGAGAAAGGATTATCTTTAAGCCTTACCCGATTCTTCCATTAAAAATGTCCTTGATTTCATTCATCAAAGGAATGGCACACTCCTCTTTTTAACTTTTTCATCAGGGGGTGTCCACTACCCACTTTTACTCTTCATCCTTATCCTTAGCTGTATCTATTATACATGATTGTTTTAAGAGTTTTTCCCTAAGTACCTGGGTTGCCACATGGTCAACAGGCATTGGGCTGGGGATAGTACTGGTGCGATGGGGAGCAAGCACTTCCACCTCTGTGATGGTGATGACTTGAGCTGGATCTATGTGAGAGGCGAGTTATTCTCTCTTTAGAGTGGTGTCTTGACCAGTTAGGGCTCTTCAGAGGAAATTTATTAAGCACTTAAATACATATTTCACAGCTAGAAAGCTGAAGCAATGCAGGTTAACCTATACCTTCCCTGACCATACTGGAGTGCTGGAGACTAGGGGAAGTGCCAACGTTGGAGCAATATATGAGGTAGTCAACACACAAGGTATAAATCAGAAAGCTGAGATATAACGTAGCGCTATATAAAATTCATATGTTGAACACCCAGTGATAGTGTATAAAACTTTTAACACAGTCCAGAGTCCATGAGATGATCACAGTAAATGTATCCAGGGATTTGCAAGGACAATCCGTTACCAGGTAAAATCCAGCACCACACTGTGTGCACAAATTCACCTTCCCCAATGGTTGTGCATTTACCAGAAATCGATGCCAGGCATTCTCATGCTCAGGCAAACTCGCCATTGTGTACCACCAACACATTTAAGGCAGATAGACTTGAGCGCGGTTCGCCGTATAGTGCAGATGAAACTCATAGGCGATATAAAATAAACGGTAAAATATAGTGTGATACTGCAAACACACTTCGTTTTATTTAAATAAAACAATCCCCTCCCACAGGTAAAACTCTTAGCAGAACACAGTAAGATAAAACATTCAGATCAAGATGCAGATGCCGGCCATCCCCAGAGTCCTTGCAGACACTGCCAGGCAGTCTTCACCTCTCACCCAACCAGCAGGGATTAGGAAGAATCAGATGTCCACCTCCATAGAGTTGCCGTACAGCCGTCTCAGACGCGTTTCATTATATGGACTTCAAAGTGTGATTGGCTGTACGGCACGGAAATTAGTGTTAAATACCCTCCTCCTTTGCATATAATCTCAAAGGTAGGCAGACCTTACTTCTGGTGTCCCCAAGTCACAGGCATAACCTACATCCGCATCTCGCAGCAGATCCTTACAGCTAGATCTTGTTTTTTAAACCAGAAACGGCTCACAGATATAAAACATAAAATCATCACTTATCATAATCATATATAAACCTAGGGGGTGAAACAGGCAATTCATGTTTTGCGCTATAGATCACTGTTAATATAAACACCTGATATCGCCATACAGTCCCATTTTGTTATCGCACTACCTTCAGATTCTATAATATATAGATACGTGCAAATAGATCCATAAAACTAATATGCATATTTCATTTTATTAGTACAACATATTAATAACTCATAACAAAATTCGATATTAAATATAAAAATGATCACCTATTCTATACTCGGACCCCTTCCCTTTTCCATTTACACCTCCTCCCTTGGTCTGTTAATAAACTCCCATGGCTTCCAATACCACCTTCCAATTTGTGATGACACATAAATCTATCTCTCTACTCCTCACCTCACTCCTTCAGTCTCCTCTCGCATTACTAACTTACTAACTGACATATCAGTATGGATGTCACACCACTTCCTCAAACTCAATCTCTCTAAAACTGAGCTCATAATTTTTCATCCAGCCCGTGCACCTCCCCCGACTTCTCCATCAAGATCAATAATACAACTATCAGTCCCTCCCCTCATGCCAAGGCACTAAATGTAATCCTAGACTCTGACCTGTCCTTTCAGTCCCAAATCCAATCACTGTCCAAATCGTGCAGACTTCACCTCTGAAACATCTCCAAAATATGCCCCTTCCTAACTGTTGACACCACTAAGCAACTTATTCACTCTCTTGTTATTGCTTGCCTTGAGTATTGTAACTCTCTCCTAATTGGCCTACCTCTCTGCAAGCTATCCCCTCTTCAGTCTATCATGAATGCCGCTGCCAGACTCATCCACCTTACCAACCGCTCAGTGTCCGCCACTCCTCTCTGCCAATCCCCACACTGGCTTCCCACTTCCCAAAGAATAAAATTCAAAACCCTAACCATAACATGCAAAGCCATTTACAATTCTGCCCCAAGCTACATCACCAATTTTATCTTCAAATATCACCCAAACCATCCTCCTCGCTCCTCCCAAGACCTTCTGCTCTCTAGCTCCATTGTTTCCTCCTCCCATGCATCGTCTCCAGGACTTCTCCAGAGCCTCTCCCATCCTCTGGAACACTCTGCCCCAATCTGTCTAGCTATCTCCTACTCTGTCCACTTTTAGGCAATCCCTGAAAACTCATCTCTTCAAGGAGGCCTATCCTGCCTCCAGCTAACAACCAAATTGCCTACTCCCCTCATCAGTTCATCCCTCACAGTCCCTACCTTTTGTTTCACCAGCCCCTCCTTCTTAGATTGTAAGCTTGCAGGAGCAGGGCCCCTCTAACCATCTTGTTTTGAATTGTACTGTTGCTGTATTGTCTCTTTATATTGTAGAATGCTGCGCAAACTGTTGGCGCTATAAAAATCCTGTATAATAATAATAATAATTAAATACAGTGTCATTGTCCTATGTATAAGAAATCTGTATAAATAGATCAGAAATCAGATCTGATTAGCACAACATATTAATACCTCATCTCATAAAAAACTTTAATATAAACATGGTCACCTACTGTAACTACATGTAATATCATTATCCCATGTATAGGAAGTCTGTATAAATAGATCAGGACTCGCAAACCATACCCATCTATCAGGTTAAAAATCACTGGATCAATATTAAAACACTAATCAATAGTCATTAATAAAAGCATTCAGGTCTAGCTCAATATTAAGTCCCCCCGGATCCAGGCTCTTCATCAAATATATCCAATGGGTTTCTCTCTGAGAGAGGTCCCTAATGAGGTTTGAGCCTCCCCAGGAGGGGTAAACACAATCTATTCTGCAGGACTGTAATAGAGTGGGATCCCTATTGTGTTTTCTCTGAAATGCAATGAAACATTGTGGCGTTTAACCAGTTAACAACCGCCCCATCTCCAAATGACAGCCACAGGGCGGTTGCTTAACTCTGGGAGGGGGTACTATGACATCCTCCCATGAACGAGCGTCCCGCACACCTGGGAACATCTGTGACCGTCGGGTCCAGGGGACCCGGTGCTTCACTGATCGTGGTGAATGGCTGCTTGCAGTGGCATTTTACCACGTGATCACGTGAAACAAGCCGGCGGAAGTTCCGGCTTTTCTCTCCCCTTTCTACACCGATCGGTGCAGTGTGAGAGGAGAGGGGGAGAGATCAATGCAGCAGTGCTGTTGGCAGGATGTGTAGTGCCCACAGCACTGCTATGTGCCAGGCTGCACCCCATCCAGCCAGCCATCCTCACCCAGCCAGCCATCCTCACCCATCTATGCTCACCCAGCAAGCCATCCATGCTCATCCAGCCATCCTCACCCAGCCAGCCATCCATGCTCACTCACCCAGCCATCCTCACCCATCCATCCATGCTCACCCACCCAGCCATCTTCAGCCAGCCAACCATATCCACCTATCCATGCTCATCCACCCATCCATGCTCATCCATCCATCCATGCTCACCCACCCAGCCATGCTCACCCACCCATCCGTGCTCAATCATCCCCATCCGTGCTCAGTCATCCCCATCTGTGCTCAGTCATCCCCATCCGTGCTCATCCATCCCCATCCATGTCCAGTCATCCCCATCCATACTCAGTCATCCCCATCCATGCTCAGTAATCCCCGTCCATACTCAGTCATCCCCATCCATGCTCAGTCATCCTCATAGGTGCTCATCCATCCCCATCCGTGATCAGTCATCCCCATCCATGCTCAGTCATCCCCATCCCTGTTTACCCATCCCCATCCATGTTTACCCATCCCCATCTGTGCTCAGCCATCCTCATCCATGCTCAGTCATTCGCATCCATGGCTCATTTGTGCCTCATTCATGCTCATCCATACCACATCAGTTCTCATCTGTGACACACCCATGCCACCACAGTGCCTCACAATAGTGTAATAGATAGTCAAATGATATGTGTAATTGATGCCCCTGTTGGGCCTCTGTATGTGGCCAGGCTGTGGAAAAGTCTCACACATGTGGTATTGCCATACTCAGGAGGAGTAGCAGTAGTACAACTTTGTGCAAAAAAAAATGTGTTTTCATTTTCCTTCCACATTTTCCAAAATCTTGTGGAAAAAATGACATGTTCAAAAAACTCACTATGCCCCATAGAATATACGTTGGGGTGTTTGCTTTCCAAAATGGGGTCATTTTTTTGGGCATTTCAATTTCGAAAGTGCAAGAGGTAGTCGGGAAATTATATGTGTAATTTTATGTCCCTAGAATGCCTGATGGCGCTCCCTGCATGTTGGGCCTCTGTATGTGGCCAGGCTGTGTAAATGTCTCACACATGGGGTATCGTCATACTCAGGTGGAGTAGCAGAATGTGTTTTGGGATGTAATTTGTGGTATACATATGCTGGGTGTGAGAAATAACCTGTTAATATATGACAATTTTGTGGGGGAAAAAAGGAAAAATATTTTCATTTTGCAAAGATTTGTGGGAAAAAAATGACAACTTCAAAAAATTCACCATGCCTTTTACTAAATACCTTTCAATGTCTACTTTCCAAAAAGGGGTCATTTGGGGGGTATTTTTACTTTCCTGGCTTGTTAGGGTCTCAAGAAATGAGATAGGCCATCAGTACATCAGGTGTGATCAATTTTCAGTGAATGGCACCATAGCTTGTAGACTCTATAACCTTCACAAAGACCAAATACTATACACTAATTTGTTTTTTGTTTTTACCAAAGATATGTAGCAGTATACATTTTGGCCAAAATTTATGAAGAAAAATTACTCATTTGCAAAATTCTATAACAGAAACAAAGAAAAATACATTTTTTTACAAAAATTTCGGTATTTTTTTAATTATAGCGCAAAAAATAAAAAAACCCAGCGGTGATTAAATACCACCAAAGAAAGCTCTATTTGTGTGGAAAAAAAGGACAATAAATTCATATGGGTACATTGTTGCACGACTGAGTAATTGTCATTCAAAATGTGAGAGCACTGAAAGCTGAAAATCGGTCTGGTTGTTAAGGGGGTTTAAGTGGCCAGTGGTCAAGTGGTTAAAATCTTTTTTAAGTGGCCTGACCATGGCGAAGTGAAGACACACTTCACTGTAGCTCCGGGCCTGATACCGGCCACGCTGGCAAATATACAACGCACTGACAGGCATGTACTCCTCTAAAAAGCGGAAGGGAAAGCAGACTTCTATGGGGACAAAATCCGGGAAAGCTTCCAGGACTGGAGGAGATTTAAATCATTATTTCTCCAACTCTCAGACTGCATCCCCGTCAGGCAAGATGGCGTCGCCATGCGGCTTACACAAAGTGACTCCCGAATGGACCTCCCAAGAATGGCCGCAGAGCCCAGGCGACCTGTCCATACCGGACACTCCAGCTCCTCACGAAGGACCCAGAGGCTCCCAAGCTACCGCGGTGGCATCCGGAGGAGATTCAGATCTCAGGGACTTAATAAGAGCGCTGCCGATGAGAACGGACATAGAGGCCATCCTCGCCCGCCTCAAAGAGCAGCGTCGGATAGACATGCAGGAGGTAAGAGGAGAGGTGGCTGCTCTGGACACGAGAGTGACTGCTGGGGAAGCCTCGCTAGGAACCCTGACGTCGCGGGTCGCAGCACTGGAAACGTTACAAGAATCCCACATGGAATCAGCCGTATTCCTCCAGCTCCAACAAGAAGCAATGGAGGATAGAAGCCGGAGGAACAACCTCCGCCTCCGGGGCCTACCTGAAGCCACGGGGTCGGAGAACCTTGCGGCTACAGCAACGGCAATCTTCCACAGGCTCCCTGATACTTCATTACCGGCTACATTAGAATTCGACCGCATACACCGGGCCCTGGGTCCCAAACCAGAAGACGCTAACAGACCCCGGGATGTTATATGTAGACTGCACCATTACATCCACAAGGAGCAAATCTTGAAAAAGGCCTGGGACAATGGAGATGTGGAGTTTGATGGAGCCTTTGTGAGAATCCTCCCGGATGTATCCCGAGCAACACTACAGAGAAGGGCAACACTCCGACCGCTCCTAGACCTGGCATGATCCTCAGGGGCCACCTACCGGTGGGGATACCCCTTAGCAGTGACTTTCACGAAAGAACGGAAATCATTCACAATCCGAAGTCCCGGGGACTTGCCCGCACTCTTTCAGTTCCTGAACACAGATCCGATCCCGATTCCAAACTGGCTGACGTTCCTATCACCGTTCGGACACCAATCAGGAACTTGGACACACAGGAGAGGTCTCCAACCCAGACCACAAAGATCAAGAAGGAGATCGCGGGCTCCCTCACCAACCGGACCACGTGAGTCATAATGAACCTAGACAGCTATCCGGCCCTGCAAGCTACTTCCACCTGTCCTGCCGGAACCTGACAACCTATTCCAGCCCTACCCTTGCTTTAACTCTCTGAAACTGCATCTAGAAGTTCCGTCTCCACCTATGTCACGAGACTATGATCATGATGTGCGGTGTGCAGACTACAAGGGAGGATGGGATGACATGGTTTAACAGTCTTACTGAAGGGACCCTGCCATCTTTCTACCCCAAGAAAGGACTGAAGGTTGAGCTCTCGAACAATGTATAGCTGGAACCGGAGATTCCCCAGGTTACAACAGAGGGCCTCCTCTTTGACAACACTCTCACTGAAAGAGCTTATGAACAGAACCACGGACACCAGGGACTTCTGGGGACAGGGTGTTTGTCCCCTACAATGGAGGGGTGGGTGTGGCAGGAGATGGGGGGTGGAAGACCCTAATTCAATAGATTAAAGGATGGGCAGGATAGTTAAGGTTCACCTCACACCTTATACAGAATGTGTATGATCGTTTGATTACATTGTTGATATGCATAGATTGTTACATAGCCTGAACTCAAGCCTAGAATATGTAATACTTACTCTGATTTAGTAGTGCTTATCTCAGGGCCGGGTTGGCTGGGTTGGGCTCCGGAGAGCTTCCGGAGCTGACGTCAGCTATCTCCCCCACATAGGCCAGCACACGACGACCCGATTTCTGGGTCACAGCGTGCATACCGCTACAAGCGGTTCAGTTAATTAGCTGAGAGGGGACAAACGAGGGGGCAATCACCTGTTGATCCTCCACCCTTCCTCTCCTCTCCACCTCCGTTTATCTCTTTCCTTATTGTTCTTTTTCTCTAACCTTCTTATCTCTCCCCTCCCCCCCGCCTTGCTTATCCTTCCACCGGGCAGGTGCGACGATGATGGACAAGTTACAAATATTCTCGCTCAACGCAAAAAGAGACGGATGCTCCTGAACGACCTGAAACGCGGTAAGATAGATGTCGCTTTTATACAGGAGACCCACTTTAGGAAAAATAGCCTCCCTATACTTAAAAATAGGCTTTATCCCATAGCTTATCATTCTACTAATGATACTAAGTCTAAAGGGACATCCATACTGATAGCAAGCAAAGTACCGTGGACCTGTCACGGGGTAGTGACTGATGAGGGAGGGCGATTTGCCTTTGTTAAAGGATTGGTTGGGGAAACAAAGTTGACCTTTGCTACAATATATGCACCCAACATGCACCAAGATACCTTTCTCAAACGTACCCTTGATAAGCTGTCAGAATTCAAAGAGGGACAATTAATCCTAGGTGGGGACTTTAATATTCCCCTGTCTCCCAGCACAGATTCCTCCACGGGAACCTCATCCGTCCCCCGAACCGTGCGCGATCGCATAGCCCAATACCTACATGCGGCCCAATTGACTGATATATGGCGGATACACCACCCTACCGACCGAGATTATACGTTCTATTCAACCCCCCACAAAGTCTATACTAGAATAGACTTCTTCCTCATACCACACAATCAGCTATTCACCACCCACGATTCCGCAATTGGCCTGCGGACCTGGTCTGACCATGCGCCCATCACATTAACCTACTCATTGTCGAACGATGTCCTTCCAGGACAGTGACTTTGGAAGCTTAATGAAAGCCTTCTGCTGAGGGAAGAAGTGCGGTCTGAGGTGAGCAAGGAACTCAAACATTACTTTGACGCCAACATACCTTCAGGATGTGAGTGGGGGGTGATTTGGGAAGCACACAAGACGGTGATCCGTGGCATCTTCATGAAACACGGGTCCCGTATCAAAAAAGAACGACAACAACAGCTCGATCTTCTAATGTCTAGGCTATACCAATTAGAATCCTCCCACAAACAACACCCATCCACACTGATAGCAGAGGAACTACTTAACACTCGTACCCAAATTAATGACCTACTTCTATACAGAGCCAAAGCAGCAATACAAAGGGGACACAAGATATCATATGAATCAGGAAACAAATGTGGGAAATTGCTTGCGAATTCCGTAAAAGAACGGAGAATGCAGACCTACATTCCCCATATCATGACGCGCGACGGGCGAAAACTATCCACGCCGCAACAGATTTCCCAAACGTTTAAAGAATTTTACTCTGAGTTATACAATCTACCTACAACCGGATCCAACCAAACATATTGACAAATACCTGTCCTCCTCCCAAATGCCCGTTCTTCCCACCGAAGCCATTGAGGAGCTGAATAATCCCATCACAATGGAGGAACTGGGTCTCGCCATATCCTCAACTAAACCTGGCAAAGCCCCCCGGCCCAGATGGACTCACCCTAGTATATTACAAAACCTTTCTTCCAACTCTGGGGCCACATATGCTTACTCTGTTTTCGGCACTGGGATCGGGAGCGACCTTTCACACTGACTCTCTGAGAGCACATGTGACGGTCATTCCAAAGGAGTGTAAAGACCTAGCCCAGTGTGGAAGCTACAGACCCATATCACTTCTCAATGTGGATCTAAAACTTTTCTCCAAAGTTCTGGCCACACGATTATCCCACTACATAACAGATCTGGTCCATCTGGACCAGGTCGGATTTATACCTCATAGGGAAGCAAGAGATAACACCACCAAGGTCCTGAAATTGGTTCATGTGGCCGGTTCTTCACATACACTGAGTGTCTTCTTTTTTTTTTTCAAATATAAAGTTTTATTAACTTCCAGCAAGGGCAAAACAACATATCAAATATGATAATGACCAGGCAATATAAGTATGTTCATAGATATAAAGAGGTACATGAATCAATCTGTCTGTGCGTGGTATCGTAATTTAGTAACAAAAGAAACTACCGTTTCTAGGTTCTTTTATGTCCATCCCGAGGCGCCTCTCTCAACTTGGGGGGCCTCCGGTCTGGAGTGCAACATCGCTACAATAACACGTACGAAGCCCTTGCTTCTACCTCGTTTCCATTTACATGAGTTAAAAGATAAGTGAAAAAGGGAGAGAGAGAGAAAAAGAAATTAGAATAGAGAGAGTGGGGAATAGAAAGGAAGGGGATGGGGAGGGATAGGAAGAGGGGATGAAAGGGGAGAGGGGGAAGGGTGGCACGGGCAGGAGATGGAGACAAAATTCACTAGGGCAACTTAGCTAGCCTGACCAAGGAGTGCTTTGCCTTCGTTAGAAAGGAGGAACAAGTTCCACATGCCCCATGCTTTATTGTATAATTCCCTTTTACTGAGTGTCTTCTTAAGCACAGATGCCGAGAAGGCATTCGATCGAGTGAACTGGCACTACATGTTCTCAGTTCTCCGACATATAGGCCTTAAAGAAACGATCCTTTATTTGGATCGCCGCCATCTACGCTAGACCCTCGGCGCAGGTTAAGGCAAACGGACTCCTGTCAACACCATTCCCGATATTGAACGGGACATGGCAGGGATGCCCGCTATCGCCACTTCTCTTTGCCCTCACATTAGAACCATTCCTCTGTAAATTAAGAAAGAACCCTGATATTACTGGCATTATAATAGGAGACTCAGTATACGATCTCTGCATATGCGGACGATTTACTATTTACCCTAACGAACCCCGCGATATCACTCCCGAACCTCATGAAGGAATTTGCACACGATGGGGCGATCTCGAACCTTAAGATCAACTTCGGTAAATCTGAAGCGATGGGCATCGCGCTCCCCACTGATCTCTTGTCCTCCTTAACGGCAGCCTTCCACTTCAAATGGGCTAACAAAGCCCTCCACTATTTAGGGACGGTTATACCGGCTGCCCTAGACCAGACATACACTCTCAACTTCCCACCGATCTTGACCAAAATCCGCATACTATTGCAAGCGTGGCACAAAGGCCTGCACTCATGGTTCGGGAGCTGCAACTTACTCAAAATGAGTATAATACCAAAACTTCTATACCTTTTTCAAGCCCTCCCGATCCAGATACCAATTTCTTATTTTAAGCAATTACACGCCCTCTTTATCAAATTTGTCTGGGCGGACAGGAAGCCACGTCTACCCAGGCATCTTCTGTCACTACCCAGAACACATGGTGGCCTGGCGTTACCAGACCTCAAAAACTACTACCGCACAGTTCACCTGTGTCGGGTGGTAGACTGGTACCGACATGCCACGACAAAACTATGGGTGACCCTCGAGAAAGCACAAGCCCAGGTCCCTCTGGAAAGGGCCTTGTAGTGCTACGCACATCTCCCATCAGAAATGAAAAATCACCCGATAGTGGGAGTGACGCTCCGCGTAAACTCACAAAGCCACAATAAAAATACCACCACGGGGCTAAACTCACCCCTCTTCCCGATAGTTGGAAACCCACAGTTCCCACCAGGACTACACACCCACTAGAACGACAGTTAACACAGGCGAACAAGATTTCTGTCATGCACTTTTTGGATAGAGGCGCATGGCCCTCCATTGAAACCTTGAGAGATGAGGGGGGCCCCTTCCGATTATCGTTTTGGTCGGCTATGCAAACTCACCACTTTCTCAATTCGCTCCCTGCCCCCCAGCACTATAGTAGACCGCTTAACCCTTTTCAAAACCTTTGCGCAGGAGATGAGGAGCCCACACGGGTCCTTTCCCAATCGTACAGCATACTGAATACTCCACAAACACAACCAGTACTCTCATTTATACAAAAATGGGAATCTGACCTACATAAACACTTCACGGCCGCCCAGATTCAGCTCATAATTACATTTACACTGAAGTCATCGATCTGCACTAAAATACAAGAGACCAATTATAAACTTCTGACGAGGTGGTACCTCACGCTCCAGTCGAAACCCGTGCAGGTCTTCTACACTTCATCCCAAGGGGACAGAGGGTACGTCGCGGTCGTTGCCAGTCAGCGCCAACCCTTCTAACACAATTCAAACAGGCCGCACTCCATGGTGGAGCAGTCTTCAAATATTAACCAGAGAACATAAAATCACGTCTAGCTACTGAAGTCACATTTACATTAATACTCGACTTAGACCCGCCGGCACTTCACAAATACATCCAGTCTAAGGGTAAAAACATATTTACTCTCATGACCAACACAAACACCTCATAAGTCATACGACATGCTAACCCTTTCCTGGGCACACCCGAGGAGTAGAGGAC
>BLSH010286071.1:740563-755087 GCA_018402905.1 Glandirana rugosa | reverse complement strand
AACGGTGTAGGAATTACAACAGTTTGTATATGTGCCTCCCACTTTTTAAGGAACCAAAAGTAATGGGACAGATTAACAATCGTAAATCAAACTTTCACTTTTTAATACTTGGTTGCAAATCCTTTGCAGTCAATTACAGCCTGAAGTCTGGAATGCATAGACATCACCAGACGCTGGGTTTCATCCCTGGTGATGCTCTGCCAGGCCTCTACTGCAACTGTCTTCAGTCCCTGCTTGTTCTTGGGGCATTTCCCATCAGTTTTGTCTTCAGAAAGTGAAATGCATGCTCAATCCGATTCAGGTCAGGTGATTGACTTGGCCATTGCATAACATTCCACTTCTTTCCCTTAAACTCTTTGGTTGCTTTCGCAGTATGCTTCGGGTCAATGTTCATCTGCACTGTGAAGCGCTGTCCAATGAGTTCTGAAGCATTTGGCTGAATATGAGCAGATACTATTGCCCAAAACACTTGAGAATGCATGACCTCACCAACCACTCACCTCACCAGCCACTCACCTCAATAGCCACTCACCGCACGTCCCTGCAATAAGGAGAGGCTACGAAGATGAGAAGGTGAATGAGATGAGAAGGGGTATAGATGAGGAGGAATTATGTAGATGAAGAGGGAGTAGGATATGAATAGGGGTTAGAGAAAAGAGAAGTCCGTATTTTTTCCAATACATCAACCATGAAGTAGGTGAGACTGACAACATGTACTTAGGAATTCAGAGCCATGAATATACTGAGTTGTGAGAAAGGGAGGAATGTTCTATTCTTCTGCCACATCGACTGTTATTTTCCTGTTCTTGTAGTGTGTTTAGAAGGATAAGACATGGGGAATTGTGCATGTATTGCAAAGATGACCAATGTATTTCTTTTTGGCTTGACAAATGCGTTAAGAATTTCAAGAGCTATCAAAAGCAAAAAAAAAGAAGTTACATTTTGTACGTATTAAACAGTAGTATCCATGAAATATGTCGTTCATGACAGCCGCCCAACGTTTTTCACATTTCAAAATGTCACCAGCATTGTTCAGAAGCTGGAGCATTGCTTGTACTTATCTAGCGGTACCATCAGTCACGTTCCAAATTTTAAAAAGAGGCCAGGAACCACACAAGATCCCTGCAAAAAAACATATGAATCATTATATTCCTCCGTAACTGTTCCATTCAAGGGTAGCGCTTAGTTCTATTCTTCTAACATCAAGAAACATCGGCACACAGAAGCAGCGGAGCCTGATGCGGGTCATTTAAGGGTGTTCAAAAGAATTGATTGGCAGTTAAAAAAAAAAAAAAAAAAATCTGTCCCAGTGGCTGGTGATTAAAACTCGGCTTTATTTTTCACATAACAGGAGAGTAATCTTTGGTCCATTATACTCTGTTTATATCTGATGGTCAGCATTGAATCGGCTGTTAAAAAGAAAAAAAAAAATAGAGTTGAAAAAAATGTATCTTGAAAGAGTCAGCACATGAAAGGATGATGTTTCTTTTGAATGGGGGAAAAATGCTGAAATGGTATTATTATTTTTATTATTGCTGTTTAAATGGAACTGAGTGTGGCTGAGGACAGTGGAACAGGACACGCTGGGCAAAGGCAATGCATTCAAAACTTCTCGGAGAAATAAATGGTCCATTTTACATTTTAACCACTCGCCGACCGCCGTACGACTATAAACGGCGACAGCGTGGCTCTGTCCCGCGAATCGTCGCTTATAGTCGTCACTCGCGTGCACGACGGCTAGGGGGCGAGTGCTCATGCCTGCCCCATGCTCCCTGAGTGGGGCCGTGGGTCAGGTGGACTCAATGTCCGCCAGCGACTTGCGATGCCCTGTGACAGAGCCAGAATGGGGAACCGCCGATGTAAACCCAGCACTTTCCAGCCCAGCCCCCTCACAGTTAGAACACGCCTAGGGAACACAGTTAACCCCTGCACTGCCCCCTGCAGGTTAACCCCTTCCCTGCCAATGACATTTATACAGTAATCGGTGGATATTTCAATTTCTGATCGCTGTATAAATGTCATTGGTCCCAAAAAAGTGTCAAAAATGTCCGTCATGTCCGCCCCAATATCGCAATCCCGATAAAAATCGCAGATCGCAACAGGAAGCCACGTCTACCCAGGCATCTTCTGTCACTACCCAAAACACATGGTGGCCTGGCGTTACCAGACCTCAAAAACTACTACCGCGCAGTTCACCTGTGTCGGGTGGTGGACTGGTACCGACATGCCACAACAAAACTATGGGTGACCCTCGAGAAAGCACAAGCCCAGGTCCCTCTGGAAAGGGCCTTGTGGTGCTACGCACATCTCCCATCAGAAATGAAAAAACACCCGATAATGGGAGTGACGCTCCGCGTAAACTCACAAAGCCACAATAAAAATACCACCACGGGGCTAAACTCACCCCTCTTCCTGATAGTTGGAAACCCACAGTTCCCACCAGGAATACACACACCACTAGAACGACAGTTAACACAGGCGAACAAGATTTCTGTCATGCACTTTTTGGATAGAGGCGCATAGCCCTCCATTGAAACCTTGAGAGACGAGGGGGGCCCCTTCCAATTATCGTTTTGGTCGGCTATGCAAACTCACCACTTTCTCAATTCGCTCCCTGCCCCCCAGCACTATAGTAGACCGCTTACCCCTTTTGAAAACCTTTGTGCAGGAGATGAGGAGCCCACACGGGTCCTTTCCCAATCGTACAGCATACTGAATACTCCACAAACACAACCAGTACTCTCATTTATACAAAAATGGGAATCTGACCTACATAAACACTTCACGGCCGCCCAGATTCAGCTCATAATTACATTTACACTGAAGTCATCAATCCGCACTAAAATACAAGAGACCAATTATAAACTTCTGACGAGGTGGTACCTCACGCCGGACAAACTTAACACAATCTTCCCAACCGCGACTGACCGTTGCAGGCGCTCCATGGGAGACAGGGGAACCCTACTTCACATCTTCTGGACGTGCCCAAAGCTGACCTCATTCTGGACAACCGTTCAGGAGGTTATCAAACACCTGGTTGAATATGAGGTCCCGGAAGACCCGGCGTTCTATCTCCTACATGTTGTCCCGATTTCCCCACAGACCTATAGGAAATCCACCTCCTAAACGCGGCTAAATCATGTATCCCCTCCCATTGGAAATCCCAGTTACCCCCGACACCGCTTGAATGGTACCGTAGAGTAGCAGAAATCAGTAAACTAGAAGACCTAGTGACTGTAACGGAACAACAGCAAGAAAAATGGGCCAAAACCTGGGGTCTATGGAACCAACTTACTTTATCTGAAGAGGGGAAAACCCTTTTGGGGCTATCCTGAGGCCGTAGAGCCCCACTGCTTGACTATTCTGAGCGAAACAGTAAAACTCGTTCCTGCCCGGTTCCCCCACCCCCCCACCCTCCCCCCCCCATTCTCTCACCCTCTCCCCCTAAATCTTTCCTTTCTTTTTCCATTCTCCAATTCCAGCTTTCTGTTCTATTATGTTCATCCCTCCACTGTTCTACGTTATCTGTTGAAACAAGAATGAAAAAATGTGAATTGCATACAAGTTAGCAGATATATTCCCTTACGCCACACTCAATCCGGGAAAGGGAGTAACAGTACCAAAATGCGAGCTGTGACAGTCAACTCAAGTATATATGCTCTGCTTGTATAAATACTAAAGTGAATGAAAGACTCTGTATGCAATAGGAAACTTAATAAAACCGTTATTTGAAAAAAAAAAAAATATTTTTTAATATTGGCAAGATGCTCTTTATGCGCTTCCTCAAAAGCATTTTTGTCCGACCTATATAACATAGGCCACACGGACACCATAGGAGATACACCACATATGATGAGTTGCAAGTAATAAACTCCTCAATGTCGAACACCCTACCTTCCAGATTACTAAAATTAGTTCATCCTCTATTACTGACTTTTACTGTCCTGCATGCTTTGCACTTTCTGCATGGAAAAAAAACCTTTCTTATTGACAGAAAATCTTTGTTGTCTGGGAGCATCCAAGACCTTTTTTTACAACCCTGTCCCCAAAATTTGGGGCCTTCCTGTAAATTAATCTAGGATGGTCTGGTAGTAAAGGTCCTAGGTCCCGATCCATGCACAGGATATGCCAGTGTTTCTTAAATATTTCCTCAACTTCCCTATATTGACAGTGGAAATCTGAAAGGAAACTGCAGTGATGGGTGTCATTTTGAGGGTTCTGTATTTTATCCATGAGACATAATTCTCAGGGTAGGGACCCTATTTCCTCAATTACTTTATTCAGGGTTACAGTTTCATACCCTTTCTCCTCAAATTTTAATTTTAAAAAATGTGCTTGTAATGTAAAATCCTCCTGTTTACTGCAGTTCCTCCTAACTCGCATGAGTTGGCCTTTTGGGATGTTCTTAATCCAGGATGGATGATGGTCACTCCTCACTGACAGATAGCTATTGCAATCCGTTGGTTTGAAGAACACCTTTGTTTCAAATTTGGAGGCTAATCTTTCAATAACTACATCTAGAAAATGTATTGCAGTATCACTAATCTTGTATTCCAACTTAATATTATGATCATTTTGATTTAAAAGTGATAGAAAATTTTCTGCCGAATCCCTAGAGCAGTGGTTCTCAACTCCTGTCCTCGGGACCCCCTAACAGGCCAGATTTTAAGTATTACCTTGGGGAGATGCAGACTAGAATACTGCAATCACTGAGCAGAAAATTATATCACCTGTGATGTAGTTCAGTTATCTTGCAAACCTGGCCTGTTGGTGGGTCCTGAGGACAGGAGTTGAGTACCATCGCCCTAGAGCCTCTCCAGATCAACAGCAGGTCATCTATATACCTGCGATAAAAAAGTAACTGAGGTTTGGACTCACTATAGATAACCTTGTCCTCCCATTCTGCCATAAACAGGTTTGCGATCTTAGGGTCAAACATCGCTCCCATAGCAATGCCAACCTGCTGTGTATAAAAAAACCCACGGTACCAGAAATAATTATGGGCCATACAAAAATCCAGCACCTTCTTCAAAAGCTTCTTCTGAATATACGGGATATCATCACGCTTGCTCAGGGCCCAATTAAGGGCCAACATTGCATCTTCGTGTTGGATAATGGTATATAACAAAGAGACTTTGGCGGTAATAAAGAACACCGGATCCTTCCCTGGAAAGTGATCTCATCCAGAGATTTAAGAAGATCCTTTGTGTCCCTCAAATAAGCTTTTGTTACTTGTACGCTAGGTTGGAGAAACTTGTCTAAGTATTCTCCTAATCTAGCGGACACTGAGCCGATCCCCTTGACTATGGGTCTAGCTAGCTGCCGTTGTATATCCCCAACACATTTAAGGCAGATAGACTTGATTCCGGTTGACACTCTGCAGTTGCACTCTGCAAGAGCAGTTGCTCCAGAGCTTAGTAAATGAGCAGAACCTCTGCTGACTTCCATCATCCAATCATGTGCAAGCAAAAATGCAGTTTTTTAAATTTCCCTTACACGTGATTGGGTATTCTTTGTAAGGTGAAGCCTTATGTCACTTACTAAGCTCTGGAGCAACTGCACTTGCAGAGCCTATTTGCCTTTAGTAAATCAACCCCCTAGTGTCCCGGCTAACACCAACATTTTAAACATGCCTGCTTTGCCATGTCCCCCGCTCACCTCCTGCATCCAGTGGATCTGTGCAGCCAGGCGTGACATGCTGGCAAACCCATACTGTGCATAATGGTGAAAGGGAAACAGTGGAATGCAGAAAGCTTCAGAATGTTCCCACTCCAAAATATGTATGCTCCAGCATGAAATTCAAGCGAGAAATGCAGAAATAAGCATGGCGGTGGTCATCTGCAATTGGTAAGACTGGGAAAGCATAGCCATACACCCTACCACCCTAACCTTTGGTCTGCCAATGGGGGCCATGAATTTAGCACAGTGAGGTAACTGTAGCACTGCGGTGTGTTGTGTACGGTGCCTTAAAAAATTATTCATACCCCTTGAAATTTTACACATTTTGTCATGTTACAATCAAAAAGGTAAATGTATTTTATTGGGATTTTAAGTGATAGACAAACGCAAAGTGGCACATAATTGTGAAGTAGAAGTAAAATGATGAATGGTTTTCATTTTTTTTTACAAATAAATATGTGAAAAGTGTGGTGTGCATTTGTATTCAGCCCCCGAATCAACACTTTGTAGAACCACCTTTCACTGTAATTACAGCTGCAAGTCTTTTTGGGGATGTCTCTACCAGCTTTGCACATCTAGAGAGTGACATTTTGGCCCATTCTTCTTTGCAAAATAGCTCAAGTTCTGTCAGATTGGATGGAGAGTGTCAGAACAGCAATTTTCAAATTTTGCCACAGATTCACAATTGGATTTGGTTGTATGTTTAGGGTCGTTGTCCTGCTAGAAGGTGAACCTCCGTCCCAGTCTCAAGACTTTTGCAGATTATAACCAGGTTTTCTTCTTAGATTGCCCTGTATTTGACTACATCTATCTTCCCATCAACTCTGACCAGATTCCCTGTCCCTGTGGATGAAAAGCATCCCCACAACATGATGCTGTCATCACCATGTTTCATGTGTGAGGATGGTGTGTTCAGGGTGATGTACAGTGTTAGTTCTCCACATATAGTGTTTTCCTTTTAAGCCAGAAAGTTCAATTTTGATCTCATCTGACCAGAGCACCTTCTTCCCCATGTTTGCTGTGTCCTCCACATGGCTTCTCGCAAACTGCAAACGGGATTTCTTAAGGCTTTCCTTCAACAATAGCTTTCTTCTTGCCACTCTTCCATAAAGGCCAGATTTGTGTAGTGCGTGACTAATAGTTGTCCTGTGGACAGATTCTCCCACCTAAGCTATGGATCTCTACAGTTCCTCCAGAGTTACCATGGACCTCTTGGCTGCTTCTCTGATTAATGCTCTCCTTGCCCGGCCTGTCAGTTTAGGTGGACAGCCAGGTCTTGGTAGGTTTGCAGCTGTGCCATACTCTCTCCATTTTTGGATGATGGATTGCACAGTGCTCCATGAGATGTTCAAAGTTTGGGATATTTTTTATAACCTAACCCTGCTTTAAACTTCTCCACAACTTTATCTATGACCTGTCTGGTGTGTTCCTTGGCATTTATGGTGCTGTTTGTTCACTAAGGTTCTCTAACAAACCTCTGAGGGCTTCACAGAACAGCTGTATTTATATTGAGATTATATTAAACACTCTGTTTACAAATTTGGTGACTACTGAATGCAATTGGTTCCAGTAGATTTTAGTTAGCAGGATCAGAGTAAAGGGGGCTGAATACAAATGTACGACACACTTTCCCGAAATTTGTTTGTAAGAAATTTTGAAAAACATCATTTTCCTTCAACTTCACAATTATGTGCCACTTTGTGCTGGTCTATCACATAAAATCCCAATAGAATACATTTACATTTTTGGTTGTAACATGACAAAATGTGGAAAATTTCAAGGGGTATGAATACTTTTTCAAGGTACTGTAGGTGGACAAAAGGTGGCAGGGCATTAATTCATTAGTGAACAGTTTATGTGGTAGCAGAGACTTAACTATTGTTGCTGCAATGGAGTTGCTCAGGAAGATGTGTTTTTGATGGGCTGTTCAGTGTAAATTACCAAAACTGAATTCAAAACAAACAGGACCCGACATTTATATGACCTTAACCATGCTTTACTTTACTTAAGTTACAAGTTTAAGTCAATGGAAAATAAAATGGGAATTTTCTGTCTAAATATACAATTGGTTTTAGAAACATTTATGCCATTTCCAGCATCACCTTCTAATACTTGACCTGTGTTTCGAAGGGGGCACATACCAATCACTGCTGCATCAACAAAAACTGAACCTGTTTGACCGTCAGTATTCTACGTCTATTATCTTTTTCCAGTGTCCAAATAGGTCATAATATTGTTCATTATGTATTTCAAATGTGTGGTCACTTACAAAAATGCCTGCTATAACAATAAGTAAGAAATTGCTGTGTAAATAAAATGAGTAGCACGTCTCCCGTAGCTGTGAAAATGCTCAGCCCTCTAAATTGAGCATTACATAGCCATAGTACACAAAGGAGTTTTATTAATGATGGATGGGTATGTATAAACCATATTACAAGGTAGTTGAAATGTAAAATATGAAAATATGGTGAAACACCACAGAGCAAATTTTTACAACTGTTCTGAGAATAAATAAAAACATCAGATTAAATCTCTCTTTTCATCTTTTACAACTCCTTATAAATGAACATTTCTCTGTTATAATCCACAATAAAACTCAAATAATCCAGGGCTGTGTGATAGAGCTGCACGATTCTGGCCAAACTGAGAATCACAATTTTTTTGCTTTAGAATAAAGATCACGATTCTCGCGGCGTAACATCTTACATATACAAAAAAATTGGGCTAACAGCACTGTTTAGTTTTTTTTTTTTTTTTTTAAGTGTTATTTTTCCAAACAAAATGCTTTTGAAAGAGCGCTGCGCAAATACCATGTGACATAAAATACTGCCATCTTATTCTCTAGGGTCTGTGCTAAAAAAAATATATAATGTTTGTGGGTTCTAAGTAATTTTCGAGCAGAAAATACTGGATTTTTATTTGTAAGCAGCAAATGTAAGAAAAGATTTAGTCTTTAAATGGTTAAACTAAACTATTCTATACCCGGGAGTTCAACCCTTTGATAATTTTAAACATAGTATCTTTTTTTTACTTCTTTTATCTACTTGACTTGGCTCTCTGCCCAGACTTGGCAGTCTGCCCAGACTCAAGTCTCTCCGACTTTAGAGAAAGATTCCTGGGGAGACTTCAGGCGACTTGCATTGACTTCTATTACAGTCAAGTCGTGCTGAGTCGCCCCACAAGTCGGACTCCATTAACTGCATTGAAAATCGCAGTAATATGTGATGGGGATTGCAGGGGGGTGAATCGAGATTGCGATTTTAATACGATTAATCGCGCAGCTCTACTTTGTGGTACTCATGGAGCTTTTGAACTCCAGCTGGTACATGCTGATAAAAAGAAAAGTAAGTCAACTGCTGTATAGTAGGCAACTTCTATTGCCACATCTTACCATGGATAGTATATGCCCACTTCCTCTATGCGCCCACCTGAAGATTCTAAATAAATAATGACTTCAAGATCACAGAGTTAGATGCTCCCTTCAGGTCACAATGCTTAGACCTTGTGATAAGTGGCTCAACATTGCATTGTATAGGGAGCAAGTGAGCATGCTCTCAATACATAAACTGAGCAGAGAGGGGAAGACAGCCCGCTTCAGGTGTGGGATGTCAGTAATCTCCCAGGTGATTAGGTGCAGGTCCGAATGACCGCAAATCCAAGTCCATAGGCAACTGAAGAAATGAAGACAGCAATAACAGGGAAAAGTTGTGGTTTAATGTGAACCAAATAACAAGTGAAATGTCCAGGCAGACAGTACAAAAAAGCTGAAAAAAGGTTAACGCGTTTCACGGATCTGGGGTCCGCTTAATCATAACCTGATATGATAATAACCTTATGATTAAGCGGACCCCATATCCGTGAAACGCGTTAACCTTTTTTCAGCTTTTTTGTACTGTCTGCCTGGACATTTGACTTGTTATTTGGTTCACATTAAACCACAACTTTTCCCAGTTATTGGAGTGCGGTCTTCCTTTCTTCAGTTGCCTATGCTCTCAATACAGCTATATGGTTCCACCACAGACACATGTTCATGTAAGTGGGAAAAATGTTATTCTACAGGGACTGGCTAAGGAATTCTCTATCAAGGTAAAGTCATTCTTCCCTTGTAACCTGCTGTTTTCAGTTCAGCATCAGAAGACAATTTGACATTGAGACAGCTAGAGGGGTTAGTGTTACTTGTTTTATTATGCATACTGTACTGTAAGAAAGCAAATCTTTTTACTAGAATATGTGTGCAGGATTTATGGATTACATAAATGCCATTATGGCACTCTGCCAAGGGGTAATGTAGAGGAGCAGTATCAAGCACTCTAAACTTTGGAACTACCTATTACTGAGTACAAAGGTTTTTCAACTTTGTTGAAATATCTGTACATGAAGAGACTGTTCCTTCATTTTTCCCATTACAAAAATGGAAAGGAGTAATGCTGTTTTAGGACAGACAGTTCTATCATTTTGTAGACGGTATCTTCCAGCTTTACATTTACCCTGAGACACAAGGTCCACTGTAAGAAATATAAAGTACACTATATTGTCAAAAGTGTTGGGACGCCTGCCTTTACACACATGGGCTTTAATGGTATCCCAGTCTTAGTTCATAGGGTGCAATATTGAGTTGGTTCAACTTTTGCAGCCATAACAGCGTCAACTCTTCAGGGAAAGCTGTTCACAAAGTTTTGGAGTGTGTCTATGGGAATGTTTGACCATTCTTCCAGAAGCGCATTTGTGAGGTCAGGCACTGATTTTGGATGAGAAAGCCTGGCTCACAGTATCTGCTCTAATTCCCCCCAAAGGTGTTCTGCCGGGTTGAGGTCAGGACTCTGTGCAGACCAGTCAAGTTCCTCCACCCCAAACTCACTTATCCATGTCTTTATGGACCTTGCTTTGTGCACTGGTCCAAATCATTTGGTGGAGGGGGGATTATGGTGTGGGGTTTTCTTTCAGGGGTTGGGCTTGGCCCCTTAGTTCCAGTGACGGTAACTCTTAAGGCGTCAGCATACCAAGACATTTTGGACAATTTCATGCTCCCAACTTTGTGGGAAGAGTTTGGGGATGGCCCCTTCCTGTTCCAGCATGACTGCGCACCAATGCACAAAGCAAGGTTCATACAGACATGGAGGAGCAAGTTTTTAGCTAGAGGAACTTGACTTGCCTGCAAAAAGTACTGACCTCAACACGATAGAACACCTTTGAGTAGAATTAGTGTGGAGATTGCGAGCCAGGCCTTATCATCCAACAACAGTGCCTGGCCTCACAAATGCACTTCTGGAAGAATGGTCAAATATTCCCATAAACACACTCCTAAACCTTCTGGACAGCCTTCCCAAAAGAGTTGAAGCTGTGATAGCTGCAAAGGGAAGGTCAACTCAATATTGAACCCTACGGACTAAGACTGGGATGCCATTAAAGTTCATGCGCGTGCAAAGCCAGACTTCCCAATACTTTTGACAATATAGTGTAGCTATGTATAAAGATTTTTAAAAATGTAAGGGAAATAAAAATAGAAATCAGTTAGTTTCCATATGTAATTTTCTTACCTGCCCTTCTGAAAAACCTGCTGGAATCTGGTTAGGAAAACCTGTCACAAATCTAAGCATATTATACTGACCATATAATAAAAAAAATGCAAAGGAAAAGGTTACCTTCATGGAAAACTGCAGCTAAGGATATATGCTATTTTTTGCTCTTTTTGTAAAATTTGGCGAGAAGGAGAAAACCCTCACTGTGAAGTCTGGTGTATGTCTGTTAGCATCCCAGTTCAGTAGACAAAAGGTATAACCCACAAAAGCGGGATTTAAAAGGCAAACATACCACCGTATTGGTAAAAAGTATGCCATTTTATTACAAATTTATTTAAAAACAAGTGGAAATAGACAAGATAAAAATTGTAAATAAGCATGGTTGAACTTGTACAGCAACATCAAAGAGTATGTGAAAACAGACAATATCAAGTCTCCTTTTCACGCTTGTCTGTTTTCACAAATTAATTTGTAATAAAATGTCATAATTTTTACCAATACGGTGGTATGTTTGCCTTAAAAATCACGCTTTTGGGGGTTATACGTTTTGTCTTTTTGTAAAATTGAGGCTTGATCTCTACTCACTACCACTTTTGATTAATCATTGATGGTGCCCACCCTATTACTGGAATACTAGGAAGGCATGGAGGCAGGAGATAGACAGAGCAAGGTTGATGATGGCATTTTGCCATCTTTTTGTAAGGATCTTGCATGAAGAGTAGACAAAATGACAGAAGATACTTAGGGCAAGCACTAAATTGAGAAATGCTTAGGCCAAGATGCATACTCTGAGATTACCCAGTATCACCAGAACCCCTAGTAGTGGGGTAGGAAATTTGGGTGGCTCCCAAACTGTAGCCCCTGGGATGTCCTTGGTGGTCCCAACTAACAGCTAGACCGGATATGGGAGAGTTACATGAATTAGGCTAGTTCAAAGTAAAGGTTGCCCGAGGTACCATAGAGTGTAAGACAGAAGCATAGATGGGGGGAGAAGCCAGATGCCTGTAAGGGGGCAGGGTGATGTGGTTGTTTGTCACATCCTCCATATTTCTCATTAACTCAGTGGGCACCAAGTAGTGGGGCACATGAGAGGCTTACCCCTGGGGGGGGCTGTTCTGGGCTACGCTAGGCACCTTATACACTATCACTTTACTACACACATGAGGTACCTTTGTGCTGGGTCATCTTCACCAATTCCTTGAGACAAGGTTGAGGCTGCCGTGGGAGAAAACTCAACCTTAAAGTGGGCCTCTACTCTTAGAGATGAACATACACCATGTACCTTGCACTGCAACAGTTCTCCAGTTAACTCTCGGTTCCCTGTGACAATGTACACCTTCTCTGTAATTTGCATTTAGGAGGGAAACGCTGAGCAAATGTCCACATCCACCTGTGCAGTGTTTTCCACTACAATTCCCAGTAGTGGAGTGGGCCCCGCTGTGCACTCTGACTCGGCTCCACGCGTACACTTTACTTAACTCTTGACCTTCCATACCTCTGTACAGGATGGGGAACCCCTGTGGTGCAATCCGCTCCCATTGCTTTGGGAGACAGACCGCTGGCGGAAGAAGTGCCGACAACATCTCCCTCACTGCTAGAGGCCATGCCACCTATACACAATATCGACAGGCTGCTTGTTAAACTTCTGTTACTCTAGGTAACCACTTGCGTCTTCACAATACTTCACTCCACACTGATGTCTTCATACGCCAATGCGTTCAGACCCAACTGTGTTGTATGTGTTCTGGTTACTTACGATACACCTCTTTAGTAACTTTAGACCAGGCAAGGACAATGTTTCAATGCTTTACTTAGAAAAAACAAAAAATAAGAACATTCCGCAGTGCAACAGATAAAGGCATTACTCATTCTTAATTCCCTAAATATAATTACAAGCTGAGTGCAGCCACGGCATACCTCCTAAACTACAGTGCTGGTGTCTTCAAGGCGAACCCTAAGTTAGGAATCTCTACATGAAGACATCCTTCCATCGCTCTGGGTCTCATCCTCCATCTCAACCCCTTACGGGCCTCACAACCCACAGCTGCACTAGAAGTCTCTCCCAATGCTGGTCCCAGTGCTTTGCTAGGGGGAAGAACTCTTTGTGCTGGACCAATGTCCCAATTCATATTTCACAGGCCAAGTGGGTCAGATCCAGAAAAGAACCCACCAAAAAGGCCAAGAAACCCGGCATTGCAATAACTCCTACCCTCTCAGCCGGGACAGCACCTAACTAACTGTTTCAACCTGCCCACATGCCCTTGGCAGGGGTGACCAAAGGAAAAATATTAAAACCAAAGCAAGGAGGTAACATATAGCCAAATAACACAGCAGGCATAAGAACTGGTGGAATACAACACAATCAGGATAACGCAGATCAGCAACTAAAATCAATCCAAAACACAATATACTCACACACATAAGCTAGCAAAATCTACATTTTGTCATTAGTTGCTCTGTGTCTGGGCCACACTCTACAACTAGAAAGGATATCTGAGTCTATAAAGTAGAAGACGACATCAAGAAAAGCAGCCAGCAGAGGAAGCCAAATAGCAGTGGGTATTGCACCTAAGGAAGTCTGAACAGGGAAAGCGGAGGATGAAATAATCTTAGAATGAGGAAGCAAAGAGAACATGATATGAACATACATCAACTTCCTAGCTGCATGAGAGCCCTCGATTCACATGCTTAGTCTGAATTTCTCAGTCTGGAACACAAAAAAAGGTTTTTAGCGGAAGCCTTTGAATTCTGAAATGTGGGTTAGGACAGTCCACAATCCAAGGGCTTACCTGTTCCACTGTGATAGTGATCCAAATTCTGTGCCTGTATCATGATACTGCTACTCCCCCTCTACTAAAACCGCTAACATAAGACATAAGTGTGCAATTGACTGAAATTCTCCTAAAATAGATGGATATAATGAAATTTCTATTTTGTGCATACGATAGAAGATTGATATTTATAATTATATAAAAAAAAAAACAATGTGAGAAAAGTATTTAAAAGCCTGTAATTTTTAAAAGTAAAGTGGACCTGCAAAACGACGCTGTTCTGTTGCATTTTTTCTGTGTTGCATTGAACTGAATCAAGATATTATTATTCTGCAGTATGCTTGTATCTACAGTGTGTTTACCCAACTAGTTTTGCTATCTCCCTCTATCCTCCCTTCTCATTTAGTGCTAGTTAGTTCAGTCCTAGCTAGACCCAGTGTCGGTGCTAGACTATTTTGCACCCTAGACAAGACTAGTGTGACAGGTGGGGGGGGGGCAGTGTGACAGGTGGGGTGACAGGTGGGGGGGCCAGTGTGACAGGTGGGGGGCAGTGTG
>BLSH010286071.1:711705-725253 GCA_018402905.1 Glandirana rugosa | reverse complement strand
CCTCCCCCCTCCCTCTCTCTCTTCTTCCTTTCCCACTCCATTTCTCCTCTACCTATTCCCCATCTCCTACCCAGTCCCCCCTTTTTCATCCTCCTCCTCCTCCCCTACCCCATGGTTCCCAGCCCCACCCTCACTCCCATTTTTTCAGGGGCCAAGAAAGAAGCCCTAGGTGGACCATCTTACTATTGCTGCTGATTGTGTGGGCAGGATGTGAACTGTGACAACCCCTGCTGACCTTCCATTCCTATTCATCCCATGTGATTGGCACATTATCCCGCCCACAAAAGCAGCAGCAGTAATAAGAAGCTCCACCTCAGGGTCCTTCCATAACCCCTGCAAAGTTCCAGAAGAGAGCAAAAAACTCTGAAGGGGAAGGTGGAGGGGGAGTTGTCATTCCAGTATAGATTTAGCCCAGGACAGCCTGCCAGAATAGGTGGGATCTGTGAGGACAGCTTCCCTGAAACCATATCTATATTATTCAATACTGCCACTTTACTGTACCCTCCTACCCCCTGTACGGTGTCCACTTACCTGCCCCCTGTACTGTGCCCTTTTGCTCCCCCTGTACTGTATCCTCCTGCCCCTTGTACTGTGCCCACTTACCCTCTCCTCGTGATGTGCCCTCCTGCTGCCCCCTGTACTGTACCCTACTGCCCCCTGTACTGTCCACTTTACCCTCCCCCTGTTCTGTGCCCTCCTGGCCCCTGTACTGTCCACTTACCCTCTCCCTATACTGTACCCTCCTAATACAGTTCATTTTTATCACTTTAATTATTTTTCCCGTTATGGGCGTGAGTGGGGCCTCATATCTAAGTTTTGCCTAAGGCCTCACAAAGCCTAAAGCCGCCTCTGCATAAATGTAAAATAAAATGAAATAAAGATTATATATAATATATATATATATATATATATATAATAAAAATGTCTATCCTTCTCCAGATATCCATGTAATACATCATAGTTACAATGTACTAGCACATGATACACAAACAACAAAAAATATATCAACAACAAATAATATGCAAAAAATATACAGAAATAGAAATACCATATATACACATAATTTAGACATCTCAGTCAGCCCTTTATACAGGCAAAAAGGATCTAAAAGAGGTGGCATTGTTCAACCCAGGGGCTGTAGTTGCCCTGAGTGAATATATCCACTTCACCTCTCGCTGTAGTAGATGCCTGTCCCACTCCCCCCCTTGGTCCTTGGGTCCTGTGGGATGTGTTCTAAGGCCAGAAACCGTACCTCAAAGGGACAATATACATGATTGTGAGCTACCTATGATCTACCTATGGGGGAGTATAAGTCTCCTATTTCAATCGCATACACATGATCATGTATGCGTCTCCAAAATTCTCTAAACGTTTTCCCAACATAAAAGGCCCCGCACTCACAAGTCATAAGATAAATGACCCCCTGGGTTTGATAGTTGACAAACTTTTCTGGATATAGCTTTTTCCCATTGGGCAGGACAACATTTTTATCTGTATTAATACATTTGCAGTAGGAGCACCCTCCACATTTGAAAGTGCCCTTCAATGCATGGGTTTTAAAACTCGGTCCCGAAAAATGTTTATACTTTCAAGGAGGAAGCTCATCTGTAAACAATAGTGGGTTGAGGAGGGACAAATTTAGAAGTGGCTGGGTCTTGAGTCAACAGATACCAATGTCTGTAAAATTGCTTTCAATTGATTATGTTTGGAATTGAAACGAGTAATAAAAAATATTTTTGTAGAACAATAGAGACTCTCTAGACTTGTCCTTTCGTGCGATTGTAAGCTATAGCCAAGCATTTCCTACTGTAACCTCTTGCCAATAGTCTATCTCTCAATAGACCCTCCTCCATCTCAAAGGTTTCCGCGTTGGTGCAGTTACGCCTGACACAAAGGTAATGTCCATATGGAATAGAAAGTATGAGAGGGGTGGGATGTGCACTAGTCACATGCAAAATTGTATTGCCAGCGGTAGGCTTGCGGTATAAGGTGCTGGAAAAGTGTCCGTCCACATCTTTATGCACCATGATGTCCAAGAATGGAACTTTCTCTTTGTCATACATCATTGTAAATTGTAAATTCAGTCATTGGAGTTCAATTTGCTCAAAAAATCATGCAAAAGTGTTGCATCCCCATCCTAAATGATAAAAAGGTCATTGATGTACCTGTGCCACCTTAAGACATTGCACAGGTACATTGAGAGCCCATCGTTGGAAAAAATATGCCACTCCCACCCCCCCAGGTACAAGTTGGGTTAAGAGGGGCACAACAGGTCCCCATAGCCACATCCTGCACCTGGAGGTAGTGGGAGCTGGCAAAAGAAAAAACATTGTTAGATAAAATGATATAGAGCAGATCAGCCACAAACTCATTAAATCTGATTTGACCTCCTCTATGCCTTTATGATGGGAAATACTGCAATATACAGTATCTCACAAAAGTGAGTACACCCCTCACATTTTTGTAAATATTTTAATATATCTTTTCATGTGAAAACACTGAAGAAATGGCACTTTGTTACAATGTAAAGTAGTGAGTGTACAGCTCGTATAACAGTGTAAAGTTGCTTTTTCCTCAAAATAGCTCAACACACAGCCATTAATGTCTAAATTGCTGGCAACAAAGGTGTGTACACCCCTAAGTGAAAATGTCCAAAATGGGCACAAAGTGTCAATATTTTGTGTAGCCACCATTATTTTCCAACACTGCCTTAACCCTCTTGGGCATGGAGTTCTCCAGAGCTTCACAGGTTGCCACTGGAGTCCTCTTCCACTCCTCCATTACGACATCAGAGAGCTGGTGGATGTTAGAGACCTTGCGCTCCTCCACCTTTCCGTTTGAGGATGCCCCGCAGATGCTCAATAGGGTTTAGGTCTGGAGACATGCTTGGCCAGTCCATCACCTTTACCTTTAGCCTCTTCAGCAAGGCAGTGGCCATCTTGGAGGTGTGTTTGGGGTCGTTATCATGTTGGAATACTGCCCTGCGGCCCAGTCTCAGAAGGGAGGGGATCATGCTCTGCTTCAGTATATCACAGTACATGTGGTCATTCATTGTTCCCTCAATGAACTGTAGCTCCCCAGTGCCGGCAGCACTCATGCAGCCCCAAACCATGACACTCCCACCACCATGCTTGACTGTAGGCAAGACTCACTTGTATTTGTACTCCTCACCTGGTTGCTGCCACAGACGCTTTACACCATCTGAACCAAATAAGTTTATCTTGGTCTCATCAAACTGTTTGCAGGCTTTCTTGTGCATCATCTTTAGAAGAGGCTTCCTTCTGGGACGACAGCCATGCAGACCAATTTGATGCAGTGTGTGGCGTATGGTCTGAGCACTGGCAGGCTGACTCCCAATCCCTTCAACCTCTGCAGCAATGCTGGCAGCACTCATACGTCTATTTCCCAAAGACAACCTCTGGATATGACGCTGAGCATGTGCACTCAACTTCTTTGGTTGACCATTGCGAGGCCTGTACTAAGTGTACCCTGTCCTGTTAAACTGCTGTATGGTCTTGGCCACTGTGCCGCAGCTCAGTTTTACGGTCTTGGCAACCTCCTTATAGCCTAGGCCATCTTTATGTAGAGCAACATTTTTTTTTTTCAGATCCTCAGAGAGTTCTTTGCCATGAGGTACTATGTTGAACTTCCAGTGACCAGTATGAGAGAGTGAGAGTGATAACACCAAATCTAACACACCTGCTCCTCATTCACACCCAAGATCTTGTAACACTAACGAGTCACATGACACCGGAGAGGGAAAATGACTAATTGGGCCCAATTTGGACATTTTCACTTAGGGGTGTACTCATTCTATGTTGCCAGCGGTTTAGACATTAATGGCTGTGTGTTTAGTTATTTTGAGGGGACAGCAAATTTACATTGTTATACAAGCTGTACACTCACTATTTTACATTGCAGCAAAGTGTCATTTCTTCAGTGTTTTCACATGAAAAGGTATAATAAAATATTTACAAAAATGTGAGGGGTGTACTCACTTTTATGAGATACTGTAAGGCCCTCAACATTGATGGTGACAAACAACGCCGAGGTTGGTACTTGAATCCCCTCTAATTGTTGTCATAAATGCAATGTGTCCTGTATATAAGAGGGAATAGCCAAAACAAACATATGTAAAATTGAATCGACATAGCGGCTGGCATTTTCAGTAATCAATAGGGTGACCGGGGGAGTCCAACAGATTTTTGTGCATTTTCGATAGGGATGGTGTGGATGTTCGAGTCAAACGTAAGTTTGACTCAAACTTCCGCTGTTCATTTTCTCACAGAACATACGAACATATGAGGCGTTCGTGGCAAATTTGAGCGCTGTGGAGAGCCCCATAATGCACTGTTAAGACATGGCACAGGTACATTGAGAGCCCTTTGTTGCAAAAAATATGGCGCTCCCACGCGCCCAGGTAAAAGTTGGCTTAATAGGGGGCACAACAGGTCCCCATAGTCACCTGGAGGTAGTGGGAGCTGACAAAAGAAAAAACATTGTTAGATAAAATGACAATTGCGCAGTCATGCAACGTTGTACCCAAACAAAATTTTTATATTTTTTTCCCCACAAATAGAGCTTTCTTTTGGTGGTATTTGATCACCTCTGGGGTTTTTATTTTTTGTACTACAAAAAAAAGACCGAAAATTTTGAAAAAAAAAAAGTTTTTCTTTGTTTCTGTTACAAAACTTTGTAAATAAGTAAGTTTTCTCCATCACTGATGGGCACTGAGGAGGCTACACTGATGGGCACTGATAAGGCAGTACTGATTGGTACTGATGAGGTGGCACTGATGGGCACTGATGATGAGGCACTTACATGCAGCATTGATAGGCAGCACTAATAAGCAGCACTGACATGAAGCACTGATGGGCACTCATAGACGACACTGATGGGCACTCACAGGCAGCACTAATGGGCAGTCATAGGCGGCACTGAAAAGTGGCACTGATGGGCACTGATAGATAGCACTGTTAGGCAGCATTGCTAAGGAGGCACTGGCAGGCATTACAGATGGGCACTGAGTGCCATCCCTATTGCCAGTTGTTTGCCATACCTGGTGGTCCTGGGTAGGCACCCCTGGTTTGTCCCTGGGTGGGCTCCGTGGTGGTCCATGGGTGGGATCCCTGGAGGACCCAGGGTGGGCTCCCTGGAGGTCCTGGGTGGCGATCATCAGGGGGCTGCACTGATAAACAATCAGTGCAGACCCCCCCTATCAGGTGAGCAGCCGATCGGCTCTCATCTACTCACGTCTGCAGACACGAATAGAGCAAAAGCTGATATACGGCTCTTCCTATTTACACTGTGATGAGCTGTGATTCATCACAGCTGATCACATGGTAAAGAGCTTTGGACAGAAGCTCTTTACCACAATCAGAGATGTGGTGTGTCAGACTGACACACCACACCACCTATTGCTGCGCTGCACGCCCCCACTGGCGCACCAGCTTGTTATCTTGCTGGACGTTATATGACGCCCAGTCAGGATAACTGAACCACTTCCCAGTGGTCATTCTGCATATGGCGGTAGGGAAGTGGTTAAAAAGAAGAAAAAAAGTGTCCCACAATGTACATCCATCGTCAATCATGCCGCCCTACGGACCCAAAAAATAAGAAAAAACTAAGCAGAGATGTGAGATAGCAAGAATGGGGTTTCCCAACAGCAGTTTGCAGACTGTCAATCAAAATGCGCAACTGCGCACCCGATGAGTCCCTGCGGCCCGGCCCACTCTCGTTTACGTAAAGTGTCACCTGCATCTGTAGTGGAACTGAGGCTGTAAGCCTGTGCTTCTCAAGCATTTGCACCAGGGTAATGTAACATGTGCCAACAGGGCACTATAGAAACTGTAACCAAGTATTTAACAAGCCTTGTCTCTAGGTAACATTCGGTTTCCAGTGTAGACACTGGATTAGTCCTGAAGTAGTACTTTTTTAAAAGTCGAAAAGCTATTTCGCTGAGTTGGGTGACCGGTAACATGTCCCCTCATGGCAGTGGAGAGGCCCGGAAAAAAAAGTGTAATGTGCAGCCGATCATCCTTTAGTATGTCTTTTTAATGTCAGTCCCCTCTTTCCTCTGGGCGCCTGTGGCGGAAGTCCTGCTTGTTGTGATCCAGCCAGGCCGTGGCTTCTGCAGCTGTATCGAAGATGGTGGCCTGCCCTCTGGCCGTGATCCGCAATCTGGCCGGGTATAGCATGGTATAAGAGATTTGAAGGCGTTGGAGTCTCTGTTTCACGTCTGCGAACTTCAGTCTCTTATGTTGGACTTCTGCCGAGAAGTCGGGATAGAATCAAATCCTGCTGCCATTATACTGAATTGCGCCTTTTTCTCGTGCCAGCCTGAGAATTATTTTGTGGTCTCTATAATTAAGCAGTCTGGCCAGCATGGATCTGGGCCTGTTACCCAGGGGGCAGGGGCCAAGGTGGTGTTCGGTGGGCATGTTCAACCGCGAACAGGAGCGAGAAGGCCTCCTAGCCGAATAGGTCAAGCAGCCAAGAGTCCACAAAAGCCGTGGGGTCTTGACCTTCGATTTTTTCAGGGAGACCCACGATGCATACATTATTGCGCCTCAAGCGATTCTCAATGTCATCTGTTTTGGCGCTACTTTGTGCGGCTTGCTGTACGGCAGACCTGGCGTCCCTGGTCAGAGGGAGGATTTGATCCTCCAGGTCGCTAATCAAATCCTCTGTTGCCGTGGTCCGCTCCCTGATCTTTTGTATGTATGTTCCGTTAGGCCCACAAACTTTACTTTAAGGTCATCCACTGCTGCTGCGCACTTGTAGACTGCCAGCAAGATGTCTGTGAGTGTGGGCTGTGGGGTTTCCTAAGAGGGGATAGCAAATATGTCCGAGGTGGGGATCAATGAGGCCTTCAGGGGCAGCGTGTCATCCTGTCCCCCCTGCTCTGTGTCAGAGGCCTGCCAGTTAGGAGTGGAGTGACCGGTGATGGGAATCTTCTGTGTATAAAACAGCATGTCCCTAGGCTGCTCCTTATGTGATTTAGGGGGTTTAGATGTCTTACCCTCCTTTTCCTGCTGCTTCTCGGAACCTTGTGGATGTCAGCAGTGGATCGGTAGCAGTGTGAGTCCGGTGCCTCAGTAAGGAAAGGATCAGTTGAAGGGTATTACATCGGGCGCTCCATATAGTGTGACCGCTCACATGCCCGTGTACGCCATGCCCCCGTACTTGTCTCTTGTTCCTTATCCGGAGTCCTGTCCCCTGTGATCTGCTTCCTGCTGTTGATTTGTCCTTGTATCTTGATCCTGATCCGGACTCCTGTCCCCAGTGACCTGCTTCCTGCTGCTGCTGCTGCTGGCTTTCTGTTCCTTTTGTCTCCCGTCTCTGCTGGTATTCTTATGTGTGTTCCCTTATTCGTGTATAGTTAGCTAGTTAGTTAGTTAGTTAGGGCATTTGCTGGGGTTTCTTAGTTTCTTCTACTTCCACCTTGCTTGTTATTGTCACTGGTGCTGGTATTGGATGTGTGTCATTTTCATAAATAAAATATTTTTCACTTATCCACATGTCCTGATTTCTTTAGGTGCAGCCAATTGATCTGTTTACCCTTACTGGATGCTTTCATCCTGACAATAACTTGCATATAAGCCTTTAAAATGAGCATGTTTGATTTTTCCTGTTCGTGTCCCATAGACTTTAATAGGGTTCACATGTTCGCTAGAACTTTTTGCCTGTTCGCGGTGTTCTGGTGCGAGCAGAATGCGGCCCATCCCTAGTTTTCGGAAGGGTGTAAAAACATGCCTCACAGGGAAAGGGGGTTCTGATAAAGTCCCATATTTGTTGCGTGATAATGCCTTCTTGATGTGCTTGGTCAACTAATTGATAGAAATCAGCATTAACTTTGGAGATTCTATCTACTCCCACTGGTTTATACCATTTCTTATTGGATAGAACCTTAAGACACGTTTTGATATTTATCCGTGTCCATTATTACAATGTTCCCCCCCTTTGTCTGAGGGTTTTATCACTAGGTTTTTGTTATCTATCAAAAATGTAAGGGCTCGTTGACTAGCGGTCAAGTTGGAATTGCTGTGTTCTTGAGTTTTTTGGGATTTTTATCTATTTCTGCAGTAACCTGTTTCAAAAAAAATTGTCAGATTCAGGTAGTTTTGAGTGGAGGGAAACTTGTTTGACCTCCTTCTAAAATTAGTTTGAGGATCAAAGGTTTCCCTATCAACAGAGTCTAGAATTTCTTCAAGGTCAATGGTGTCAATCAGGTCAGGTTATTTTTGTTTTTATATTTTGTGTGTTTGAGTTTTGTTGTTATCACACTATTTCGTTCATTCACTCATTAAGAATCTAGTATTGATATGTCACATATTATGATTGGATTTAATCACCAAAAGTAATCATCACCCTTCAACAAGGTGGGCAGTTTTTCAGCATTACCATATGTGCTATACCTTTTGCAATGCACTCGTACGACGGTGACTTTTATTTGGACATTGGCTTCAGTCGCAGTTTTTGTTATTTTTGAATAAGCTTATCCTACACATATCCACGTATATTTTTTTCACATTTATATACATTTAAAGTGGTAGTAAACCCTCCTATCATTTTCAGCCAAGGAAGCTGCCATCTTGGCCTCTGTTTAATCTAAAACTGCCATGATGCTGCACATGTGATCAGCTATGACAGCAGCCATTGGATGGTTTGACAGTTTGGTTTAGAGCACAACCAATGGGAGTGTTACATTTCTGGCATGTGCCGGAAATGTGACTGGTTTTTAACCTGTTAAATGCATGGGTTTACTACCGCTTTAAGGTGTCACTCATTATGATACACATTTGGCCACTTGAGGATTGATATATATATTATATGTGAACATACAGAAAAATAGTCAAAGGAAGCCCAGCCAGGGGTTCCATGGACTTTAAGGGTGCCCAAAATTAATAAATCAAACACACATATATAGATAAAAAACATCCAGATACATTTATTTATTTAATACATGTAACAAAAATTGATGATAAAATCCATGTAAAAATTCATACGATGGCTACAATAGGATGAAAAGAAGGGTCCCACATTGAGTCAGCTTAACCCCGCTCAACATGTTTCACCCGTAAGGGCTTCCTCAGGAGACTTTTATGGGGCTGACTATAGGTAAGAGAAAGAACATTTAGATAATGCAGTATGTACACATATGTAAATGCAATACAATCAAAACAGATAAAAAAGAAATTATTTCCCTTTTCAATCGAAATCCAAACTAGGTACATGTTAAACATACATTTGGGAGATAGTAACCAGTAGTCATAATGTATCCCCTCTGTAACAACCTTTTAGATATGAAGTAAAATAAATCTTACCACTAGTTCAAAGAAGGCTACCAAGAATGGAGCGTCTGTGAACCAGGGACAGAAAAGGCCACATGACCCGCTGCCAGCAACAATGGAGCCATATAATCACAGGAATAACTTGTAAAAAAGCCTGCATCCTATTATAGGCAGAGATAGGACCCAAGATTAGCGAATTTATCACAAAGCAATATACTGTATATCTCTGTGTATATCTTGTTTAGTAATAATAGCTAAAGGCTCAATAATCTCTACTTACTGCAAAGAAGATATAGTAGTGGAAAAGGGCCAGCTCGTTTTTGACTTCCAGGAAGATAAACCCCCAGGATTCAGGACAAGATGAAAACCAATTCTATGTACCTATAAAATCCCTCTTATTACCCAAGGCACACAAGAGGGAAGAACATGTATCAACTCTGCTGAAAGAGTGAAATAGAGAAAAATCACATGTTGGAGCAACATCTCAGCCCTGTGATCGAGCATCCATGTATGAGGGAGATGCCAGAGCAATCTCAGACTCCTCTACGTGGTATGCCCAACAGGGGAAAAGAAAGGCATCAATAGGTGTCTCAGCTAGGGCTTACCCAGTATGTCCAGGCTCAATCCTGCAGTAATTACCGGGGGGAGACGAGAACACATGCCCGTCTCTCTCCCGCAAATCCTCCACCAGACTAAGGCGGCCGACAGCGCCGCTTTATCCTCGTTCCGTCCCGCCAATGACATCAGATGCTGCACGGGACAACCCATAGAAGGAGGGAGTGGCCCGTGCAGCGCCACCAACCAGGCATCTGGGGAGCCATGGAAACAGCAGGGACAGCTGCCACGGAGGATGCTGAATTCTCGGCTGATCAGACAGCTCCAGCCAAGACCGAGGGGCGGGGCAACTCAGATCCAAATAAGGGCTCAAGAGGAGTCCAGCACTGGCCTAAAACAGAACCCCTACGATTGCCCATACTGTCTGTGTGGTCCATAAAGGGCTGGCAAGCAGGTCCGTAGGTCTCAATGGAAAGCCAATTGAGACAAAAGCAATATATCATTCAATGAAAGATATTCTTGCTCAAAAAATTATATGTTACAATTAGGGAGACTAGACCACAAAAATTAGACAGAGTGCAAAGCAAAATTATATACATGTGCAAAAAAAATAAATAAAATAAGGATTTCCTATAAAAAAGGCTTAAAGGATAAGGAGTAATTTAACCCTGGATGAAGCAGGGCTGCCAGATTTTGAATCCAACGGGTCTCACGTTGGAGTAATGACTTGTCATGGTCCCCACCTCTTTCATGGGTGGGTAGATGTTCAAGGGCAAAAAAGTGCATCATGGTGCAATCAAAGCGATGAAATAGACCCATATGGCGACTAATAGGGGTCTCCATCTGCTTCTTTGCCACCAGAGATACATGATCCCTTATGCGGTGAAAAAAAGGTCTTTTGGTCTTTCCAATGTAGAAGGCCCCACAATCACAAAACATAATGTATATGATGCCTATCGATTGGCAATCCGCTCTAAAGCTGGGTTTAAATATTCGACCGTTGGGTAGAACAATGGTAGTAGATCCAAAAATGTATCTACAAAAATTACACGAATTGCATGGGAAAGTACCCCATTCCGCCTTAGTTTTCCCCGTATCTGACTGAAAATGACTGCGTACTAGTTTATCTCTCAAGGAGCGAGATCTCCTATACGTAATTTCTGGATAGGCTTTAAGATGCTTAGAGACCGAACTATCTGCCATTAATAAATACCAGTATTTTTCGAAAATATGTCTGATTTGTTTATGTTGGCCCGAAAATCTGGTGACAATTCTAACCGCCTCATTTGATTCCAATTTTTTATTCTTATTTTTTAGGCAAAGTAATTGTTCCCTTTTATGGGTTTTAGCTTTTTTGTATGCACGTTTTAAGCAATTCCTACTATATCCCCTCTGAAGCAATCGTTGTTGCAAGTCTTTGGCTTCCTTTTCAAAATCATCCTCTCTGCTACAGTTCCTCATGAGTCTGAGATACTGGCCATAGGGGATGTTTCTGATCAAGGGGGTGGGGTGGGAGCTGGTAGCATGCAATAGAGTGTTGCCACTCGATGGTTTGCGATACAGAGTGGAGCCAATCATCCCATCTTCCTGTACATACACACTTATGTCCAGGAAGTTTAGGGATTGCTGGTGGCATTCCATAATACATTTGAGATTAAAATTATTCACCCTTAGTGTATCCATAAACATAGAGAGTTCTGAGAAGGTGTCTGTCCAGATAACAAAAATATCATCTATATACCTACGCCAAATAAAAACATTTTCGAAAAGATCTTGTAAATCTTCTCTATAAAATAGATTACGCTCCCACCCCCCCAGGTACAGGTTCGCGTACGATGGGTCACATTTGGTCCCCATCGCCACACCCTGCACCTGGAGGTAGTGGGAGCCATCAAACATGAAAATATTATTTTCCAAAATGAAGGACGGTAGGTCCAAAATAAAAAGATTATATGGCCAAGAGGTATCCTGTCATTCAGAGAGGAAGGATACCACTATTTTGATGCCCTGATCATGGGGGATTGAATTATACAGAGCTTCCACATCTATAGCTACAAGCCAGGCATTCTGGGGAATCTGTAAGCCATGTGTCATCCAGGGTTAAATGACTCCTTATCCTTTAAGCCTTTTTTATAGGAAATCCTTATTATTATTTTTTTCTTTTTTTTTATAGCTACAAGCCAGGCATTCTGGGGAATCTGTAAGCCATGCGTCATCCAGGGTTAAATGACTCCTTATCCTTTAAGCCTTTTTTATAGGAAATCCTTTTTTTTTTTTTTTTTTTTTGCACATGTATATAATTTTGCTTTTCACTTATTCCTCTGTCTAATTTTTGTGGTCTAGTCTCCCTAATTGTAACATATAATTTTTTGAGCAAGAATATCTTTCATTGAATGATATATTCCTTTTGTCTCAATTGGCTTTCCATTGAGACCTACGGACCTGCTTGCCAGCCCTTTATGGACCATACGGACAGTATGGGTTCTGTTTTAGGCCAGTGCTGTCTGATCAGCGGGGACTTCAGCATCCTCCGTGGCTGCTGTCCCTGCTGTTTCCATGGCTCCCCAGATGCCTGGTTGGTGGCGCTGTATGGGCCACTCCCTCCTTCTATGGGTTGTCCCGTGCAGCATCATTTCCGGGAATCTGACCGCATGGAGCAGAAGCCGAGGGAACCTCTATGTCCGCGTCCCGCCAGTGACGTCAGACGCTGGCGGGACGGAACGAGGATAAAGCGGCGCTGTCAGCCACCTTAGTCTGGTGGAGGATTTGCGGGAGAGAGACGGGCATGTGTTCTCGTCTCCCCCTCCGGTAATTACCGCAGGATTGAGCCTGGACATACTGGGTAAGCCCTAACTGAGACACCTATTGATGCCTTTCTTTTCCCCTGTCGGGCATACCATGGAGAGGAGTCTGAGATTGCTCTGGCATCTCCCTCATACATGTATACGATCACCGGGCTGAGATGTTGCTCCAACATGTGATTTTTCTCTATTTCACTCTTTCAGCAGAGTTGATGGATGTTCTTCCCTCTTGTGAGCCTTGGGTAATAAGAGGGATTTTATAGGTACATAGAATTGGTTTTCATCTTGTCCTGAATCCTGGGGGTTTATCTTCCTGGAAGTCAAAAACGAGCTGGCCCTTTTCCACTACTATATCTTCTTTGCAGTAAGTAGAGATTATTGAGCCTTTAGCTGTTATTACTAAACAAGATATACACAGAGATATACAGTGAGGAAAGTAAGTATTTGAACACCCTGCTATTTTGCAAGTTCTCCCACTTAGAAATCATGGAGGGGTCTGAAATTGTTATCGTAGGTGCATGTCCACAGTGAGAGACATAATCTAAAAAAAAAATCCAGAAATCACAATATATGATTTTTAAACTATTTATTTGTATGATACAGCTGCAAATAAGTATTTGAACAACTGTCTATCAGCTAGAATTCTGACTATCAAAGACCTGTTAGTCTGCCTTTAAAATGTCCACCTCCACTACATTTATTATCCTAAATGAGATGCACCTGTTTGAGGTTGTTAGCTGCATAAAGACACCTGTCCACCCCATACAATCAGTAAGAATCCAACTACTAACATGGCCAAGACCAAAGAGCTGTCCAAAGACACAACAGAGATCACAGAAACCTGTCGAGAAACCAGAACCGGTACAATCATCAACCTAAGAATGACTAACATACCCCAC
>BLSH010286071.1:693550-704874 GCA_018402905.1 Glandirana rugosa | reverse complement strand
ATATATATATATATATATATATATATATATATATATATATATACCTACCTTATACTTGTCTATATCAGCAGGTGGCGCTGTAGTATTATAGAGTATGGTACATGGATTCTATGATATGAGAGGAAGTACCGTTTATTCTCTTTGTGGACTTGTTTGTTATTAAGTTCCTGTTTAGTTTATGTTCATGTTCTCATGCTGTAAGGCATGTTATGTAATGCTCTATGAAAGTTAAGCTATCCTCTGCATACAACAATCTTCAAGTGCATTATATCAATACTGTGCTGTATAATAGATAACGGGTCCAGCGCACCCAGCGCAGCCCAGCCACCCAGCAGCACATAGAGGCACTGGAAAGGATACTGAGTGAGTACAAATAATCAGTGAATACTGTATGCAAGCTACTGAAACATGGCAAGTGGTTGACATGGGAAGTTTGCAACAGCAAAGCTGAATAATGCCAATAACCAGCTATGGAAGCTTAAACTGGAAATGCTTTTGAATAAGGATGACTTGTGGCAAGTGCTGAATACAGACAGACCCACAGATGGAGAGAGATGGAGGCATGGGACAGAAAGGATAGGCAGGCAAAAGGGATTATAAACTCACCAGTGGAAGATGACCAGCTTATCCACATAAGAACATAGAAAACAGCCAAAAGTATGTGAAATGCATTGCAGAAACTGCATGAACGTTCAAGTCTCAACTATAAACTGTTTCTACTAAGAAAATTATACAAGATTAGACTAGAAAAAGGCCAGCAAATGTGTGATCATGTGAATGCTATGCTAGAGATCATAGAGCGGCTGCGTGTCATCGGAGAGGACATCAAAGATAACCATATTGTTGCCCTGCTCCTCTGCAGCCTTCCAGAGACATATACTGCTTTTATTAATGCTTTAGAAAAGAAACCAGACCCAAGCAGGAGCTGACACTAGCATATGTCAAAATAGAGTATGCTTGAATGGGACTATATCGGTGCTTTATACAGATCAAGCCAGAAAAAAATATATATATTTAAAATCATCAAAATTTATTAGCAAACATAGTCTTTAAAAAGTCCGAAATTTTGCAGCAATTTAGCTTTATTTGTTCAAAAAATAATGAAGTGCTATGAAGCCACAGGAAGACCATAGGAGGCAAATACGGACCAGACTATAAAACAGTATAAACGGGACCATTAGTCGAGTTACTCGAGTTTAGGCAATATGTATAAATGACAACGGGGGCAGAAGTCCATAGTGCAAGTCATTCATAGATCAACCTAGGGATGAAGACAAAAAAAGGGCAAATATAATGTTTGCTCAAAAATGCCAAGCAAACAATCTGTATCTATTGGTGTTCAAATAAAAACACCTAGATACAGTACTGCGATACAATTAGTAACTACATTTAGCCATAGAAGCAAAACAATAACCAACCTGCTAGGTTTGACTATACATATGTTGTTTCTGTAATCTGGCTTATTGTTAATGTATGTGTGTATAATACGGCCATCCAGTGCTAAAAAAAAAACTTCTTCTAGCATTCTCTCTATTATGTGCACCAGATTAGGTGCATTGTTATACTGTTTTTGTGTATTCATATATACCAAGTAACTTTCCACTTTATTGTGAGGCCTTTGGTGACTGCTCGGATGCCCAGGGTGTTCTCTGGGTACATTTCATGCCCCGGTGCCACCCCAGTTTCTCATGCCCCTGTGTGCCGCATTGTCTGTTGACCCAGTCTTTGGTCTTACACCTTTTTATATTCCATCTCTTTCTCCTCCTTCAGAGCAATCATTACCAGCTCTGATCGCTGGGAGCAATGCTTTCTCCTGCTGAGATGCACATCTCACTCCACGAGATCTGGAGTGCTAGGACCCTGCTGCCTTGAGGAGCTGAGCGTGATGACGGTGACGGTGCATGCGTGTTACGTCACTACGTCCACATCCGGCGGATGGGAGGCATATAATGGCATATAATGGCCAACAGTCCGGCTTACAAGCCTAAGACCCTAAGCGGATAGCATCCCCTACGGAAACACAATCACAGGGCAAAACATGTCAGGATTCACTACTATACCGCTCTAAACCATCATGGACCATATCATAGGTGTTATATGCTTCTGTTTTTAATCATGACTTTTTCAGAAGATGTTTGCTAATACATTTTGATGATTTTAAATATACATATATTTTGGCTTGATCTGTATAATGCATCGATATAGTCCTATACAAACTTTTCAAAATTCAGGGGTGAGGTGCTTATCAAGAGGTTGACCTATCCACACTAAACTATATTCTAGAATATGTCATAGGCAAGTTAATCAAATCGAGTGGCCGACAGCGGAGGTGAATGGCCGCACTGTAGAGAAGCTCTGAGCCTCTGAGACTCCCTGTAGTGGCTAGAAGCGACCAAAAGCAGCCCCGAGAGCCCAGACCAGCACCGGAGGACAGCGGGCATACCTGAGCAGCAATGGGGAAGAGAAAGGAGCGCGAACACCGCAAGATAGGAGAATTCAGGAGCCCTGCCGGGACCCTGCACAGCCAAGATGGCGCCGGTCCGTCCACACACACACAGGAGTTGGCTTGCATGCACAGTCACACAGAGGGGGAGAAGGCAGCTACATAGATCCGCTCCTAAGCCCTTGTGACCTCAGCACAGCTGAACTAAACAGCACTTTGCAGCAGAGAAGAAGACTATCATCAGAGGAGCATGTACAGTATCTCACAAAAGTGAGTACACCCCTTACATTTTTGTAAATATTTTATTATATCTTTTCATGTGACAACACTGTAGTAACACAAGTAATGACACTTTGCTACAATGTAAAGTAGTGAGTGTACAGCTTGTATAACAATGTAAATTTGCTGTCCCCTCAAAATAACTCAACACACAGTCATTAATGTCTAAACTGCTGGCAACAAAAGTGAGTACACCCCTAAGTGTAAATGTCCAAATTGGGCCAAATTAGCCAGTTTTTCTTCTCAGTGTTATATGACTCGTTAGTGTTACAAGGTCTCAGGTGTAAATGGGGAGCAGGTGTGTTAAAGTTGGTGTTATCGCTCTCACTCTCTCATACTGGTCACTGGAAATTCAACATGGCACCTCACGGCAAAGAACTCTCTGAGGATTTGAAAAAAAGAACTGTTGATCTACATAAACATGGCCTAGGCTATAGGAAGATTGCCAAGTCTCTGAAACTGAGCTGCAGCATGGTGGCCAAGACCATACAGCGGTTTAACAGGACAGGTTCCACTCAGAAGTTGAGTACACATGCTCAGCGTCATATCCAGAGGTTGTCTTTGGGAAATAGACATATGAGTGCTGCCAGCATTGCTGCAGAGGTTGAAGGGGTAAGGGGTTAGCCTGTCAATGCTCAGACCTTACGCCGCACACTACATCAAATTGGTCTGCATGGCTGTGGTCCCAGAAGGAAGCCTCTTCTAAAGACGATGCACAAGAAAGCGCAAAAACAGTTTGCTGAAGACAAGCAGACTAAGGACATGGATTACTGGAACCATGTCCTGTGGTCTGATGAGACCAAGATAAACTTATCTGGTTCAGATGGTGTCAAGTGTGTGGCAGCAACCAGGTGAGAAGTACAAAGACAAGTGTGTCTTGCCTACAGTCAAGCATGGGGGTGGGAGGGTCATGGTCTGGGGCTACAGGCACTGGGGAGCTACAGTTCATTGAGGGAACCATGAATGCCAACATGTACTGTGACACACTGAAGCAGAGCATGATCCCTTCCCTTCAGAGACTGGGCCACAGGGCAATATTCCAACATGATAACGACCCCAAACCCACCTCCAAGACAACCACTGCCTTGCTAAAGAAGCTGAGGTTAAAGATGATGGACGGGCAAGCATGTCTCCAGACCTAAACCCTATTAAGCATCTGTGGGACATCCTCAAACGGAAGGTGGAGGAGCGCAAGGTCTCTAACATCCATCAGCTCCGTGATGTCATCATGGAGGAGTGGAAGAGGACTCCAGCGGCGACTTGTGAAGCTCTGGTGAACTCCATGCCCAAGAGGGTGAAGGCAGTGCTGGAAAATAATGGTGCCCACACAAAATATTGACACTTTGGGCCCAATTTGGACATTTTCACTTAGGGGTGTACTCACTTTTGTTGCCAGTGGTTTAGACATTAATGACTGTGTGTTGAGTTATTTTGGGGGGACAGCAAATTTACACAGTTATACAAGCTGTACACCCACTACTTTACATTGTAGCAAAGTGTCATTACTTGTGTTACTACAGTGTTGTCGCATGAAAAGATAAAATAAAATATTTACAAAAATGTGAGGGGTGTACTCACGTTTGTGAGATACTGTAAGTGGAACTTCACAAAATGCACAGGAAACACAGTCTAACATAAACTCCTATGCTGATAAGCTCAATGCATTCCCCACAACAGGGCAGCCTATAATTGACACAGACATGAAGGAAATGCTGCTGTCCCTGAGAGGGGCCATTCAACGGGACATGCACACCTTTATGAATAATACCAAAGCGGAAATAGGAAAATTACAAGAAAGCATGGGCTACACAGAAAACAAATTGGGGGAATTTACAGAAGCTCATAATGAGTTATTTGACACCCACTTTGAGCTTGAAGAAGAGGTTAAAAACCTCAGATTGAAAGTCTCGGACCTAGAGGATAGGTCCAGGCGTAATAATATTAAATTTAGAGGAATTCCTGAAAATATTAAAAACTGAATTCAACCAATTCCTTAAATAAATGCTGTCGGATCTAATCCCAACAATTCCTCGTCAGGAATTGGTGATTGATAGAGCCCACAGGCTGCCTAAGCCTGTGCACATTCCAGAAAAGTTGCCGAGAGATGGCATAGCAAGGTTTCATTTTTACCACATGAAGGATCTCTATATGCAATACGCTCGCCACAACTCTCCACTCCCAGATTTGTATGCAGGCATTCTCCTCTATTCAGATCTCTCCCAATCGACAATTATGGCAAGGAAAAATCTGAATTCGCTAACAAAGATCCTAAGGAACCATAAAATGATTTATAAATGGGGGTTCAACACCAAATTACTGGTGGAATGGAATAACAAAACCCACTCAATTTACACACTGGATGATGGACTGCAGTTGTTGGAAAAATGGGGTCTGCTTTAATCCTTTAACCTCAGGTCTACTCTCATGTTCAGGGATCTCATTGCTCCAAACAGCAATGAATATTCTTTCCCCAAGTTCAAAGTGCAAAGTGCAGCACATTCTAGTTGTATTACATCTTGTTTTTTCTTTTTTTACTGGTTTCTTCTTGGTTCTCTTAAAGTTTATACTAATCTGCTCTTATCCTCATTACCCACCTCTGAGTAGTAACCCTGATAGCAATAATTTTAGCTAGAACCTTCCATAGTCTTGGAAGTGAACATAGAGATACAGGGTCTCCCTCAAGTACATGGAAGCTACCACCAACCAACTTAACTTTAGATATCTTTAGATCATGCAACAACTTAAACTTCTCTCTCTCAATGTGAAGGGACTAAACAGCCCATACAAGAGGAAAGCCCTTTGGAATGATTCACTCAAATTTAAAGCAGACATACTATGTGTACAGGAATCACACTTTGCTACGGACAAGACTCCGAAATTTTCCCACCCAAAATTCCCATACATTTTTTGCTCTAATGAACCGAAGAAAAAGAAAGGCGTCATCATACTGTAGCTATCAAGGACATCAAAATAGATATACAAGGACGCTACATCATCCTGGTTGCCGCAATTGATAATGTGACCTACACGATAGCAAACATTTATGCTCCAAACATGCAACCCCAGAGATTCATCAAAAGAACAATAAAGAAAGTAAGAAAGATACAAAAAGGCAATTGAATCATCTGTGGAGACTTCAAGTCCCCAATGGATCCCATCTTGTACACCACAAACAACTCTAAAACAGCCAGAACAGGGCTTGGCAAGCTCTTTCTACAGGAGGACTTGTTTGACCCATGGAGGTGTCTCCACTCAAACTAAAGAGGCTTCACCTTTTTTTCTAACAGGCACAAAACTTACTCGAAGATTGACTACTTCACTGTGGACAGGTTTCTCCTACAGAAAATTACTGATGTGCGCATACATAATATTACATGGTCCGGCCATGCACCTATCACTATGGAACAAGAGGTAGGAGATCAACAAAGTAAAACAGCCATCTGGAAAAACAACACATACCTATTCGCTCAAGAGAGGAACGTGTCCACACTGAGAGTCAAACTCAATGATTTGTTTGAATTAAATGACAACATCTCAACTTCCTGTATCAATCTATGGTGTGCCCATAAAGCCTACATTAGAGGCTTACTAATTCAAATGGCCTCTGGGAAAAAAATGAAATGTCTTAAAACTACCAATGACCTTCTAGCTCACATAGCTAAACTAGAAAAAGAACATAAAAAATTCCCGAGCTAGAAGGTCATTGGTAGTTTTAAGACGTTTCTTTTTTCAACAACTCAATAACCAAAGAAAACTTTTTTCAACAACTCAATAACCAAAGAAATTAACTTAGAGACATACTAATCTCCAATCAGGACAAAACATCTCAAAAAACTAAAACTCAATTATTACTCCCAAAACAATAGGTCAGGAAAACTATTAGCAAATATACCTCGTCATCGACAGAACAAACAAAAAATTTAAAAATGAACCCACCACAAGACAAACAAAACTATATATAAGTAGTATAATGAAGAGCTATATAATCTCCAAAACAATCCCAAAACTATACAACCCACTCTAAAAAACATAAGATAATTCCTTAATAAAGTAAAACTTCCCAAGGTAGACCCAGACATTCTAGTCAAAATGAACCAACCAATCACAGAAAAGGAAACTATGAAAGTTATCCATGCACTTCCATTACTCAAAACTCCAGGTAATGATGGCCTATCTAGCGAGTATTATAAGACTTTTAATACTACACTTGCTCCCTATCTAACGAAGATGTACAATGAAGTCATCGAAAATAAAAAAATTCCCAAAGAGATGCTAGAAGCAATTATAGTGACTATCCCCAAATCTGACAAAGACCCTTCTAACCCACTGAACTATAGACCCATCTCTCTACTCAATTCAGACCTTAAAATATTTGCAAAAATCATAGCCAATCGTCTATTAGAAATTACACCATATTTGATAAACCCAGATCAAGTTGGATTCATCAAAGTTAGACTGGCCCCTGATAGTACAAGACGAATGATTCATCTCTTAAAACATTCAGATTTAAGAATTTTAAGAATAGTTGGTTAAAAGCTAATAATGTAGCTTTTATGGAAAGTAGTGTAGGGATAGTTCTTTTAGGAACAAATAGCTCCTAGCTTTGGACGCAGAGAAGGCATTCAACAGAGTCCACTGGAGTTATATCTCTGAAACCCTACATACCTTTGGATTTTCAGGATCGAGCCATGAAGCAATCCTGTCACTATATACCCATCCCTCAGCCACAGTAATGACCTTAGGTGCTATATCCAGAAGCTTTAATCTGACAAAAGGGAACAAGGCAGGGGTGCCCACTCTCTCCCATTATATTTTCCCTGGTACCGAGCCCCAGCGGAATCTATCCATTCCAATAATAACATAACAGGAATCAAGATAGGTAAAAGAGAACATAAAATTGGCCTATTCGCCGATGTCATCATATTAGCCCTAACCAATCTGGACATATCCCTAAGCGAAGTCCAAACGATACTAGACACATTTGGAGAGGTGTCTTACTATAAGGGCAACCATAATAAACGCCAAGCTCTCCCCATGAACACCACTAAAGTCAATTGCCAGCCTCAAAGAAAAATCGAATTACAACTGAGATTCTCAAATAATATCCTACCTAGGTATCAACCTTACATTACCTACAAATAAATTATACAAAGTTAATTACCCAAAACTACGAGACCAAATTACTAAAGACTTTAAAAATTTCCAAAAAAACGCAACTTTCCTGGATAGGTAAAATGGCAGCTTACATGATGCACTTTTTACCAAAAATATTATACCTCTTTAGATCTCTACCAATTCCAATGCCCTCCAATTTTTTCACTCAAATGAATACAAAACTAAGGAATCTCATATGGAACGGTAAGAAAGCGAGAATAGTATTCTGTATACTAAACCTCCCGAACAAACTAGAAGGCGTGAATCTACTGGACCTACCTAAATACTACTATGCTACACTAATAGACCAATGGAAACATTGGATCTTCACAAAAGAGGGCAAACTATGGCTATCTGTAGAAAAAGAATACACTAAAGGCTATGACCTCTTGACTCTAACAATAGCTTACAATATAATTCCTAAAATAACTATTCCTACACTACTTTCCATAAAAGCTACACTACTAGCTTTTAAACAATTATTCTTAAAATTCGTTAGGTCCAAAGACGCACATAACATTACACTACCAGTAAATGTTCTACAATATTGCATGGCTAAAATTTCACCCAACAAATGGACTAATCAAGGTCTCAATGTTTTTGACTCCTTTAATCTAGATATAGAATTAATACTCATTAAAATAAACAAATCCAAACATACCAAAGACTTTAACTCCAAGAAAGGCTGGAACATACCTACCCAAATGTGGAATTATATCACCAACAAGAAATTTACTAATATGAAAGGTTTTTCTACAAAATACTCTCATAGCCTCCTAAAATTATATGATATATGTAGCAAGGCATCATCCTGTATAGAGCACTGGGGTAATGCCCAAAAGATATTAAATAGATGGTATCCTACCCCATGCATCCAAAATCTACCCCTCCTCTTCCCCATTATGCTGGAGATGTAATGACCAAATAGGAACACTACAACATATGATGTGGGAATGCAAAAACTTGACCAGCTTTTGGAATTCGGTTTCAACACTTGTAGCATCAGTTACTGGTAACCTGCTCAAAATCTCCCCAGATATGGCACTTTTGAATCTAAACCTAGACATTTACCCACAGCACTTATAGTGGCCAATATTTTAACAGCAGCAAGATTAACAATATCGAAACTTTGGAAATCGGCTGATGCCCCTAACCTTTCATATGTCATTGTTAGACTAAATATACAAGCACAATATGAAATGATGCTATCTCAAAAGAACTTTAAGGCCAACAGCTTCAAAAACCATTGCCATTGACCAAAAGTCTATATTAAATAAAAAAGTATAGGGACAAAAATGATGATGATTTTTTTTTATTTAATATAGACTTTTATACATATTTTTAACGCCTTTTAAATTTTTCTTACATATGTTTTTCATTTGTTTCATCTCATTTTTCTCACACTTTTTTCATTTATTCTTTTTTTCATTTATTCTTATTTTATTTTGCATGTTATTCAATCCTGCAATTGACATTGTTCAGTAATTGCTCACAAGTTTTTGCTGGGGAGGTGAGGGGTTAACTGTCAGCTGATCATCTCCCTCGTCCTCCCTTCCCCTTACTACAGCCTTTAAATGATCCAAAAGCTGCTCCTCTATGACTCTGACAAAGCGCTGGAGCGCGAAACATGTAAGTCAATCACAGCTGCCGGGTCCTAAAATTTTCCCCCGTTTACTGCAGGGTTTCCCTCATCTCATCCACCGATAGAGGGTGTCTCGTCATTTCTGAATTTCTGAAATTTGGAAATAAGAAAGAACATTTGAAATAATAACTAACTAATAAATTATTAGTTAATTATTATTTCAAATGTTCTTTTTTATTTTCAAATTTCCGAAATTCAGAAATAAGAAAGAACATTTGAAATAATAATAAATAACTATTAAATTATAGATATTGGAATTTCCTTGAAAATTTGGCTGTTAGTGAACTTACGGTAAATATGAAATTTATCCCTAACAGCCATATTTTCAAGGAAATTCCAATACCTATAATTGAATAGTTATTTATTAGTTAGTTATTATTTCAAATGTTCTTTGTTATTTTCGAATTTAAGGATTTCAAAATTTTTCTGAATTTTCGGATTTTCGGCTGTTCCGATTGACGAATTTCCAAATTACCGCAATTGCCAAATTACCGCGAATTACCGCAATTGCCGAATTACTGCAAATTTCTGAATTACCGTGAATTACCGCAATTGCCGTATTAACGTGAATTTCCAAACTTTAGAATCGGATAAAAGAAAATTCGGAATAATTCAGAAATTCGAAATGCGGAATGCATCCGAATTGCCGAATTTTGCAAAATTCTGTAAAAACTAAATTAAGAATGAAACAAATTGCACAAGCCTAATGACTATAAGGAAGATCTCTACATGGAGCAACCACCAGGGTTTGAGCAAGGAGACAACCTTGTGTGTAAACTTCAGAAGAGCTTCTACGGACATACATCCTTATTTATGTCGATGACATTATAACCTGTTTTGAACAAGAAAGGAATTACAATCAGATAGTTCACAAGCTGAAAGAAAATGTTGAAATCAAAGAGCTAGGAAACATTAGCTACTATCTGGGAATCTAAATACAGAAAGAAGATGGAAGTTACCTTCTCAACCAATCTCAGAAAATCACTGATATTTTGGAACAATTCCATATGCAAGATGCAAAGGAAGTGAAAACTCCTATGGAACCAGGCTATCTAAGGAGTAATGAAGCAGAAAACTTGCTACCCAACAATGACGTGTCGCAGAGCAATCAGTAAGCTGCTATATGTTGCCAATGTGACAAGACCAGACATAGCCGCAGCAGTAGGCATACTATGCAGAAAAGTCTCAGCTCCTTGTCAGCGTGACAGGAACGCAACAAAAAGAGTGATTCAATATCTCAAAGCAACAATTCAGATGAAATTACGGTTACCAGCAGCATCAAATCCAAAACTGGTTGGATATGTGAATGCTGATTGGGCTGGGGACTGTACAGACCGCAAATCCACAAGTGGATTATTTTTTGCAGTATCGCCCTATCTTCAATTGAAGCAAAGAACATTGCAGCAGCACACGCATGTCAAGAAGCGATATGGATTTGTCAACTTTTTGTGGACATAGGGATAGACATGTTGAAACCAATTCCCATTTTTGAAGACAACCAGAGCTATATAAAGTTTACGCAATCAGAAAGGGTCAATCCTAGGACCAAACACATCAACGTCAAGTATCACCTACTGAGGGACAATCAAGAGCAAGGTGTTATTAACATTCAATACTGCTGATGCACTCACCAAACCTTTATTGAAGGAACGTCATAGTTATTTCCAGAAGAAGCTGAATATAATTTGACAAAGCATATGCTGTTGAGAAGGGGTGTTGGAAGAAGCAATAGCAAGTAACGTTCTATATTGTGAAATATATATATATATATATATATATATATAAAGTGTTATATCTTGCAATGAA
>BLSH010286071.1:666046-678112 GCA_018402905.1 Glandirana rugosa | reverse complement strand
ATGACTTTATCCAATCATGGCTCATTGCAGCCCCACAGCATAAAAGTATTCTTTCAATGGCAGCCATTTTCAGTGTGATTTCGGCATGGAGAGAGATAGAACAGGACTCTGTTCACTGCTATTAGTTAGTTAGTGTGCTATACTGTGCTATTGTGCTTCAATTGTCAGTGTAGAATATTAGTTTAGTGTCAGTCTAGGATAGTGATAGTGTAGTAAGGAGGACCATCATTTAGCTTTGCATAGTGTGCAGCTAGAGTAGGGGCAGCTCAGATAGTTTCACTGTAGTGTATTGAGACCATTCATACATACATTAGTGTATATGTAGTGTAGGGTCAGCTCAGAGAGCGTCAGGGTAGTGACGGTTGAACACCGTAGATTTGACTGTGTTACTGCAAGCTTAACGCCATTTACTTCTGTGTACGTTACTGCCAGTTTAATGACATATAATTTTGTGTGCGTTACTGCCAGTTTAACACCATATAGTTTTGTGCATTACTGCAAGTTTAATGCCATTTACTTCAGTGATCGGGAACAGTTAGATCTGTCATGCCCCTGCCAGGCCAGCCCCCACACAGTTAGAACACACTGATGGAACACAGTGATTACCCCTACAGTTTAATCCCTTCCCTGCCAGTGACATTTATGCAGTAATCAGTGGCTTAAAGCTCTGATCGTTGTATAATTGTCATTGGTCCCAAAAAAGTGTCTGATCTGTCTGCCGCAATATCGCAGATTGCCGCCATTACTAGTAAAAAAAAATAATAATAATAAAAATGCCATAAATTGATTCCCATAGTTTGTAGACGCTATAATATACGCCTAATGCAATTTTTTTAAACAAAAATATGTAGAAGAATATATATCGGCCTAAACTGAGTAAGAAAAACCGCAGAGGTAATCAAATACCACCAAAAGAAAGCTCTATTTGTGGGGGAAAAAAGGACGTCAATTTTGTTTGGGTACAACGTCGCACGATCATGCAATTGACAGTTAAAGCAACGCAGTGCCGAATCACAAAAAGTGCTCTGGTCAGGAAGGGGGCAAATCCTTCCGGGGCTGAAGTGGTTAAAAGACAAAAAACAAAACATCTGAATAGGTGAATAGGTAGATTTGTGTATAGAGAGAAATTGCCCTGAAGAATCTGAATATTGAGTTTGGAGAAGCTCTGTGTACTCTGTAGCTCTGTGCAAAACTGCAGTGTCTGGTAGCAAAGCATTAGCATGCACTACAGGTGGAACCCCAAAGCAAATATCTGTGCGAGAGCCATTATGTTGGATGAAAGCAGTCATCGGGAACAGTTTGTGCAAACTAGGTTGCCCAAGACTATACACATAGTCCTCACACATAGGTGCTCATTACTTTTTGAGGGCCAAATAGAACAGAGGTATTCTGTAGATTAGCCTCCAGCACCAGAAATCTGTACATGAGCCATGAAAATGTGGAGAGCTGTTTATATGAAGAAGAGATTGAAATCGTGAGTAGGTTGAAGCTTTATCTCTATTGTACATGGAAGCAAGTATGTGCATTTTTAATCAGAATGTTTTTGTAGCATATACATGTTAAATGATCTTACAACTTGACACAATCAACACTTTTGAAAAATGTTGAGAGTGGGGTAATGTGTCAGTTGGGGAGATTTGCCCTTACTACCTTTGTGGACACCAAGACAGCACATAAATCTCTTCAATGGAGACACAAACAATGTGTCTGCATGTGTGTATGGCATACACTATATTGTCAAAAGTATTGGGACACCTGCCTTTACACGCACATGAACTTTAATGGTATCCCAGTCTTAGTTCGTAGACTCTAATATTGAGTTGGCCCATGCTTTGCAGCTATAACATCTTTAACTCTTCTGGGAAGGCTGTCCACAAGGTTTAGGAGTGTGTCTATGGGAATGTTTGACCATTCTTCCAGAAGTGTATTTGTGAGGTCAGGCACTGATGTTGGATGAGAAGGCCTGGCTCCCAGTCTCCGCTCTAATTCATCCCCAATGTGTTCTATCCAGCTGAGCTCAGGACTCTGTGCAGGCCAGTCAAGTTCCTCCACCCCAAACTCGCTCATCCATGTCTTTATGGACCTTGCTTTGTGCACTGGTGCGCAGTCATGTTGGAAAAGGATGGGGCCATCCCCAAACTGTCCCGACAAAGTTGGGAGCATGAAATTGTCCAAAATGTCTTTGTATGCTGACGCCTCAAGAGTTCCCTTCACTGGAGCTAAGGGGCCAAGCCCAACCTCTGAAAAACAACCCCACACCATAACCCCCCCACCTTCCACCAAATGATTTGGACCAGTGCACAAAGCAAGGTCCATAAAGACATGGGTGAGCAAGTTTGAGGTGGAGGAACTTGACTGGCCTGCACAGAGTCCTGACCTCATCCTGATAGAACATCTTTGGGATGAATTAAAGCTGAGAGTACGAGCCAGGCCTTCTAGTCCAACATCAGTGTCTGACCTCCCAAATACGCTTCAGGAAGAATGGTCAAACATTCCCATAGACACGCTCCTAAACCTTGTGAACAGCAATCCCAGAAGAGTTGAACTGTTATAGCTGCAAAGGGTGGGCCAGCTCATATTGAACCCTACGGACAAAGACTGGGATGCCATTAAAGTTCATGTGCGTGTAAAGGCAGGTGTCCCAATACCCTTCACAATATAGTGTATATGACATGTTGTTTGCATCCTTTATTGGGTGGGATCTTTTGACTTTTTAGCTGTTTGACTATTAGGTCACTAGGAGAGGAATTGAAGGAAAATTTCTTCAACAAGGACATACCCACCCCAAATTTAACGAAAAACCCAAAAAATATGTTTTAGCTAAACACAGGTAAAAGCATGTAGACACTTCTGGGAGTGTTAGATTCCTGGTCCCTCACCGCACGCTATAGCCAGCCTTTATGTCACAATAGTATCATAGGGGCTGGAAGGAAGAACTGCAGAGCACTGCTGGGGACCACAAATTCAACACCCCCAGAAGTATCAGACTAAGCAGATTCTTCAAGCATCAATTTGCCTGCAATACAGTCAAGGGCACAGGCAGGGGCATGTTTTTCATACTCTTTATTTCAGAGACAGAGTCACTTTGACATGTGTGCTGATAATATTGTACCAACAAGCCATTCTCCTTAAAACATCCTATGGTTTTAAACAAGCGTTATTTGTATCACAAAGAAAAAACTGACATATGAATGGCTTTGAAGTAAAAAAAAAAAAAGGACCTGTCAAGAAAATAGGGAAAATCTAGTTTTACTATACTGTACAGACATTTACTATAACTAGCTCAAGTGCTTTTCTATTCATCCTATAGACATACACATTTAACCTTTTTTCTGTAATGGAATAAAATCGTAACCACTTTCACAGCAGTAATCTTTTCATATCAGACAGATATAATCTGGCGTAATCGGCAATGGACATGCTTGCTGTTGAATGTTTTGAACCTGTGTCTGTTATGTTATGTTGTTACTCAAAGCAGGGCTCACTTGTATTACTGCTCAGTTTGTAATTTGCAAGGTCAAACTAAGGATATAGCTGTTGACAAACAAAAAGAAAATTAGCGTGTAACCCCAATGCTCCCAAAAGCAATTTTTTTGTAATTGCAAAGGCAATAAATATGACATGTAATGACAGCAGTCTCCTGTTCCACGTAGTATTTGGCTCCTTTGATCTCAACCATACATCAATAAAACAAATGAATCTAGTGGGTTCCTTGCCTGCCACAACTAAGTATATGAATCAAAGGCGAGGGACATTTATCAAGCAAGTTATTAACCTAATAAGGTGCATATGTAGTACAAATCAGCCTACCTCCTATTTAGGGGAATTTGCAGTAGATATTATTTATATCTGAGATTCCCTTTACATGCAATCATTGGCAGACAACCACAGCAGTTATGCAAATCTTTGAAATATTAATTCAAAGCTTTGAGAAGGATTTTCACACGGCACACAGGCACAATTAAGAAGTGGTCAGGGGCAGCTTTTATATTGACACAGTGCTACCATTAAACAGCAGAGGCGGGAATTTATGAATCAAGTTTCACTCTCATAGTAAATCTGTCTTAATTGCTCCTGCTTTGCAATGTCTTGATATGTGACTTGATTACTAACTCTCCCCCTTAGATTTTTTACAGAAAGGGGCTGATTTATCAAGTGGCAATTTAACAGTTCAATAGCCATTTGGATTGTTCGCCACAGTAAAAAATAGATTTGTGGCCAGTGTGCATGCCAGAATGAGTCATGATTGCTGATAATCTGGATTTCCCATTCTTCAATATTAAATTCAGGTCCCAGAAGCATCTACCATCTTTATAATTCAGCAGGGGGACATTTATTAATTCGATTCCCCCCATGAGACAAATTATAAAACAGATTTACTATAGTATTGTAGCTTTATTCAGAAATCCCTCCCTCCAGAATAGCACTGAACTATACAAAACCCAACTCTGACAAAGTCTTAATTGTACATTTGTTTAGAGGGAAATTCTGTCCTATCGTCATTGTTAACTCTCTCCAAGACCTGTGCAAATCTGTCTCAATTGGCTGTCCAGGATTCCAGGTGCCGTTTGCACACGTAAAAACATAGATTTTGCTAAATTAGATATGGCCAATTTTTGTCAATTTTGTTGCTAATGTGGCCAGGGCCCTGACCTCTGCAGGCCTGATGGTGACCTTTAGAGTCAGGGAAGGCTGACATCCATCCTCACAGTGTGGGTTACCAGGCATGGTGGGTGTGATGTGGTGTAGAATAAAGTTGGGCGCCAGACACTTTGAGAATGCTGAAAGAACTTTATTTTCTCTTTATGAACTGGGGAGAGAGGGTTAGGGCCAGGACAATCTTAGAGCTAGTGCAACAGAATGTTTGCAGAGTAAACTCCCTCCTCTCCCCTACCATCACCGCAGCCGTGGAGAGAGCAGTTGCAACCGGCATAGCGCAGCTAAGAATGGAACTGAGTGACCATACAAAATGCATAGGAGAACTAGAAAACTGCCTCTCCAATGTAAAAGACAAAATCCAAATGTCCCAGGCAAGTGAACAACAATTCCACCACACACAACAACACCTGCTTAATAAAATCGACAATCTCGAAAATCGTTCATGCAGGAACAATTTGAGAATTGTGGGCCTTCCAGAGTCATACAACTCCCGTTCTCTACATGAGCTATGTGCGGCCCATCTGCCTCAAGCTCTAGGCATAACAAATACCTGGGCAGTGGAAAGGGCCCACCGCCTGGGCTCCCCTTCAAATGAACGGCGCTCTCCTCGCCTGGTAATAGTGCGCTACCTGAATTATGCGGACAGATTGGCCATAATTAGGTCATTCAGGAATGCCAAAGCTCTACAAATAGACGGACATAAGCTCCTAATTTTTGCGGACTACTCTCAGGAAGTGTCCCGCCACCGCAAGGCCTTCCAACCGGTTTGTTCATAGCTCTACCAGAAAGGCATTGAGTTTACTCTCTCCTATCCAGCCACCCTGCACTAAACATACTCCTTGGGCGACTCCAAATCATTTACTCACCCAGAAAAAGCTGTCAATTACCTGCAGGCATACCTCCATATCCCCATGGAAACCCAATCGCCTACCACCCATACATCTTCACCGAACAACAGAGATCTCCGCAGCCCAACAAAAGATTCTCTAAAAAGAGTTCTCTACTCTAATAAACCTTACCAAGACAATCTGTAGTGATCACCCTTCCTTGAAAGATCCGCCTTATACACTGACAATGTAGTGCTCACTCAACCCTTCTCATATGGAACCTACTGTCCGCAAATATCCATCTTGCACTGTAATATTACAACTAATGTTGGGGACTAGATTGCTTCAGGTTGTTAACCTATTCTACTTAAGATAGTTCAAATGTTTATTTTCCTTCTTTCTCTTTGTTCCCATCCCACAGCCTTACCGGAGATCCTCCCATCCATCTACGTGAAGGTCCTATGTCAGCTACAGATGGGGACACTTCACCCCCTCCCAGACCACCTCCATCTCCACCCTGTGAACGGGGCCTCCTGAAACATCTCCGGTAACGCTGTCCCTATGGGAGTAGCAACTCATGTGGAAAAAAGCGAAGTCCACAGTGTCGTTTATGGTATGTTTAGTTTTCTTTTCTTTCTATGTTAACCATTATTGGAACAAGTACCCCTCCACACCTTACTTAAAAAGGTACACCTGCAAACCTGGCCTCTTTCCCCTCTTCAACCACCACACCTTGGCGTCACCACAATCCCTCCCTTCACATATCATTTTCCTGCACCTAGATCCACTTCTCAATACACATCCCCTATGAAAATAGTCTCTTGGAATATTAAGGGGTTAAGGTCTCCCCACAAGAGAATGCCACCTAAAACGCATAAAGACAGATATAGCCATGCTCCAAGAAACCCACCTTACATCTTCCGATTTTACCCGTATGCAAAAAATGTGGGTGGGTCAGGATTTTGGTTCATCATCACTTAATGGCAGAGCCGGGGTTATCCTTCTCCTCCGCAGGAATATTCGATGCTAGATCCTGGCAGAGGAAAGTGATGATGTAGGGCGAGTCATTATCCTTAAGCTAAAAATCACTACCAAGGAAATATTGCTAGTAAACATCTATGCCCCCAACTCTCCCTCCAAAACCTTTTTCCAAAACCTTACAGCCTGATTAGCTCCCTACCTGCATCTCCCGGTGCTTATGGGGGGGACTACATTTAACTGATATATGGAGACTCACCAACCCTATTGAGAAACAATTTACTTTCTACTCACACCCCCATCATAGCCTTTCACAAATTTATTATTTCTTCTGCTCTCCATCACTTTCGGACCACACTCCTATTTCATTACTCTTATCGGGTTTAGACGCCCCCAAACCAAATAGGACCTGGCGCTTCCCATCCCACCTAGCTGACAACCAGGAACTACTTACCACAATTAAGCAAGCATGAGCTAAGTACTCAGCACCGAACCCACGCCAGAGAACCTGATCTCTACTGGGAAGCGGGGAAAACTGTCCTCTGTGGTAAAATCATTGCTTTTGCAGCAGCATACAAGAAGAAAATTGCTGGCCATTACAAATCAGCCAGCACTTCTCTTTGAGAGGCCCAGGCCTGTCTTAACCACCAGAATTCCCCAGAACACAGGAAACTCTGGAAGGAGGTAAAAGACCGTTTTGATCTTTGGGCCATCGCTCAAGAGCGCTATCAGCAAACTTACTTAGGGCTACAGTACCATAAATATGGCAACAAGGCCAGGAAATTGCTCTCCCGTCTATGCAAAGGCCCCCACAACCCCACCCACATTGCCGCCCTTAAACACCCAAACGGGTCCTTAACCTCATCCCCTAATGACATCAACAACATTTTATAAACATTTTACGCCAATCTATATGGGGAAGATCTCATAAATGAGTCAAAAGCTCAAGCCTTTCTTGAACAAGTTTATCTCCCCCAAATTGACCCTTCCCACCTTGGACAGCTAAATGCGCTGATCTCCGAGGCTGAAGTGAAACAGGCAATAAAATCTCTATCCCCCAATAAAGCACCTGCCCCAGATGGCTACACACCAGAATTTTACAAAGCCACTGAAGAGATCATTACCCCCACACTTACCTCCCTATATCAACAAATTCTCAAGGCGGGTGCTTATCTCCCTTCGGGATTTCAAGCCCATATTACAATAATCCCTAAAAAAGGCAAGGATCCTACAGACACAGGGTCATACCACCCCATATCTCTCCTAAATTTAGATACAAAAACCCTGTCTAAAATCATGGCTAAAAGACTGGCACTAATTATGCCCTCCTTGTTACACCCCATACAAGCAGGATTCACAATAGGATGTTCAGCATCCCCCAATATCCGTAAGGTCCTAGCAGTCCTAGAACAAGCCAGATCCAACTCAGCCAGCGACAACGCTATCATCTCATTAGATGCTGAAAAGGCTTTTGATAACGTCAGCTTTCGCTGGCTGAGTTTGGTCCTCCATAAATTTGGTTTTGCCGGTCCCTTCCTACATCTTATTAAAGCCATGTACACGGCACAATACGCAAATGTCATTGCCGCAGGAATCATTTCCAACAACATCCCCCTCCACAAAGGAACACGTCAAGGCTGCCCTCTGTCCCCCTTACTATTCAACCTTGCCATAGAGCCCCTCTCAAGGCACATCATATACCACCCCAATCTACATGGGATCAAAACTGGAAAACAAGAAATCCGGTCAGCCCTATTTGCCGATGACATCTTAAACTTTTCATCCAATCCCCAATCCGACATTCCACAAATTCAGGAGATCTTCACCCACTTTAGAATCTGCTCAGGCTTCATAATAAACTTCACCAAAAGTGAAGTCCTGTCTCTCTTTCACACCAGACCACCACCATGGGCAGATCATTCTGCATTTCACATAGCAAACTCTCACATAACCTATTTAGGCATCAAAATAGGCAAATCTCCATCCACATTATACCGTCTGGACATCCCTCCCGTTATTACCAAAATTGTAGGAGAACTGCAAAGCTGGGCAAATCTTCCACCTTCTCTAATGGGGAGATGCCATTTATTTAAGATGGTTAGTTTCCCTAAACTTCTATATCCCCTTCAAACCATCCCCCTCTTGATCTGACACAAAGACATACAGACCATACGTAAGGCCCTTTTCAACCTTCCTCTGGCGAAGCAAACGACCCTGCATAGCACTGTTCATCTCTTCCTCCCCAAACACAAAGGGGAGCTAATCTACCCAATATCCAAAATTACAACTTGGTGTGCCTTCTAAGAGTGGGTTTGGACTGGTTGTCATATACCTCCAGATATTCTAATTACGAGCTAGAATCTCAAATGATTGACCCATTTAGTGCAGCTGCAATTCTTTGCTGTCAACTAAGCTCCTTATCTCCAGCATTAAATCATAACTCACTAATCAGAGACACAAACATAGCACAGTGAGAAACAAGCTTGGACTCCCTCCATCCATCTCCCGACACCTACCCATCAAAGATCACCCCCAATATCCATCGAATGGGCAACTTGGCATCCTCTCAACCTGGACCTCCTTGGGCCTAAATACCCTAGCCCAATTTTTTGACCCCACCGCTGGTAAAGCACTCCCATTTCCTGAGCTGCAAACACTCTTCAACTTACCCAATAGCCATTTTACTTATGCTCAATAAGCAATAAGCTTCGTGACCAGCCTATATCCGGAAAGACTAAAACGCTTTAAAACCTCCTTCCTGGACACCTTACTAATGAAGGACCTATTGAAGATTTCGGACATATACAAACCGCTCTCCCTAAACCTCCAGAAAACATCAGGATGGATCCACACATCCCCATGGACAAAGGAATTACCCTCCACAAGGGGAACAGACTTTGCTCTGCAGGGCTACAATACCACTCGAGCCTTTGTAAAAAACGAGTTTTGGAGAGAACAACTCCTCAAAATATTACACCATGCTTATATGCCCTTTTTGATCTCCTCGACATCTTCCTCACCCTTTCACTGTGCAGGGTGCAATGCTCACAAACCTACTCTACGCCATAGGCTATGGAAATGCCAGCGCCTCTCAGTGTTTTGGGAACAAGTTGAAAACTGCTAACTTCGTCACAGGCTACAAAATATGCAAAGACCCACTTCCACTCCTCTTTGGATACATGGATGACCCCTTGACAGTTCCAATAAATGAAAACAAAACCATCCTCAACAAACACAGACCCTGGCGTACATCCTGTTTCATGGTGGCCAGGAGAGCCATCCTTAAACAATGGACCTCAGGCCCCCCGCCAGCCATCTCCATGGTTAAAGCAGAACTTTTAGACCTCTTCCACAAAGAAAGTCTAGACCTGGCTCTTAATGGGGGCAACCATCGTCGCTTTTACCAAAAATGGGACTCCTTCATTACAAAAAACATTTCTTCCTCTGAACTTTCTCTCCTTTTTTCAGGCCCTCCAGACAATGGATGAGACCTTTTCCCTCCCCCCCATCCCCTCTCTAACATCACATCTTTCTACTAACTCAGCGATCAATACCGTGTGATGTCAGAAGAAACTATACCTGTCTCTCCTACCAAGACCCTCATCACTACTTGCAACTACAAACTCTTCCCCTTCCCTGAAGGGTCTTCCTCTGAATAATATCTGACCGGGTTTATTTTGTCCTCCCTCCTCACTTATAATCTTCCCTGAAAGACAATAAGTCTTATAGATATTAATCAACTTGAAGGCGCAGATTGCATGTTATGTTCTTCATCTCATGTTTAATGTACAACTTTCAACTACGGCTTACCTAGCCAAATCCTCCTTACTAAGGTGTTATAACTAGTTTTGCTACTCACTAAGTTATCCAACGTGGTTCTTCCCCCCTCCTACTTCCTTCCCCTCCCCTCTCCCCTTCAACACCCCCCGCACCCAGGTTTTCACCCCTCGCCCCCCCCCACCCCCCCTTTTTTTCACCTCTTACTCAGCCATACCCTACGTTCTAACCTGGCTCTGTAACTTGATTTATGTAAATATATATACGAAAGCCCGCGCTCACCAATAGTTTATGGGATATTTGATATTAATAACAAAACATAGGGTGGAAGTTGGGCTGCTCGCAAAAACAACTGATCCAATTGTTCAAAAATGTATACAAAAATATTGCAGCGCCCAAAAAGACATAATGAAGGAAAAAGGGAAAGTATATGACGGAAATAAATATATGGACTGTTCAAATATCCCAATGAAAGCAAGATGACCACATGAAAAGTGAAATCTTGTTATTCGTTAATCCTTATGTGACATAAACAGTTCAAATTCTTATCTGGAATAGAGGTTCTCAAGCCCACAAGGTATTCTGATAAAATCCAATACACCAGTGATAGATGTAAGCTTACCAGAATCCTGTAGGTAATGCGCAGATATCAAAATTTCATCTCGGGAATAAATGGTCTGGCGTCCTCAGAATCCTGTAGGAAATGTGCAGATATCGAAATTCCAACTCAGGAATAAAATGGTCTGACGTCCTCTGTCCGTGGATACCAAGGTAAGGAGAAGGAGAGAAAGCAAGAAGGATTCCTGTCCAAGTGGATGGCTCCAACCTCTCCAAACGACTTTTCTCAAGCAGTTGCAGTATACACCATAACGTGATAGATAGAAAGAAAAGAACCGCAATAGTGTGAAACTGTATATTGAAAATTTATTTTAACGGAAAAGATTAATAGTACTCACAATGTGTTCAAGTAAAAAGAGCTCTTATGATAAAATCAACCGTGACAGGGGGGGTCTGGAAATCCGACGCGTTTCGGCTCCAAAAGCCGTCATCTGGGGTATACCCCCCTCCTGTCACTACCCTTATTTATAACAGTGGGATAATAATGCAAAACCTGCCCCTAGGGGGCTAAAACCGGAAGTCATTTTTTTGCTTCCAAGATGGCGTCAAATGGCGTGCGTTCCACGCCTCAATCTCATTTATCCTTGTGTGTGACTATAGATGTAAACCGGAAGGAATGAGAGCAATAATACATAATGAATTTAAATTGCGGAAATAAATAAAATAAAAGAATCAATATAATGTTGTGCCCAATAAAGTGAGTATTTCAGATTGTTGCTAGAACATGGAATCCCAATAACATTAATTAAGAGTGTATATATATCCGGCCGAGATCCGACATGTCCCGAACCCAGAAGAGGAAGTGGAAGTGAAATAGCTGCGTCAGGTCATAATCACGTCATCCGCACAAAGGAAGGTTGTGATCAGTGTCACACGTCACTTCCTTGGTAGACTGGTGTCAGCATCGATAAAGTGAAGGTGAAGGAGAAGACCCAAGCCCTGTACAGCCTAGAGCCGGCCTATATATATGTGAGAATTAATTACAATAACCCTAAGGTACAAGATCGTTGTTAGACTTTATGAGTGAAATAACCCGTGTTGTAATATAACTAAGAAAATAAAATAAATAAAGGCGTTAAATTTAAGTAATACATAATAACGAGAGTAAGGAAGGCCAAATGTAGATATCAGTGTGTGTTCCTATTTACTCTAACTCCGCACCTTGCGTGCGGTAAACTGCGGTAGAACCTTCGTTTTTTTACTGAAG
>BLSH010286071.1:637297-653331 GCA_018402905.1 Glandirana rugosa | reverse complement strand
TGGAGCAATTTCCTTAGTTAATTAAACTGGTATACTTCACTTCAACTCAGATCTAACACATACCAACTTGGTATCCCCATTGTGCAGAACTGGCTTCCATCTCACAGCCTCCCACTGCAGCTTCAATTCCCACTGCCACTGGGTTCCTAGAGCTCCACACAGCCAGCCACTGTGTCTTCTGAACTTCACCCACGCTAACCTGCTGGGCCTTTTTCTTCAACAACTCAGCTCACCTGCTGAACCTTCTAGCAAGCGTCAGCCCTTTAGCCTCCTGGGTCCCTAGCTTGGCTTCCACTGAGATTTTCCCACCTCTTCACCATCCCCGGCTGGCGAAAAGGGCTGCTCTGGTGCTCTCTCTCTCTCAATTTTGCCCTCCAGACTGTAACAAGAGAAGTGTTTTCCCTTCCAATGGCGACAGTTCCCCTTTACCCCTGGCCCTGGCTCACGATATGCCGGAGGAGTGATTTGGGAGAAAAGTGACTGTTTATGTTTTAAACTTGTTGGATGAACATTTGATCATTTTATATCGTTTGATACAATAAATATCGAGTTTTATTGAAATACACTATGGAGCTATTCCCTTTCTTTTCAAAACTTGGATGAATTACCCACCACGGTGAACTTGGATGAAACATACGGAGGATTCACCATAATCACGTCACTTCACAGGACCACAGATTCACCTGCCTAAGACAGGTGCCTCTGCATTTTACCCCTATGTGGGGTGGTGCTGTCCGGTAAGCAGGGTGGCAATTGGGGAGCACGTGTGACTCACAAGGAAAAGTTTTATGGACTTCACTATATGGACACTTATTATATGTTGATCACTTGAATATTAGAGACTTTTGTGTTTTTTTGCAGTGGTGTTGCTAATATATAAGTAATCGTTGCAAGGCATAGCAACGAAGCACAGACCCCATTTTATGGTTTTTGGGATTATATTATTGTGATTTTATGATTAAGGGGTACTAATATGTGGACACATCATTACTTTTAGTTTTATATCACCTAGAGCACCTTTTATCATATAATTACATTATTTTATCAATTCCGGAGCACTTTCTAAGCCGCTGCTATTTATATACAAATACATTGGAGTTTACTGTACACTAATCCACACTAAGCACTTTATATGTTAATGATGCACTAAGGAACTAATTGAACATAGGATAACGTTTAATAAAGGGAGCGCCAACCCAGCTTAAGATAAGATACTGCATAACACTCCCTATTAGGGAGTTACCACTGGAGGCAGCAAACCCTCTATTTAAACCCAAATCTATCCTGAGCGCGGTATATCCAATATCAAAAGACACAGGCCCCCTAAGCTGGCCACCAGTTGTCAGGCAGAATTTCGGTATGGTGCATTTGTTTGTGTGTGTGAACATTCACTGTTTGAGGCAGTAAAACCATTGAGTTTGTCATTGTCATATACATTTTCTGAGTGTTAGACGCCCTGCAAAAGAGGATTGTAGCAGTCTGGCTGTTTGATCCCAGGTTACGTTCCCTGATGTGGCACACAGCAGCCAGGCACATCGTATTTCACAGTCACTCAAGTCAGAAAACAGGCTACGTATGTCTTTTTGTGTTTTTTTTTTTTGTTAAAGAACTGCAATAGGGTGAGACTGAGCCTAGGGATACTCCAATAAACTTCAATAAACCACTGGTAAAGGACACTAGAACTAAACTATTCCTGCAGGGTGAGAGCACCCCCTTTAGGGTGAAGGTAAAATGGTACTAAACAGGGACTCCTCAACAGGAGTATAGTCCTGGATGTACTAAAAGAAAGTTCTCCCAAATGAAGCTCCAAGAAAGTCTCCAAGTCCAAGAGGCTGGTATGCAATGTGTCCTAAATACTGTGTTGCCCTCTGCAGTATCAGTCAGTTTCTGTACTTGATTTGCCTGTGTCCTGGAAGCTTAAATAAGCTCTCTGTAAATCTTCAGGAGGCTAGGCCAGAGGTCCCAAAGCCAAAGCAGAAGCTGGGATCCCAAAAAGGATTCTTGCTGCTGCAGGTAGTCTCCCAGGGATGCCACGGCCCTCAGGCTGTGTTTTACTTCCTCAGGAACAAGAAACCTCTGTTCTGGGTCCCAGCCTATTCATACCCCTTTCAATCCCCTTCTGGAAGGGGCAATAATATGCAGGCCAGGGTCTGTGTTCTTCCATCCACTATATCTTATAACTCAGAGGGACATAGGGGAAAGTAACCGAGCCTGAACCAGCAGAACCCAGAACAGACACTATTAAACAATTTTTGCTCTCCCTGGCTACTGGGAGGCCAAAAACTAAATTTAACATAAGTAGCCTACTGAGGCCCTACAGGATTGTAGCCTTTACATTTTCCCACATTCACCTACCATACCCTTCAGTTAAGGGTAATGCCACTTTCTTGAGACAAAAATAGCAAATTAAAAAAAAAAAAAAGATATAGCTTAGGCAATTACTACACAAGCCATACTATAATTGAAAATAATTAAAAATTACCTTTCCTTTTCAATCTGCAGCTCTGTAATTCTCTGTAAAATTCAATGCAATACAGCAACCTGCAGGTCTTCTGTACACAATTGGTGTTAGGAACTTCGCAAGAAATGTAATTTCCTGCTTGCTTGATTGGCTCACTGATTTCCCCAGATCATATTTTAATCATATTCTGCAACAAAAATTACATTTTTGGGGAGATACTCCCAAAAGGGTAATTGCTTATAAAGGGGTGCAGACACTGCAACTTTCCCCATTAAAACACTGCAAGTGCATCAGCTGATTAGTAATGAAAATGTCACTGTTATTCAGATCAAGCTGCACATTGATATAATGAAACAAACAGTTATGGCTCTGCAACAAAAAAAAATAAAAAATCTGTGCAATGTACGTTTATAACCAAGGGGATTTTTTTTCAACAAAAGCAGAGTTACCCTTTAACAACTTTCCAGAATGTGCAGAGCAAACATGGTAGAAGCCAGTGGAATGGAGGAAAATCTGAGCAGATGAATATACCTACATTTTCTTACTAAAAGAACATATTTAGTGATGTATTTCTTTCTCTGATGCTAAATAAAATAAAGACTGCCTTGTGTTGGTAAAGATTTTGTTGTTGTCTAAGTACCGGACAGTGTCATCCTTAGCATTCACTTAAGAATCCTGAAGGAATATGATATACAGTATGTCTGTATGATGTGTGCCTGATATCATCTTAAATTAACCATTACATGTGCCCAAAAGACAATTGCACTGTATGTGGTCTTGAGAACACAATAGTTAGAAGTTGGATGAAGCTGATGAAAAACAAAAGATTCTATTTTTTTCTAACCTCAAAAGATAAGCGACATCTTATTGGTTGCTATGGGCAGTAGAGAAGGATTGTTTTTCTGCAGCTTGTATATGACTGTGTTTTCTCTTTTTCAATTAAATTTTGTGAAACTAAGATTATAATTGTGGGTTAAAGCCCCCTTAACAAAAATATGAAGTTTATCATGAAGTTTAAATCCTTTTTATTGAATACAATAAAACCATAATGGTGTTTCCTGAATTTTATTTTTATATTTTAAAGCCCTGGTGTCCAACCTGTGGCCCAGTTGCTGTCCATTGATATATGATGTGTGGCCCTCAGACCTCGGCAGTCTGCAGTGGGAACATTAATTAGGGTAATAGCATTGATCTCTACTAGCCTCATGTAACATGTCTCAGTTTCATATTGTCTTCTACAGCCAAAAATGCCTCTGTGTGCCGGGCTCTGTTCCCTGTGAGCGCCACGTCGCATGGGGGCGGTGCCTGGTGGGAAATTCAAAAAGTGAAACTCACAATAAACACACAGTACACTGTAACCTGTAAGATTATATTACTGTATCAAATCATTTCACATCCCTTTTGTCCCTGGTGCTTTGTCCAGTACCCTGCATGCATTTTTATATTTTTATATTTTATATATTTTTATATTTATATATATTTTTATATTTTTATATATATGTCATTCTTTCTGCCTGGAAACTTGAGAATGTCCATGGCATAAAAAAGCGTCCTTTTACGTCAAAAGCGGTTTTTGACCAGCTAGAAAACAGCGATAGTAAATAAGAACTATTTGCAGAATTAAGTGATACTGATCTTTGGGGAAATTTATCATCAGACACTGAAAGTGACGACAGCGACAATTCTGCAACTGAGCAAATTTCAGTGTTTTTGACTTGATTACATTATTGAATACATTTTTTTTATTATCATATTGTTATTTTTGATAATTATTTATAGTTATTTATTATATTATATCTATTTTTTTTCAGTTATATTATAATTTATGATTACGTTATTTCAAACTTTATCATACCCGGGAAGTCTACTAGACTCTTGTCTTAAATGAGTTATTCCAAAGAATTACAGGCCTACAATATAAAATGCCAAATTTCTATGCGAAAAAATGTACCGATTTGAGACGCAAAAATCTGACATAATCATACCGCCAGGGAGGTTAAAGAAGTAGAAGTAAAGAGTAAAAAATACCTTAACACTCTGGCTTTTGATGCACTCACCTACACAAGAGTTATGTCATCACTCAAGCTTCTTGTGGGATCCTGGAATAGCTTATGATCCCAAATCCTACAATAATGTGATCTTTGCAATTTCATGCATTATTGTTTACATGCAAGCACTTTGCTTTAACTATTTTGTAGACTGTGGTAATCCAACAGTTAAAATTTTTCTTTTTTTCGTTGAAAAAGAAAAGTGTGTCCTTTCAACACAGCAGCTTATTAAAAGAAAGACTACACAAAGCTTGGTCCTTGAATAAAGTTCTACCTGCTGCTTACAAGTGGGAAATATGAAACATTCATGTGTAGTTTTTTATACAGTATATACCTATTTATTTTATAAAAATAAATACTATATATTTCCTTGAAAAGCACATTCCAGTCAAAACCTAGAGCCAAAATATGTTCAAGATTTCAGTTTTTTGTCTAGGTATTAGTGAATTACACCAGTCCACCCCAATGTTTTGTTTGTAATCTAGTGATCTGGAACCACTTTTGCCTACTTGTATCAGGACCATCAAGAGACTGCAGTTTAGAGTTGGAGTCCCTGGACTCTCCTAATACTGGGGCTGAAGAAAACAGACTGGACAGCATGCTGGCAACTAAAATGAAACCAAAAGCAACTACAAAGGGATAGCTAGGGTTTGAAACAAACAATGAGAGAATAATTAACAGATGTCAGGGTTCAAGCCACAATATCTCACAGACAGAAGAGGTGACAGTAAAGGGCAGGTCTAGCAATGAGCCATATACAGTATTAAGAAGAGGGGTCCTATGTCCTGGAAAGCTTTTTCACCTATAAAAACCCCCCTTTGGATAAACTACCATTGTTCTTGGTAATCCTTTTCTTGTGCCAATAGAACTAGAAAATAACAGAGTTCCAGAGATGGTACATACAAGGGTTAACAGTGATTGAACAGACATGAAGTTCAAGTGAACCAAAGGCATTTTAACAGACAGAACCAGAGAACCTGGCAAAATGTACTTATTTATTTCAGATATTTATATTGCGCTAGCAATTTACGCAGTGCTTTACATGTTGTACATTCACATAAGTCTCTGCCCTCAAGGAAAGCTTACAATCCATGGTCTCTATCGTACATACAGTGGGTACAGAAAGTATTCAGACCCCCTTAAATTTTTCACTCTTTGTTATATTGCAGCCATTTGCTAAAATCATTTAAGTTCATTTATTTTCCTCATTAATGTACACACAGCACCCCATATTGACAGAAAAACACAGAATTGATGACATTTTTGCAGATTTATTAAAAAAGAAAAACTGAAATATCACATGGTCCTAAGTATTCAGACCCTTTGCTGTGAAACTCATATATTTAACTCAGGTGCTGTCCATTTCTTCTGATCATCCTTGAGATGGTTCTACACCTTCATTTGAGTCCAGCTGTGTTTGATTATACTGATTGGACTTGATTAGGTAAGCCACACACCTGTCTATATAAGACCTTACAACTCACAGTGCATGTCAGAGCAAATGAGAATCATGAGGTCAAAGGAACTGCCTGAAGAGCTCAGAGACAGAATTGTGGCAAGGCACAGATCTGGCCAAGGTTACAAAAAAATTCTGCTGCACTTAAGGTTCCTAAGAGCACAGTGGCCTCCATAATCCTTAAATGGAAGACGTTTGGGACGACCAGAACCCTTCCTTGAGCTGGCCGTCCGGCCAAACTGAGCTATCGGGGGAGAAGAGCCTTGGTGAGAGAGGTAAAGAAGAACCTAAAGATCACTGTGGCTGAGCTCCAGAGATGCAATCGGGAGATGGGAGACAGTTGTAGAAAGTCAACCATCACTGCAGCCCTCCACCAGTCAGGGCTTTATGGCAGAGTGGCCCGACATAAGCCTCTCCTCAGTGCAAGACACATGAAAGCCGACATGGAGTTTGCTAAAAAAAACACCTGAAGGACTCCAAGATGGTGAGAAATAAGATTCTCTGGTCTGATGAAACCAAGATAGAACTTTTTGGCCTTAATTCTAAGCGGTATGTGTGGAGAAAACCAGGCACTGCTCATCACCTGTCCAATACAGTCCCAACACTGAAGCATGGTGGTGGCAGCATCATGCTGTGGGGTGTTTTTCAGCTGCAGGGACAGGACGACTGGTTGCAATCAAGGGAAAGATGAATGCGGCCAAGTACAGGGATATCCTGGACAAAAACTTTCTCCAGAGTGCTCAGGACCTCAGACTGGGCCGAAGGTTTACCTTCCAACAAGACAATGACCCTAAACACACAGCTAAAATAACAAAGGAGTGGCTTCACAACAACTCCGTGGCTGTTCTTGAATGGCCCAGCCAGAGCCCTGACTTAAACCCAACTGAGCATCTCTGGAGAGACCTAAAAATGGCTGTCCACCAACGTTCACCATCCAACCTGACAGGACTGGAGAGGATCTGCAAGGAGGAATGGCAGAGGATCCCCAAATCCAGGTGTGAAAAACGTATTGCATCTTTCCCAAAAAGACTCATGGCTATATTAAATCAAAAGGGTGCTTCTACTTAATACCGAGCAAAGGGTCTGAATACTTAGGACCATGTGATATTTCAGTTTTTCTTTTTTAATACATCTGCAAAAATGTCAACAATTCTGTGTTTTTCGGTCAATATGGGGTGCTGTGTGTACATTAATGAGGGAAAAAAATGAACTTAAATGATTTTAGCAAATGGCTGCAATATAACAAAGAGTGAAAAATTTAAGAGGGTCTGAATACTTTCCGTACCCACTGTACATACATACACATACGTACATACATACCGCCAATTTGCACAGGAGCCAACTAACCTACCAGCATGACTTTGGAGTGTGGGAGGAAACCAGAGTATCCGGAGGAAGCCCATGAAAGCTAGGGAGAACATGCAAATTCAATGCAGATAATGTCCTCACTAGGACATCAACCCTGTCATGCAAGGCAGATATCTGAACCACTAGGGACCAGGGATTAAGGCACTAACTAGAGAGCTGCAATGCAAAAAATAAATAAATAAATAAATAAAAAGTGAAACAAAACATAAACAGGGAACTTTAATGAGACTCAGAAACAAGCATTAGGTCCAAGGTTTATAGTATCTTAGACAAGCCAAACAATAGTGGCCAGTCGTTGGTGTCAGTGGGAGGAATAGTAGCCCATCTTTGGTGTCAGTGGGAGGAATAGTGGCCCATCCTTGGTGTCAGTGGGAGGAATAGTTACCCATCATTGGTGTCAGTGGGAGGAATAGTGGCCCATCCTTGATGTCAGTGGGAGGAATATTGGCCCGTCGTTGGTGTCAGTGGGAGGAATAGTGGCCCATCCTTGGTGTCAGTGGGAGGAATAGTGGCCCATCGTTGGTGTCAGTGGGAGGAATAGTGCCCCATTGTTGGTGTCAGTTGGAGAAATAGTGCCCTTTCAATGGTGTCAGTGGGAGGAATAGTGCCCCATGGGCTGAATAAAAGGGCCGCAGTTTGGAGACCATTGCCTTAGAGCATGGGCTTGTTGTTTCAGGAATGTTTGGTGCTACCACTCTGTGGGGTCAGCAGTGAACTCATAAATGCTCTTTTAGGCCACTTTTACCAATTTTTGAATACTGAAAAGGCTGGCAGTATAAAGATTTTTCATTACAAGCTCATGATACAGTGTATCTTTGAAACTTTGCTACAATCTCACTTAGTGCATGCAGCTTTACACACAAAGGGCTTTTCCTAAACTTTAAGTGAAAGCACATTCTGATATCTTAGTAGGTAGCACTTTTTACTGTTCTGAGAGTATAGGAAGTCTTCTTCAGCACAATCACATTGGGGGTTATTTACTAATGGAGTTTTAAAGTATCATTAAACCCACATCATTAAAAACTATCAATAAATTCTGTATTACATCCTGTTTATATGTATTTGGTTACTATGGGATCATTTTTCTGTATTCTGAAAAAAAACTGGTTGATCCTTCTGTTCTCTATCTCCCCACTTCAGTCCATGTCCCCACTGCAGTCTGGGCTTTTGCAGAGCAGTGTTGGCAGCTAGTGCACATGTTCAGTTTTCAGTGTATTTTCTACCCTGAGCCTTTCCTCCCCATCATATCTGAGCAGCCAATGTGATTATGGGGTCACACATGTGGAGGTATACACAGTGGTAAATGACAGCTTGCTCACTCCTTCCTCCTCCATGCCCACTAACCAACTAAACAAAATAGGGGTGGAATATTACATGTTGGTTGATGATGGCTTCATCTCCCTCTTATTCTAAGACACAGCCTGGAAGGGCGTGACGCAGCCTGCGACTGGCAGAAATCCACCCACACTATGTTATTGCTAAAAAAATAAGATTTGATTTCAAAGCTATATTTGTATGACAATTTAAAACAGTTTATTGATATTAGTTATATACCAGTAGCAGAGGACTAGAAGCTCCTCCTGCCACTGTTTCCCTACAGACAGGCTGAAAAAGAGCTGTGTCATGTGACAACAGTATATCGCATATTTTATTAAAATAATTACAGTGCCATCATCCACAAACAGAAAGAGAAGGGATTATGTAAATTAAAATGTAAATTAAACAGTGTGGGATTGGTTTACTAAAACTGGGAAAATGTGGTGCAGCTCTGCATACAAACCAATCAGCTTCAAGGTTTTATTGTCAGAGCTTAATTGGATAAACTGAAGACAAAGCTGATTGGCTACCATTCACAGCTGCAGCAGATTTTGCACTCCCCAGTTTTTGTATGTCAACCCCTGTGTGTTTGGTATCATTTTAAGATAGAATGTTCACTTAGATTAGTGAATGTGGTGAAGTTCTGCTGACTTTAATCATATGCAAGTGAAAACCTGTTTTTTAAATTTTCCTTGCATGTGATTAAATGTTCTGTGCAAGGTGATTTTTCACCACGTTTACTAAATAAGCGAAAAATTCCCTTCCAAAGTAAAAATTTACCTTGCAAGATGAACATGCTCTATTCTTATAGTAACTCAACCCCATTGGGAGACATATCTTCTGAGTTACAAAGATGGCTTCTTATAAAAAGAGACAAACACTATATGAATGCCACTGTATAGGCAACGGGAAATTTGACACTAGGAATTTCAGAGGCTATCCACACATGGCAAATGAGAACAACTGCTGAGCTATTTGTATCCCAGTTGGGATTTGGTCCAAAAGGAAGCATTACACTTTAGCTATTGTTAGTGTTAAGCACATTGCTTGCTGTGGACACACAACAGAGAAGAAAGGAAAGCCAAATGGTTGATTGTATTAAATATTTAATCAATAATATTTAACTTAATTTACAATTACTTCAAATCAGAATTAAATAATGTTCTGAGCTTTCCACTCCCCATTAGAAGGAGCAAGTGATGGACTGTGTAATCTCATCAAGCACAGGAAAGGGCACATGGAAATGTCCTCTTTCTCCCTGCAAGGTTCCTTCTTATCTGAGCCAGTGGGAAGCCTTGTGACATTTTCCTGGGGAAGTCCTGTCATGACTCAAAGCTTCTCCCAAGTTCAAACACAGCTACAGAAAGGAGAACTGGAACCCAGGCTGTGCATGGTTCACCTAATAATGGAATTTCCGTTTGTTAGAAATGAACAAATTTAAAGGGAACATTAAATTAAAGGAAAACTGTACTATCTGGACTTATCATACATTGTAATTGAGAACAGTATTTGATGTTATTTTCACATTTGCCATGCTTTCATTCTTTGCATTTTCGTAACAGTATTTTATGCCCTTTTTTCTAGTGACAATCTCTATATTAGACTAAACAATTTGTTAACGCCCTTGCTGAATAACAGCTAAGACAAAAGGATAATTATTTTTGCAGCAATTCTAAATATGAAGCAAAGCCTGCATAATGAGTATATATGGCTACCAACATGTAAATATATCATTTAAAACTATAAATGGAAATAGAAGTTTTTTTTAACAAATGACACATTTATATGTTTTGCTTACATTAAACTCATTATGTTCACATAGATTTCTTAAAAATAGACTTAAAGTGAACCTGTGCTTTGTATAGAAATGTAACAGATCAACTTGAAAGCCAGCACGCATAGCTTGTTTACTCCCCTGCCGCTACATTTACCACTGAAAGTGGGGAAAAGGAATCCCATGTAAATTAAAGTTGGATTCCAGTTTGAGCTTACAGAGGGCTTAGGGCTCTCTCCGTGCCTCCATGTGATATCATTGGACCAATCAGCTAGCTCCAGTGTTGCCACATGTGAAGAAGACAGTGAGTCATATGATCCTGATACTCAAAATTGCCAGATTTTTCTATTTGCCTTTCAGTGAACAAATCAGAACAATGTAGGGAACATGAGTATATGCAGGGGGAGGCCAGACATGAAATTAAACCTATTGCATTTCCCTACATGGGTAAAGCACAGATTTATTTTAACTATGAAGACCCACAATTATAAAACAATATTGAAAAAGTGTATGCTACACTGGTCACATACAGCCCGGTTTTAACGCTTTTAATGATCAATCAAAGTAATAACTGGGTAGAGTAGGTATTAGTAGTAAGCATAAGCTGAAAGTACCTGGCGGGTTTGGCAGACATCACTAAAGTTCAGGTGGTGAATTCTAACTCCACTAAGGTCAGTGAGAACCAAATATTAAAAAATAGTAATGGCCATTTTCTAGGCTAATAGGTAAGAGATGGTTGAACAAATGGTATGGGACCAAAATCATAAAACATTTTTTAAAATTCTGTTTGGTGAGGAGCAGCAATTTTAATAATGCTTAAAGGGGAACATTAAAAGTGCAAAACTTCTTTAAGTAACATGGCTGGGGGATGCCCTTAACCTGTCTGTAAAGTGGTGCACCTGTACAATGTATGCAACCTACTAGAGCAGAATTAATATTTTTCTCACAAAAACATTCAATTGAAATTGCCAGTAAATTACTTATTCTAGATAAGGATCTGATATAGATGTCAATGGGGGACCCCCACTAAAAATGGCATGAGGTGAGGTTCCCCCTAAAAATACACACCAGAACCTTATCCTTCATGAGGGTCTGGTATGGAGGTCAAGAGGGACTTCATGCAAAAAAAAAAAACAAGGCTTGGGGTCCCACCAAATTCCATACTAGACCCTCATCTGAGCATGTAGGAGGTCAAGCATGCCCTGCCCTCCTGAACCATACCAGGCCACACGCCCTCAAGGCCTGTAAGGGCCTTGGCAGGGGTGGCCACATTTGGACAATTTTGTCAGCCACTATCCCTGCATTCAACCTGGCAGGCTAGAAAAGGAGGGAGGTAGGTTCCTGACCCATACCGGGCCACATGTTCTCAAGTTGGGGAGCCTGTTCCCCGGGGTGGCCATATTTAGACAGTGATGTCAAGCACTATCTCTGCCCAGAGGAGTAACTAGAAACTTCATGGCCCCGGTGAAAGAAACTATGAAGGGCCCCCTGACCCCTGGTGAGGGCTCTTCCCTCCGATACTTGTAGTTGCTGTTAGTAGTTTTTTTATGTTATTTTTTATTATTTTTTAACATTTTTTTATTTTTATTTTTTCCATTATTATTTTTTTTTATTTTTTAACATTTTTTTTTAGGAGTACATTGAGGGGCATTGGTGATATTATAAGGGACACAGCTCTAAATCTCAATCTCTGCAGCCTCACCAGCACATATCAGTACAGATCATTGACTCTATTCATTAAGACAAGGAAGGGGCTAGTAAATGACATGTTTACTGGCCCCTTCCCCGCTCCCCATGCAGACAGTATCCCCTGCAGCAGCCAGCAGGAGAGGGGAGGAGGGAACCCAGCAGAGCTATGGGGAACAAGGAGGGGGTCAGGACAGAGCACATGGAACCAGGATAGAGCACAGGGGTCTGCGGCCAGCAGAGGGAAGTTGCATTGGAGGGGTGGTGGGGCAGGCAGCATATAGAGGAACCAATCTTTTCCACGTTCCTCCTGCAGCCGCTAAATGCCTGTGGGAGGGGGAGGAGAAGAAGTGGACATTCAGGGGCTGCAGGAGGAACATAGAGAGGATTGATTCCTCTATATGTTGCTGCCCCTGCCGTCCCTCCTATCCAGGTGTACAGAGGGACCATGCAGGCCCCTTGAAGGATGGGGCTGGGTGGCATTTGCAACCCCTGTACTTACACCCCTGACCCTTTATTTACATTTCCAGGGATTCAAGCAGTGCCAGCGTTTACTGCTTCCTTAACAACCATTGATAGTAAAGGCATATATATATAAAGGCAATATAAGACATTATATGACGTTAGGCTCCCGCAAGACAGGTGTATTTTAGAGCATTTGGACGCATGCCTAAACAAGCAAAGTTTGGTCCTGTGGTCAGACTGAACCGAAAGCCCATCCCTAATTAACAGAACAGTGAAAAAGAATTCCCAAAAACTCTAAAGCAACATAATGTTAGCTACAGCAGATTTAAAGAACTGGAAAATCACTGTCTGTTCCTTTTGCCTACGAAGAAGAATATTTCCCATTGACTACTCATGTGTTGAAACAAAAGTAAGCTAAGTCGGGGGTAAAAGAATTTGATGCTTTGAATTAACAGCGGTCATTTGGAGGATGGTCTGGTCATTACAACCATTGATCTGAGTGCAATCAGTGTAAAGCTGGGTTATTATTAAAGTAATCAACCTCATAATGTAATAAAACTAAAAACACACACACATAATTTTATGTTAAAATTCATCAAATCATATTCAGCATTATAGCATCAAGGCTGCTGAACACATCTGATATTTGATATCACAATTTTGAAAATTGTATTTACATGCCATTGATCTTATTTTCCCTTCTAATGGATTTCTATTTGATTTTTCCCTATTTTTAGGCAGTGTTTAATATTCAAAGGCAGTAACCAACAATTCTACAAACTATGTGTATTTGATCACGTTTCCCACTATAGCATGCTGACTGACAGTGCTGCTCACAGAATTAGGGCTGAGAAAGTGAGTGTCAACTGAGATTCCTGGGTCCAACCTGATCAGTTGATATGCTTAGGAAAATAAGTGCATGCCATGCACAGAGAAAACATATGCAAATGATTGCATGTATCTGAAAATTAGAAATTGTGAAATAGCAAGTATTGGTGCACAGGGATGTATGTTATCTGGAATTTCATTAGTTTAATATCAATAGAGATTTAATTGACTGATTCACGGAACGATTTAGGACTCATTCATATGGACAGCCAGGGGGTAGTAAAAGTGGGCAGTTAAGCCACATTTACCACCCCCAACTGCCCACCTAAACAAAGATATGCAGCCTCTCAGGTTTGTAAACATGCAGCAGCAAAAATTAAACACCCCGTTGCATTTGGTGAGCCGTACTGTTAATGTGGCCACGTCGCAACCGCGTGCAATGCACTTAGTTGCGATGCAGTGATTCGCCCTTTTTTGGTTTATAACAGGTGGTGAGTAGGTGACATATTGCCTCCCAGCCGCCTGTCAACCATAGTGCATTGGTTTTCAGAGAGGTGGATATACAATCTAACTTTTTTTCATTGAAATCTGATTCAAATAAAATTTCCACTTCAATGACATCATATGTAAGCACATATAACATGAATTTGCAAACGTATACACCTGTGACTTATTGTACACTAAGTGCGCATATCCATGCTAATTTGTTGGTTGATTTATTTATTGGGTTACAGGTTTAAAAGGGGGCATATAAGTGAGCAATGTAGATAGTTTGCTGCTGACAAGTGAAGGAGCAGTGGGTTCCACTCACAAAATAGCATATAGCGTTCAAAAAGAAGACATGCGGTATTTCATTGAAATATGCTATATTTATCTCATGAAGCCATGCAGTATTTTATCTCATGTAATATCCAGTTGAGTGGATACAGTGGAGAAGAATTAGAATCCCTGTCAGTTTGTATTGCTAATAAAGAGGTAAAATGGTTTAAACTGCAGAAATTGGCCAACTCACTAAGTCATTGCAGTCTCTGCAGCATATGTATTATTACAAAAGGAAAAGGGTGACTAGAATACCAGTTAAAGGGAAGCTACTTTCACGGGACATACGTGGTATATCATAAAACAACGAAGTTCAATTAGGTAAATACAAAATATCTTTCTAAATGTCAAATATTGAAAGAAAATAGTGTAGGGCCCTCCATGCTAGGTAGGTGATTAGTGTAGATTTTTGCTAGGTGAAGCAAAATTTAGTCAGGCCTGACTTTGCTCAGGCCTGATTGTTTTGATTTTGGGCTGGGAGTGGCTCAGGTAGCACTGGGTGATTCACATATGGTGTCATCAGAACCTCCCACTTCTTTCCAGAAGCTTTTGGAGTGTTCTGGAAAGAGAGGTGGGAGGGGAGGAGTAGCCATTTGGGATGTTATAAGGAGCCCTGATCAATCCCCAATCTGGATTGGCAGGGGGCAGGCCTCCTTAAATAACCAGGGTCAGCCCAATCTGGGAGGGCAAGTCCGGGTAAAAGTCCGGAGATGGGAGAGTGTGGGCTGTCGTGGCCCAGGGGAAGCCCACAGTCTGGGGTCTGGGGGGGGGGGGTGACCCCATGCCTGGAGCACTAGGGTGCAGCCAGGAGGAGAGAGATCTTGGTGGCAGGCACAAGACAGAGTGGAAAGGACAGAGGGAGAGAGCACTATTTGGGAGAGATCTTCAGTGTGGAACTACAAGTGTCAGGATGTCAGTGAGCAACATACCCTGGGATACTGTTAGAGGCATTCCGGAGCGGATTGGGGTGAGAGACAGTCTGGCCTCACCATGTGTTAGCTAGGCCCAAGGAAACATTTGGAGGCCTGATAAATGTCCCTTCAGGTTTCACTTGTGTTGAGCAAGTATTGTACAGGAGTGAGGAACAAGGAGAGAAACGTGCAGCAAGTGTCAGTGCTGGAGTGAAGAAGGAGAAGGAGAAGTGTAAATACGGGCCTGCATATAGTGTGCAGCAAGTGTTGTGCTGGAGGAAGATGGAAGAGAGTCAGGGCCATAGATAATTTTCTGTTCTGGGGGGGTCCAGCAGTAGGTACTAAGTAAAAGGCTTTTTAAATAAAACAAATCTATAAAGACTTGAAAAGGAAAGTCTATATGTTAATTCTATTTTCTCTGATCCTCTTGAAAATTGAGCCAGATTTCAGTTCTGCCTTCTTCCAGCTTTTAACTGCTTCCCGACCGCGCGCCGTCTTTTCACGGCGGCAGTCGGGGAGCTGGGCGCGAATCGCCGTAAATAAACGGTGATTCGCATTTTGGCCACCAGGGGGCGCGCGTTACGCTTAGTGGCAAATAAATGCCGCTAAGCGCGGGTCGAGGGGCTGACGGCGGCACTTTTCTGCCGCGCGCCAGCCCTTCGTCAATTTTCGACCTTCTTCCGTCTTGACTTTAGACCGAGTTAAAAGTTCTCCTAGTCTCTTTTATCTTAATTGTATATCTGAAAGGAAAAGTTCAGAAATATCTAAACAAAATAAATTTTTCGGAAAATGAATCATGGATGACGACCTGGGGGGGTCTTGTCTTTTAATAGATACCGGGACTGAGAGAAGGTAGAAGGAGGTCGTGTTGTGAACGACGTGTGATATACGTCCGGGCATA
>BLSH010286071.1:615831-632374 GCA_018402905.1 Glandirana rugosa | reverse complement strand
CTTGGGATTCTCATAGGGAGTTCAGTGGGGCACCGGCTGCCTAGTGCCTGCCTATTGAGCCACCTCCCGGTCGGATTCTCTGCCCGTGAGTCTGATGGCTCCTGGATGGCCGTTGTGTGATGGGAGTATAGCACATTATATGAAGTGGGAGGCTTGTCTTGTATGAATGCCCCTGAAGAAAGGATTGGAAATATCCTGAAACATGTCGGGCTTATTGAACTACTTGGCAAGAATCATATACAATATAAGACAGTAAAACTGCTGCTGTTTAATTCATATAAATCAACTCCTGCTATGATTATAAGTATTATGTATTTATGATCTTTTATGACTTTGTTATTGTCTTTTTTGACCTGCTTGGTCTTTCCTATGCTGAAAAATTGTAATAAACTAAACCTATTTTTATACAAACCTGAATTCATTATCTGTGCCCTGAAAATCCCAATTATTTTGAGGGAAAACCTTTTTTGCTAAACATTACTGCATGTTTAACCGCTTCCCGGCGGTCCATCGTGGATTGACAGCGTCAGCATGGCTCTGCTGCACGAATCACCATCATCTGACGGCGGGTGCGGGAACGTGTATTGTGGGCGCGCTCACTGGCTAGCGGGGGAGCCAATTGTAGTGATGTCACGTGCAGGGACGCACATAACCTGCACCATTTTGCCACGCGTACGCCATGACAGTTCTAACTTAGGAAACCCCTCACCCCCATCCCCCCTCCCAACAACTTAGGAATTTCTAGTTTCTAGGTCACAGTAACAGACTGTAAAAGGTCTGAAAGTGTTTTGGCAAGCCTGATCATAAACCAATTAATCAGATCCATTAAGAGACAGCACAGGATGCTTGAGATGATAAAAAGGGCCATAAACCCCCTCCCTCAGGCAGCTGTGACATTCCAGAGACCCTCAAGCAAATTTAAAGCTTAGAATTACTCACACTTCATAACTCCAGATAGGAACATGCCATTTTAATAAAAGGTATCTATCTGAATGCGGAAAGTAATACCAAATAAAACAAATTCAAACGTCAATGAATTCAATCGTACGGGAAGCCATTGATAGCTTATCCTCCTCCCAGGGTCACGAAAAGTGACAAGTCTGTTGTGTTTAGATTTATTTTAATGCACTGCACATGCTGAGCGTGAATTCCTTAATGGTGGGCTTGCATGATAATCACATCCCGAGATTTGGTTTTTATACTGCAAATTGCATATTAGGGAGGACTGTTATTCCACGGTCCACCCTGGACAGCCCACGGGTCCTCCTTGTCCATGTGCGTGGCCAGGGGCATATGGCCCCACCCCTTGGCCTTCAGAGAAAAAGGGAATAGACCGGACAGTGCTGAGCTCTCACTTTACCATCAAAGAACGAACATCCAAGAACCTGTGGACTCATCAGCGAATCTCTGATTAATCGCGGACATTTAAATGCAAGTAACTTTTCCCCTTCCATGTCTCTAATTGCTTTGTAACACCATTTTTCTGTAAATATTTTATCTGCACCAATTTTGACCTTTTCATTATTAAACCTTATTCTGAAATATGTTAATCTTGTCCCTAAAGCTCTTAATGTAAGCTATAACGAACCTGTTCCTTTGAAGAGTGCTACTGTTTAGGATAACTCATCTGAATATCCCTGTCTGTGGTGACAGCGTGTGTTATCGGTGGTTATTCTAAAATCATAATTGGTATTGCTAAAATCTCGAGTTCCTCTTGCTCCAAAGAAGAGGCGGTGGCAGTGAAAGGGTTAATTGCTTAAATTAGCCCGGTGACAATCGCTCTCAGGTTGCTGGCATTTAGATGGTGGTCCCGCAAGCTGGAGAATCTTTGGGCTGGAAGCAGCTGAGGGTGGTATTGTTACAATAGTGACAAGCTCGATGTGAGATCAAGGGGGTCCTCGGTCACCCGTCAGTGAGGAGGGCAGTGTTCTGATACCCACGTTCGTCACACCAAACAGCAGGTGTGGCGGACTCGATGTGCGCCGGCCACCCACGATCGCTCCCTCGCAGTGACAGAACGGGAATCTGTGAATGTAAACAAGCGGATCCCCGTTCTGATAGGGGAGAAGATAATGATTGTATGTTCCCAGAATATGGGAGCAGTGATCTCTCTCCTACCCCAGTCATCCCAGTTAGAACACTGTGACAGGGAACACATGTAACCCTTTGATCGCCCCCTAGTGCTAACCCCTTCCCTGTCAGTGATAGTTATACAGTAATCAGTGGCTATTTGTAGCACTGATCGCTGTATAACTGTCAGTGGTCCCAAAAAAGTGTCAAAAGTGTCCAATACGTTCACCATAATATCACAGTCCCGCTAAAAATCTCAGATCACCGCCATTACTAGTAAAAAAAATATAATAAAATGGCAACAAAATCAGTTCTCATAGTTTGTAGACGCGATAACTTTTGCGCAAACCAATCAATATACGCTTATTGCGATTTTTTTACTTTTTTGTTTATAGCGCAAAAAATAAAAACTGCAGAGGTGATCAAATACCACCAAAAGAAAGCTTTATTTGTGGGGAGAAAAGAACATAAATTTTGTTTGGGTACAATGTCGCATGACTGCACAATTGTCAGTTAAAGCAACGCAGTGCCGTATCGCAAAAAGTGCTCTGGTCAGGAGGGGGTCAAATCCTTCCGGGGCTAAAGTAGTTACAGTATATTGCAGTGCATTAGTGAACTTTTAACGTGGTATATTTCAGTGCGTTAGTGCATGTTTAACGCAGTATATTGCAGTGCATCAGTGCAGTTTTACTGCAGTATATTGTAGTGTGTCAGTGGATTGTGTCTGTGTAGTGAGTACTCAAGTTAAAGTGCACCGAAAACCACTTTCTATTGATTAAACTGCATCCACGTACACATTTTCCCATCTTTATTATGTTTTGTTAATAAGCCCCCTCCCCATTCATGTCTGGGAGGCCAAAAAGGAGAGGCAGATGTTCCCATGGCACTGTGAGGGGGTCAGCAGCGTCTGTGTCCACAGGCAAAGGTGGCTCATTCTGCCTCCTTGCACAGACCCCCATAAACATTGTATGCCCAATTACTTGAGCCTTCAAAATTGGCACTTTTGATTTTTCCAGTTTGGGTCCCAAAGACTTCAATAGGATTTGTTATTTGATTCCAATCTATTGTGATGTTCAAAAGTTCTGCGAAAAGAACTGGAGGTCATTCGGCCCTTGTCTAGTGGAGAGGTATTAGAACACCTATTAGGTAGGACTGGCCCTGGGAGGGTACTGGTTATAAGATGGAAGTATTGTTGTTATATAGAGTTTTTATTGCTGTTCGTTGTTTATGATGCTCTAGGTTTTAAGGACTTTTATCTTTCCCACTTGGAAAGGCAATGTTTCCTTTCCAATCAGGGTCCTTCACATCATGGAACTGCTGTAAATCGGCCCACAATAACTACCTGAACTTTTAATCAAAATAATGAGCAGTCCAACTTTGTTCCTTGTCACCTTATGTGTATCAGTGCTGCTGTGTATGTTATATTAGCAAATTACTATTGTTGCTATATTTTGTATTTCTTTTATATCTTGGAAAGAAAAACTTAACAAAAATGATTGAAAGAACACATTTTAGGTTTTCATTGTTGTCTGTGCCCCCGTTAGGGATATTCCCCCACTCTATTTGTCCTATTTACCATTATTGCAAGTGAAATGAAAAGAAATCCCAAAATTTGGGGTTATCACCAGAAAAGTAATAGAGGGGACATCTTCCACTGGAAACACATATGGCAATTTTTTTTTTTAAAAACTGACGGGTTTCTAACCTTCCCTTACTAGACATGTGCATGGTGAAAATATTTGTTTAGTTTTGATTAATTATTTACATAAATTAGGTTAGTTAGATTTGTTTCATTCGTTTTTGAATCGATTTGAAAAGTTTTCAAATTTGAATCATTTTCAAATTCAAATCATTTTCGAATTTGTACAGTTTTCAAATTCGAATAGTTTTCCAATTTCCAAGGAGAATGGAGTGGAAAGTGGAGGAATATAATGGAAAAATACAATAGAGGGGAATATAACAGAAAATGAAAGAATATAATGTGGTAGAGTGGAACCGAGCTATTTTACTCTGTTGTATTCTATTCTTTATATTCTTTTCTAGTCTATTGTTTTTTGTTTTTTTCTGTTCTATTCCTTTGTTTTCTATTCTATTTTGTTTTCTTTGGAAATTGGAAAACTATTCAAACTCGAAAACAGTTCAAAATCGAAAATCATTTGAATTTGACGATTCTAATTTGAAAACAATTCTAATATTTTTTTAATTCAAAAACTTCTAAATTGATTCAGAAACTTTTCGAATTTGAAAACTATTCAAATTTGAAAACTATTCAAATTCAAAAAGTATTCGAAAACTATTCGAAAATTATTCAAATTTCGTCCAAATTTTTTTTTCGTTATTTTGGATTCATTTAAATTTGGTACTATTGTAATTTGGAAATTTGGATACATCCAAATTTCCGAAAAATTAAGATTTTTCGAAAAGAAACAAACTGCACATGTCTATCGTTTACTGTATCCAAAAATGAAATAAAATGTGTTGCCTATATTTACACTTTCAAGCAGCCTTTCTCAATATTTTCAACCGAGAGGAACCACCCTTGAACCCTTGAAATTACTTTTCAGTCTCCGGGAACCCCTGATGAAAATTGCTATATTCACAACTCATGATACATTAGTGTGATGGTCAGTGGTCACTTGTGGTCACTGGGAGGCATTACCTCATTACAGATAGCTAAAACAATCGATAATGTCAATGTGAACTTGTCAGTGGGAAGATATCTCTAAAAATAATTGTGAAGTAATGTATCCCCACTATATATGACATATGTTCTAACAAGTGATTAGACCATTGAGATATGCATGGACATTATATTATTTTTGGAGGGATTGGGAACAGATTGGGGTTGATTTTCTAAAGGCACATAGACTGAGCACTGTGCAAGTGAAGTTGCTCCAGAGCTTAGTAAATGAGTGGGAGCTCTGCTGACTCCCATCACCCAATCATGTGCAAGCAAAAATGCTATTTTTTTACCTTGCATGTGATTGGATATTCTTTTACCTCATGTACTAAACTCTGGAGCAACTTACAAATTGCACAGTCTATTTACCTTAAAGCGGAGTTCCACCCCCAAATTTTTTTTTACATTTTCACAGTCCATTAATGCTATAATAAAACATTGAAAGTGAAAATTTTTTTTAAACGTACTGGAAAAACCCTGTTGCTATGAAGTGTTAACCTGCCACACCTAGGTCCACGGCTCGTATCATCTCTTCCTCTGCCGTTGGTGTTCCTGGGATATGTGTGTCATCATTTCCCAGGAGTCTCTGTACACTGTACCCAGTGCTCCAAAACTCACACGATTACACTAGGAAAGGAACAGCGTTAAGGCCGAGGCAAGCGCCATTTGTAAATTGGGAAAACTGCCCTGTCTTCACAAAACTCTCTCTCTCCCCTCATGTTTTTCACAGCGGCTTTTCATTAGCATTGTGGACGTACCCTTCCTCAGTGATCGGCCCTTCTTATGGCACCAATAGATAAACACTGTGATTATCAAGTGAGCATGTGCAAGATTTTTAGAATACCTATTATGCACTTCTGCCAGGAAGAATGAGGACAAACAGGAAGAAGGTACGTGTGGGCTTCACATTGCCCACAATCAAGATGGAAACGCCTAGGGAGATTATTTCAGGTAAGTAACATCAGAATTACAATGTTTTACTGCTAGTTGTACAAGACTGCAATACCATTGCTGCACTTAGGTTTTCATGCATGCGGGATACAGGGAAAAAAAAATTTGGTGGCTGGAACTCCGCTTTAAAGTGTTTGTAAAGTCACTATGTGACTTTACATTATCCCATGAAGGTATCCAGCCATTAACAAAAGTGTATGTGTTTGTTTAAGATGAAAAGGCTAAATACCTTTTGTCACACCACAGCTGTGTGATTAAGTGATTCGAGAGCAGAGGGAAATCTGGACCCCTCCTGCTTATCTCCATAGATCAGGCCATCACAGGGGTATCACGTGACTTCACAGCTGTGGTGTGACAAAAGTCATTTAGCCTTTTCATTTTAAACAAACACATACACTTTTGTAAATGGCTGGATACCTGCATGGGATATATTGATATGTGCTGCATTATGCAGCTGAATAGCAACGGGATGGGCGGGGAGGAAAGCACCTCCATGGTGACAGGGAGGGAGAGGAGAGACTGGCAGAGGAGGGACAGCGGATGATACAGACACGTAAACTGACCACGGTAATCAGGGCTCAGCAGTCATGATTACCTTGGTCAGCAGAGACAGGGGAACACAGAAACTGGCAGGATCAACCAGGTTTATTACAAGATAGGAAGAGAAGAATTGAACAGCACAAGCACTGTGCTGTTATTCATGCCTTAAAGGAACAGGATCTTTTTTTTTCCAGGGTGACAAACACATTAAAGTGATGTTCAAATAATAAAAAAAATTGCATACTAGCACATTAGGAAGCACTCACCTTGGAACGAAGCCCTCCAGCGCTGTAAAGTCACTGCTGAGAGAGCCAACATGTTCTCCCTATCTGTCTTCCGGGTTCGCAAGCTCTGGCTATGTGATTGGCCGGAGCCACGATAACGTCATTCCTGCGGGCTCTGAGGGTCTAGCACTGTAAGCCAAACCTTAAGAGCACACGTGCCGATGATGTCATTGGCTGCATGTACTTTGAATATCTCTTAAGCTGTGCAAGTTTAGGAGATATTCAAAGTACCTACAGGTAAGATGTATTATAGTACAGAGTTTGATGCCACTTTAAAGTAGAACAGGAGGGAAACCTTGTATTTATTTCTTTTATTTTGGATAAAGTAAGGGAGGGTTTGTCAGTTTTTTTTTTTTTTTTTTCGCCATCTGTGTCCCCATTGGAAAATGTCCCCTCTATTACTTTTCTGGGGACAACCCAAAATTTTCTTTTACTTTCACTTTCAATGGTAATGGTAAACAGGACAAATAGAGAGGGTGAATCTCCCTAGTGGGCACACAGACAGCAATATAAGCCTAACAGGTGTTCTAATCCACTCTATCAAAAAAGAATAGTTAAGTTATTATTTAACCACTTCAATACTATGCACTTAGAACACTTTCCTACCAGACCAATTTTCAGCTTTCAGTGCTGTTGCGTTTGAATGACAATTGCGCAGTCGTGCGACGCTGTACCCAAACTAATTTTTTATCATTTTGTTCCCACAAATAGAGCTTTCTTTTGGTGGTATTTAATCACCCCTGTAGTTTTTATTTTTTGCGCTACAAGTAAAAAAAGACTGAAATTTTTGAAAAAAAAAATTCTGTTTCTGTCACAAAACTTTGTAAATAAGTACATTTTCTCCATCACTGATGGGCACTGATAGGCTACACTGATGGGCGCTGGTCAGGCAGTACTGATAGGCACTGATGAGACAGCACTGATAAGCAGCACTGACGGGCACTGATAGGTGGCACTGATATGCAGCACTGACGGGCACTGATATGCAGCACTGACAGACACTGATAAGCGTCACTGATTGGCACTCATAGATGACACTGATTGGCACTCATAGGCGGCACTGGGCACTGATAGGTGGCACTGGTAGGTGGCACTGGTGGGCACTGATATGTGGCACTGATACGCACTGATAGGGGCACTGGTGGGCACTGGTGGGCAGATGCACTGATAGGGGCCCATTCCCTGGTGGTCTAGGGTGGCATCTGAAGGTGGCACAGAGTGCCATCCATATTGGGCACTATGCCCCTTACCTGGTGGTCTAGGGTGGTCTCCCTGGTGGTCCAGATCGGCTCCCTGGTGGTCCCTGGTAGGCTCCCTGGTGGTCCTGGGTGGGTACATCCCTGGTGGTCCCTGGGCAGGCTCCCTGGTGGTCTAGTGTGGTGATCCTAGGGGGGGCTGCGCTGATAAATCATCAGCACAAACCCCCTGTCAGGAGAGCAGCCGATCGGCTCTCCACTACTCAGGTCTGCAGACCCGAGAACAGGAAAAGCCGATAAAGGACTTTCCTGTTTACACTGTGACCAGCCGTGATTGGTCACGGCTGATCACATGGTAAAGTGCTTCCGATGGAAGGGCTTTACCGAGATCAGTAATGCGGGGCGTGAGACTGACCCCCCACACCACCGATCCCCGCGATGGGCGCCCCTCCGGGCGCACACCGACATGTTATCCTAAGGACATCATATGATGCCCAGTCAGGATAATTAAACCACTTTCCAGCCGTCATTCTGCATACGGCGGTCGGGAAATGGTTAAGGGAATCAACACTAATTTCTATATTTAAGTTTCTATGCATTACTGTTGAGAGAACTGATCCAAAAAGCATCCCCTTCTGCTGACCACCTCCTGGCCCTTTGAGGGGTCTAAAAGCCAAGAGGTGGCCTTTTGTGTCATGTGACCTCTGTGATTAGCTGTCACAGCGGTCAAATGATCAGAAAGCTCCCAGTTGCAAGTATGCATCGGGAGCTTAACGATCCCTGCAATCTACCTCGCAGGGAAAGAGCACAGTAAGTTGTAAACACAGGGCTGCATATATTCAACCTGTCAGTGTCAAGGCCTACCTGCCGAGAGGTACAGTATGAGTACGGCCAGCACCTAGGGGTTGAATACCACATACCTGGATTACTACTTAATTACCGCATGCATTTAATTATTTATTTCCATCTCTGAATTGAGTTTAACGCCTTTCTCATGCGGTACTTATCAAGCGTTTTAAGCATTTTGCAGTAAATACCGTTGAGTGAATTGACAGTTTCAAGAGTGCATGTGATATTTAGGCAAAATGTGTCCTGAAACCTAAATAAATATCTAATGCAAGTTCATTCTGGAGCCCAGTGTTTGAGAATTTGGATGCGTGGTAAGTTTTCCAACACTAATTCACTAATAATTTGGCATTACAAAATATGTCTGTATTCTCCAGAATAGCCAAATTCACTTTTTTGTGGATGTTATGTTTAACCACACCCTACCGCCGTATACAGAATGATGGCTGGGAAGTGGTTCAGTTATCCTGACTGGGCGTCATATGACATTCAGCAGGATAACATGCCGGCACGCGCCCGTGGCAATGCACATCGCGGGGATCGGTGGTGTGGTGGGTCAGTCTGACTCACCGCATTACCGATCTCGGTAAAAAGCTTCCATCGGAAGCTCTTTACCATGTGATCAGCCGTGACCAATCACAGCTGGTCACAGTGTAAACAGGAAAAGGCCATTTATCAGCTTTTCCTCTACTCGGGTCTGCAGACCTGAGTAATGGAGAGCAGATCAACTGCTCTCCTGACAGTGGGGGTCTGTGCTGATTGCTTATCAGCGCAGTCCCCCCTAGGATCGCCACCCTAGACCACCAGGGAGCCTGCCGTAGGACCACCAAGGATGTGCCCATGCAGGACCACCAGGGAGCTGATCCTGACCCCCAGGGTGCCGATCCTGACCACCAGAGAGCCGACCATAGACCACCAGGTAAGAGGCACAGTGCCCAAAATGGATGGCACTCAGTGCCACCTTCAGGTGCCACCCTAGACCACCAGGGAAATGGCCCCCATTAGTGGCTCTGTCATCTGCTGCCCACCAGTGCCCCCTATCAGTGCCCACCAGTGCCACCTATCAGTGCCCATCAGTGCTGCCTATGAGTGCCCATCAGTGCCGCTTATCAGTGCCCGTCAGTGCTGCATATCAGTGCCCGTCAGTGCTGCATATCAGTGCCCATTGTTGCTGCATATAAGTGCCTCATCATCAGTGCCCCCTCATCAGTGCCAATCACTACTGCCTCATCAGTGCCTGCCAGTGTAGCCTCATCAGTGCCCATCAGTGATGGAGAAAATGTACTTATTTACAAAGTTTTGTAACAGAAAGAGAGAAAAACTTTTTTTTTCAAAATGTTCGGTCTTTTTTTATTTGTAGTGCAAAAAATAAAAACTGCAGAGATGATTAAATATCACCAAAAGAAAGCTCTATTTGTGGGAACAAAATGATAAAAACCTTGTTTGGGTACAGCGTCGCACGACCGCGCAGTTGTCATTCAAAGCGCAACAGCACTGACAGCTGAAAATTGGTGTGGTAGGGAAGTGTTCTAAGTGCCTGGTATTGAAGCAGTTAATGTAGCCCAAGCTAAACAAGGTAGTAAATGCACTATGCATATGTCTTTCTATACAGAAATTTATATCCAAAGATAACTCAGTGGAGAAAGATCTGTTCATACTTTTTGGTGACCAAAATTTAACCTTGCTTTTCTGTCATCTATATTCCAACTTTGCCTCATTTGGTAGGTAATCCTCCCTTCATACCATGGATACTGACAATTGTTTAACTGTATCAATCAAAAGACCAACAACCAACCTCCAGGAACGCTCTACTCCCTGTTATTTTACGTATCAAGCTTTCTGACTTTTGAGCAGGTGAAAGTGGGAGAGATTTACTAAAACTGGTGCACACATGATCTGGTGCAGCTGTGCATAGTAACCAATCAGCTTCTAACTTCAGCTTGTTCAATTAAGGGCTCTTTCACACATACGGTCCGTTTGGGTCCACCTGTCAGTTTTTCAGGCAGACCCTCTACGGAGCGGCGGATGTCAGCAGTGACATGTCCGCTGACACCCGATCCGCTCCGATCCGCCAGAAACAGACGGATGGAAGCCCTATTTTCCATCCGCCTGGCGGATCGGATGAGCACGGACAGACGGTCCGTGCTCATCCGATTCTCCAAAGAGGAGAATGGAGCTCTGACAGGTCAGTCTCTGCACTTAGTGCAGAGACTGTCCTGTCATCCGTCGGCTCAGCGGGGATCAACGGATGGATCCCCGCTGAGCAGCGGAGCCCATCAAAACGGACTCCGCATGTGTGAAAGGACCCTTAGCCTTGACAATAAAACCTAGAAGCTGATTGGCTACTATGTACAGCTGCATCAGGTTCTATGTGCACCAGTTTTAGTAAATCTCCCCCAGTGTGAAGGAAAATCTTCATCCTCAAACAAAACAAGAGGAAGAATGCACATCGCTTGACATCATATTGGTGTGCCTAAAATCCTCTTGAACGTGTGCAAGCATGCACAAAGTCAGCAGTCAGTGGTAACTGGGTTGGAGAAGGAGGATTCTTTACAAAAAAGTTTAAAAAAAGTATAAATATAAAAAGAAAATTGGGCCAACTCAATAGGCCACTTGGTCTTTTTTTTCTGCCCTCGCTCTTCTAGGTTTCTAATGTATATACAACCTGTTTATTCTGTTTCTGTGTATGGAGACAAACTGGCTTTAGATCAGAAAGGAATACCTATAGACATGAAAACCCCAGTAATAACTCTGGGCAGGGCAATATACTGAAGGTGCAATATGTTTGGCTGTATAATATTTCTTTTTAGAAAAGAATAGCATTTGGTATACAGATAATAAATCCCATTAGTGGGAAAGATATAGCTTGAACACACAATTTGCAGATCCAGTGAGCTGCCAGTCCTGTCAGAGAATGCTCACACTACAGCAACTGGCTTCTGATGATATGCTTGAGTTAATTAGGTGTAATCGGACAGCACCTGGGCTACTTATCTTTGATACAGGTAAATCTCCCACCTTCCTTGGCACAATCAGAAGAGCTTTTGGCCTGGTTTATTAACATGTGACGTGTGAGCAAACGCTGTGAAGTGACTGAACATAAACATTCACATGTAATTAAACCCTACATTTTTTTTACATTTCATCTGCTGACATCAGCGCGCTTGCCTTGAATGCAGCTTCTTCATGCTTGCGTTGTCCACTGCCATCTGTTCAAATGATCACTCCCCCAGATTTCCTGTTGTAGAGTGGCTCCATACCCATGGAGGGGCCTGTGGAACCACCCTTGCACATGCTCCCAGTTAATACTGGAGGGAGCGTCCCTGGACTGTAAATACCAGGAAAAATAAACAGCCCAAAAGGCTAGATGGCAAGCTCTCTTCTCTAACAGATGGACACCTGCTGGAGATTACACTGCTCCTTTTATCTGTTCCTTCTGAAGTACACAGTGCGGTTGATTTACTAAAACTGGAGAGTTGAAAATCTGGTGCAGCTGTGCATGGTAGCCGATCAGCTTCTAACTTCAGCTTGTTCAATTAAGCTTTGACAAAAACACTTGGAAGCAGCACCAGTTTTTGCACTGTCCAGTTTTAAGCAGGCCATACACGGCTCAAATTCTGAAAGAATTTTCTTACAAAAATCGTAATTAAGAATTTTCTTTTAAATTTTGCACCATTAGTGGGCTGCAGCAATGGCAGATTTTTGTGCAGCTATTGAATTTGAGTTGGGCATGTTGGAAATTTTTTTGAAAAACTAGCGAATTTCTAATCAATGATGGGAGAATCGTGCGAGAAATATAATCAAAAAAGACATTTGTATGAGCTGTGACCTGGAAAGAAAAGAAGATTCTGGCCACAAATTTTCTTTTCTGTTGCAACATGGGGTGAAATTGAAGATTTTGTTGGTCGAATTTTGAAATCAATGGTGGTACCATTGGATCACAAAACACACGCAATTTCAGGTTTTTGAAAGAATATTTGTTCAGAATTTGACTCATGTATGGCCTGCATTAGTAAATCAACCCAAAAGTCTCACTCCCTCAGGCTGGGTTCACACTATCCGACAAAAAAATGGTCCGACTTTGATCCTACTTTGCTGTGCGATTTACCGTCTACATAGGGTCAAAGTTGGACCGTTTTTCTGTGAACAGGGATCGGACTTTGATCCCGACAATGCCAGGCACCTTGTGCTTTGGGGATCTTGAAGGGGAACTCCACGCCAAATTAAAAAAAAAAAAATGGCATATGGTCCCCCTACAGGAGCATACCAGGCCCTTTGGTCTGTTATGGATTTTAAGGGGAACCCCCACGCCAAAAAAAATGGCGTGGGGTCCCCCTAAAATCCATACCAGACCCTTATCGGAGCACGCAGCCCGACAGGCCAGGAAAGGGGGTGGGGACGAGGCGCACCCCCCCTCCTGGGCCATACCAGGCCGCATGCCCTCAACATGGGGAGTATGGGTGCTTTGGGGCAGGGGGGGCTCTGCGCCCCCCACCCCAAAGCACCTTGTCCCCATGTTGATGAGGACAAGGGCCTCTTCCCGACAACCCTTGCCGGTGGTTGTGGGGGTCTGCGGGCGGGGACTTATCGGAATCTGGAAGCCCCCTTTAACAAGGGGGCCCCCAGATGCCGGCCCCCACCTTATGTAAATGAGTATGGGGTACATCATACCCCTACCCATTTACCTGGAAAAAAATGTACAAAAAAACACACTATCTTCGATCTTCTAAGGGGTCTTCTCTGCTGTGTGCTGTGCCTTATATTGGCATGGGGCGTGGCCACCCGCTGACATCACAGCCCCGCCCCAGGGTGTGACATCATATGGGGTGGGGCTTCGGGGTGATGTCAGTGGGTGGCCCCGCCCCATGCCAATATAAGGCACAGCACACAGCAGAGAGGGCATTCATGAAGGAGATTGTGTCGTGTCATCATGGAAAGAAGAAGAGAGGAAGAACAGAGGGAAGAGGACAGCGGAGAAGACCGGCAAAAGAGCAGAAAAGGCCGCAGAGAAGGAGAAGAAAGAAGACCCCTCAGAAGATAGAAGACCCCACAAAAGAGCCGAAGAACCTGGTGGTCTAGGGTGGGCTCCCTGGTGGTCTAGAGCGGGCTTCCTGGTGATCAGGGTGGGCTCCCTGGTCAGCTCCCTGGTGGTCCTGGGTGTGCTCTCCCTGGTGGTCCCCGGGCGGGCTCCCTGGTGGTCCTAGGTGGCGATCCTAGGGGGGGTTGTGCTGATGACGATCTGCAGACACGAGTAGAGGAAAGCCAATAAATGGCTCTTCCTGTTTACACTGTGATCAATAGACGTTTGTTCAGGATAACTGAACTACCGCCCGGCCGTCATTTGTCTATAGACCTAACGGGAAGTGGTTAAAAATATATTTTCTATAACCATGGCTGGATATTTGAAGTAAATACAGGATTTAGTAAGCCAAGGCCACTTGAACCCTATGTCTTTCCTTTAGGCCTCATGCGCACAGGACACTTAGCAAACTCTCCTAGAAGCCTTTCCTCCTGACAGCAGCGTTTTGGCAGAAAAAATGCCTGATGCTTGTAAAAGTGTGTGTCACATTTAGGCGCATTTAGGCACATTTACAGGAGTCAAGTGCTTGGAAGTTACTTCATTTCATTGGCAAAAATAATAATTTATTCTAGCCATTGAAATAAATTAACAATCAAGTGCTAAATGCGTCTTACGTTAAGGCGCTTTTAAATGTGTAGCACCCCCATAGTGATAGGTGCATTTTTGTAGTGGATGTTTGTTAGCAGAGGTAAAATCTAGTCAGGCCTGTCAGTGAGTGCAGGCCTGATTGTTTTGATATGGGCTGGGGAGTAGCTCAAGAAGGGCTGTAGATTGTAGGAAGGAACACCCCTTGGATACTCCTCCTCTTTGGGGCCAGAAGGTTCTGCAAAAGGGGATGGATGAGGAGGAGTCACTTTCTGATATATGTTGAGGAGCTCTGACCAATCCCCAATGTGAATTGGCAGGGGGCAGGTCTCCTTAAATACAGTGATCTGTCCAGCAAGGGGGAGGAGAGTTTGAGTGGAAGAGTGGAGAATGTAGCAGAGGTGCTGTGGAGGCCTCAGTCTGGGGGGGGGGTGACCTTGAGGCAGAGTTGCCAACCGCCAGTAAATTTGTCATGCTGTGCTGATTTTTTAAGTGTAAACCAGGGAAATTACTTGATATGGGTATTGTTAGTGTTTCCATGTTGTGTTTAAATATCAATTGTCTTAGTTTTTAACAGGAGTTCTGTTATTTTTCAAGGTGTCAGTAAAAAATGTGCTCCGCCAGTAAATTTGCCATGTTTTGCCAGTAAAAAACGCTGCAGGAGGTTGGCAACACTGCCTTGAGGCCTGGAGGCTTGGGTGCAGCCAGGAGAGGAGTTGTCGTCCTGGAGTAGCATGAGGGAGCAGGAAAGCAGCAGAGAGGCTACGTTAAAGGCTCTTTAAAGGATCAACTGGTGTCAGTGAGTGACAGCCCCTGGGAATTGGATGAGAAGGCCGGAGCAGGCTGGGGAGAAGACAGTGGACAGTCTGTAGAGGTCGGAGAAGCCAAGCAGGCGAAGGAGGGCCACTGGACAGTGAGGCAGGCCGGAGGATGGATGAGCTGGGAGTATTAGTTCATTCAGTGCCCAGCGAGCACCAACTTACTTAGCTACACAAATGAGGGTCCACGTCTTCACAACTGGGAGCCTGTGACCCATGCTCACAACGGGTGGTCCGGAGGTCCTGCTAGTAGTAAGAGCAGGCCTCACCATGTGCTAGCTGTGGTGGAAGAGGAAGTGCCGTTAAAGTCTGATAAATTGCTTTTCAGGCCGGTAACAGCAAGTAGTGTGCAGGAGAGAGAAAGGAGAAGTGTAACAGTCAGCAAGCGTATGTGCTGGAGGAAGAAGGAATGTATATACAGCTGTATATAGAAGGTCCTGTGATTGATTCTTAGGAATCCCACAGTCATCCTTATCCCCATCCAAGTTTAACCCCTAAATAAAACAACAAAAACAAAGTACCGGCCTGTTCAGTGACTCTGGGTGTGTGGAAATTCTGTGATTGAAGGCTGCGGGCAGGTGGACCACAACTACCAGCCACCCCCAAGGGGGCACATGGCTACAGATGTGTTTTCATGCGTTTACCAGTGTCAAGTGTTTTTCTGCTATAGCTCTGTTGCTCATGGACACACTAGCAGTGTGTTTTTTTTCTGCCTCTGTAATATGTGCCACTAAACTCCTGTAAAAGCCTATGTGTGCATGGACACAGAAGTCAACTTGCAGGGGCGTTTAGAGGCAAGAAAAAAATGACAGACCAGCTGAACAGCTGAAAAAACGTCCAGTGTGCATGAGGCATAAGAGGGAAAACTGGATAAAAAATACACAAATACAATAATCATGTCACATAAACTATTATTTATTAAAAAGTGGTTTTAAGCCCAAAACCAAAAATGTAATATAGTTCAGCTTACCAATCATTAGCTGTGGGGGCTCCATTCGTTTTCTATTTATAAGACAAAAAGGCAGCAATGTATTATGGGAAAAATAGCTGCTCTATCCCTAATGAATTTTTAGAAAAAGTATCTCCCATGGGGAAAAACAGAATATTTATCTTTTGCTTACCTCGGGGGTGTCGATTACTAACCATTCGACTTGATATAATGTAAAAACCAAAACCCGAATTTTGGTGAAAAATTATTTATTATCAAATACACTGTACTAATAACATAAACACATAAAAAATAGGTCAAAAGGGAGAATACGGAGTACGTGTGACCTGCAAAAAAGTCGACAAGTCGACCAGACAGTAAAAAAAGAACGGAGATTTGCGGGGACGTTCAACTGAAGACACAGGTACGTGTGTATCCGAAAATGTCCTCAAATCACCGTGTATAATGTCTCCGTCTTTTTTTTGTGTGACGATCACACAGGTACTCGTTGTCTCGATATCGTCTTTTTGTGAACTGTGACCATTTGCGTACTTTTGTGTAGACA
>BLSH010286071.1:589284-611354 GCA_018402905.1 Glandirana rugosa | reverse complement strand
TATATATACCAAGATCCGAATTGGTGAACACGACATTAACCCAAATGCGTTTTTCCAGAGAGATCTGGTGAGTTTTTCCACTTTGGGGGGTCCTTCCTCCCAGTCTTCTCACACGTGGTGTGGTGGTGGCCAGGACTTCAATACATCTGATATTTAGTGGATGGACACTTCTTGCATTTATTAAAGAAGACTTCACATTAGAAAAGACTTTTATTTTAGCGCTGCTTGCAATTTGTTAGTCATTTCAGTTTTTGATTATCAGGTTGCTATTTGATTGTTGATATTTGAAAGTAGCAGCTTTACATCTATATTTATAATCATCCAAGCAGTTTTTTGTTTGGTTTTGTTTTTTCTTTTTGATGTATTCAGGGCGCTGATACTTGTGGCCAGGTCTCTTTTGGACTAAGTTATAAGGTTTTTTTGCATATATATATATATATATATATATATATATATTTTAATTGTTTATTTTTATCAATTTATAAAATGCAGTGAGCGAACAGAATAAAAGTCTAAATCAAATAAATATTTGGTGTTAGAACCCTTTGGCTGCAAACAAGCATCATTCTACACACTTGCGCAAAGTCAGGGATTTTGTAGGATTAGAGTCAGGTGTATGTTTGACCAATTATACCAAGCAGGTGCTAATGATCATCAATTTCATATGTAGGTTGAAACATAGGGGTGATTTACTGAACTAATGAAGAGAGTAAAAATCCAGCACCAGGATGTCTTGGCATTAAAAATTGGTATCTTTATTTAATCCATCAAACCATAAAAAGAAGTCAATTCTTAGAAATTGATGTGTTTCAGCCTCCTACATAGGCCTTAGTCATAATAAAATAGCTATACATGAACATCTCTTAAATGTTGTACTGAGCAAGTGTGCAGGGGAGTGAAAAAAACAATTACAGGAGTTATTAAAGCAGCCTACTCTTTAATAGCAAAGTAATGTGTAGTGCTGCCCCTCTTTATACTAATACCACTTCATAACAAAATATAGAGAAAAAGAAACACATAATACAACAATAAAAATATATAATAAAAAATAAAAACACCTGACAGACCACCAGGGGAGAATTTTTTTTTTTTTACAAAAACTGCATGGTGCTAAACTGGTGCAGCTCTGCATTGAAACCAATCGGCTTCCAGGTTTTATTGTCAAAGCAATAGTAAAGTCTTCGTGATTTTTACCTACAGATAAGCCTATGTCAAGGCTCACCTGTAGGTAAAATGAATTCTCCTAAACGTGCACCGTTTAGGAGATATTCCCTTTGGATGTTGTCATTGATGTTACTGGTGCAGGCACTCTGAAGGTCCGGCATACCGTACGGACCTTCAGAGCTTCATGCTGGAGCCAAGGGCTCTCATGCGCATGCATGGAAGTGATGTCATCGTGGCTCTAGCCACTCATACAGCCGGAGCCCGTGAACCCAGACTTAAGACAGGGAACAATGGAAGCCCTGTCAGTGGTGAGAGGAGGGCTTAGTTCTAAGGTAAGTATTTCATGATGTGCTAGTATGTGATGCATACTAGCACATTATGCAATTGCCTTACAGGTGGTTTTTTTTTTGTTTGTTTTTTATTTAAACTGCCGCGGTTTACTACCTCTTTAAATGAACAAGCTGAAATTAGAAGCTGATTGGCTACCATATGCAGCTGCAACAGATTTTGAGTGCTCCAGTTTTAGTAAATCATCCCCACTGTCATTAACTGAGACAGAAACAGCTGTGTAGGAGGCTTAAAACTGGGTGAGGAACAGCCAAACTCTGCTACTTAGATGAGGCTGTGGAAGACAGTTTCATGTCATAGATCATACACCATGTCAAGACTAAGCACAGCAACAAGACACAAGGTAGTTATACCGCATCAGCAATGTCTCTCCCAGGCAAAGATTTCAAAGCAGACTGGGGTTTGAAAGTGTGCTGTTGAAACACTCATCTGATTGGATGCAGCTGCTGTTTGGCCAACAATTTTCCACCCAGATCATTAAAATTTTCAGTCAAAGGATTTCAGGTAGGACAGGGCCACCCATGTAGTAACTTTTGTTGAAGGGGTCTGGTAGAAATGTGTTGATAGAACATGGTTTGCTTCCAATCAGATCACTGTTCAGGTTATCTGACAATGATGGGTGCCAGCTGTCAGAAGACAATAGCCAGCAAGTGAGATTCTTTCATCCATCCTGTTTAGCGGGATGGAGAAATCCATTCAACCTGCATATGGCTAGCTTAGACAGAAATAGCATCTACCATATTTTATCCTAACTCCTTTTCTAATTTGTGTTAGGCTACTGTTACACTGGGGTAGGGGGTGGTAGAGGTGAAACGCTGCTAGTTCTAGTGACGCTTTATTGCTGTTAAAGCCGTGCTTTGTCCGGAAGGGACAAGGGGTTAAAAGTGCCTGTGTTGCGGCACTTCTGCCCATTCATTTCAATGGCAGGGGCAGTTTGCGAGCGGTGTATACACCGCTCCCGCACCGCCCCAAAGATGCTGTTTGCTGGACTTTTTTTCCCGTCCTGCAAGCGCACTGCCCCAGTGTGAAGGCACTTGGGCTTTCACACTGGAGTGGATTGGGGGGCGGTTTTCAGGCACTTTATATTTATAGTGCTAAAGCGTCTGAAAACTGCCCAGTGTGATATATAAAGATATATATAAATGTAGCCTTGTGCTCCCTTGGGAGTAGCTAGTAGTTGTGGTTCACCTTATAGCTGCCCTCAATCCCACCATATCTCACACATCCGTAGACACTGACCAGGCCGGCACTCGTTTTTGTTGTTTTATTTAGGGGAAATAACTTGGATGGGGAAAAGGGGTGACTGTGGGATGCCCCAAGAATTATGGTACATGAACTCCATATACAGTCCTGTATATGCACACTGACTCTGCAGACTATCCTTCTGCAGACTGTTACTCCTCGCAACTCTCCAGTTCTCTCTCCAGCACTGAACGTGCAGACTATCACTCCTTCACTTCTCTCCAGCACTTCACTTAGTTTCCAGCTCAACAGGAAATGTATCAAGCTTCTATATTCTTTTCTCTTCACCGCGGCTAGCACATGGTGAGGCCTACACTGTGTAAGCAGGGCCTCAGGACCACCCATTAAAGGATAGGGATCACAGGCCACTGAATATGTAGCAAAGTACTTGAGTGCTAGCCAGGCCTTTGATGGACTACAACTCCCAGCCAATTGCTCTTCCAGGTCCCACCGAACTGCTTTTCCTCAGTGACACTCCTTTCCCTGACTGGCTCCCAAGGCATCAACAGGCTGTCCACTATTCCTCTCCCAGCCTGCTCCAGCACTCTTCCAGCTCCCAGGGTCTGTCACTCACCAGCACCATTGGATCACTTTAAAGTCTCTCTCTCTCTAGCCCCTCTGCCGTTCTCTTGTTACCTTGTGCGACTCCAGGAATCACCTCCATTTCTGGCTGCACCCGAACCTCTAGGCCTCAAGGTCACCCCCCCAGATGGTGGTGACCTGCCAGGAAGAGGCCTCCACAGCGCCTCCTGATACATCTCAGACTTCCACCCGACTTCTCCTCCCAGACTGACCCAGCCCGGAGTATATAAGAAGGCCTGCCCCCTGTCAATCCAGATTGGGGATTGGTCAGGGCTTCCCATGACACTCCAAATGATGACACCTCTTGTCCCGCCTTTATTCTGGAAAGTTCCGGTGCCTCCCAGAAGAAGGTAGGAGGGTTTAGTGACCTCATCTGTTGGGCTGCCCCAGTCCTACCTGAGCCACTCCCCAAGCCCAGATCAAAACATTCAGGCCTGCACATACAGTCAGGCCTGACTAAATTTTGCCTCTCCTAGCAAAACCCTGCTACAAAAACGCACCTATACTATGGTGGGGCTACATAAAGATAATATATAAAGATAATATATAAAAATATAAAGATGCTTCAGTTGTGTTAAATGCTAACATACTTAGACTTACCATATTAAAGTTTGGAGTTCGAGGAAAACATGAGAAGTAACTGCTCAGTTTTTTCAGAAAAAAAAGTGAAAAATTTGCTTTGAAAGGGATTTAATTCCCACAGATGCAGGAATATATTGCTTTAGGGTAATTCAGGAATACAAATACCTGAATCGCAGCACAGCTTCTCCTGCATACAGCTGTATTTATCATGGGTATAATAGCTTTTATGAGATACAGCCATGGCTGACTTTATAACTCTAGCATAATAAACACTAGCTAACATGCAGCTAAATTGAAGTTCATGTATTTTATTTAGTAGAAAATAATGTGCATACAAATTAGACACTCACTAATAGGAACGTTTAATTAATCTTTCCAATAGGCCATAGGATAGCTTTCTAAACAGGAGGCTCTCATAATGAAGTGTGATAGCAAGAGCATAAACAGATGTGAAAAGACACTGACTAGTCCGAGCAATTCTGTAATTGCGTAGGCAACTAACAAGTGACAACATGACATAGGCAATCTTCACTGACGCTATACCAACAATATTCTCCAATAACTATGTGTCATTGTCCTCTGCTAGCTGCGAAGGCATACTTCATAGTTTAGTAAATTGAAACTGACTTCTCTTCACAATATGACAATTTATGTATGTTTTGTTCAGCTGTCTGCCGTACCTCTTATAGTGGAGGATGTGTGCTGAAGTATATGGAATGCGTCAAGCAGTGGAACACCCTAAACTGTTCTGGGTTTATTCTTTTCACATTTAGTGCTGTCTTAATAAAACAAATTTTCTTTTGCTTGTTTAATTTATTTTATCAGAATGTATATACAGTATTTGCTGGCAGCAACAATTCTGCAGTCGAAAGAAAGTTAATTTATAGTTGTATGTGATAGGGTTAATGTACTAAAAGACTACAGCATGTTGGCTTTCCATAGTAAATTCTCACTTTGTTTATGGCCCATTCACATGACTGTGTTGGGGTAACATACTTGCACATTACAGTAAGGCTTGGTTCACACTACAGCGACTTGGGATCCGACTTGTGTCGCCCCCAAGTCGTTTGACAGCAGAAATCCCATTGAAGTGAATGAGAGCTGTCTTAATGTACACTACTGAAGTCACTCCAACTTCAAAAAATGTTCCTGTACTACTTCAAGGTGACTTCTGTATGACTTGTGCCCATAGAATTCAATAGAAGTCGCCTCCAAGACGGTTCCCCATCTATACTGAAGCGACTTTAGAGGAAAAAGAAAATAATTTATCCAGGTACTCCCCATGAATTACCCAGGCCTCCCTTCCCTGATTGGCCACAGGCAAAGTCGCCTGGCATGGAGGTCGCTTTATGTCGCATTGTAAGTCGCCCAAAGTTGTGCTGAAGTTGCGTTGAAGTTGGGTTCAAATCGCCTAGCAAAGTCGCACCTGAAGTCGGATCGCCCTTGTGTGAACCAGCCCTAAGTCCTTTTGCACACAAGCGAAAATGCTACATTTGTAGCTGCGTAGCATTCTTTTTTTTTTTTTTTAACGGATCTGAACACAGGTGCATTGTTGTCTATGGGACAATAGCACAGCTGTGTGAAGATCTGTAATGCAATGATGCATGAAAAGCTGCCAAAACAAATGAGAAAAATTTAACATCAGTGCAGTAATTTACGGGCATACACATGTATATGCAAGTTTATATGTGTGCAAGTACATAAATTGCAGCACTGGCAGCTAGAAGAGAATAAAGAAGAATTTTGCAAGTGTTTACATATATGTGCGATTGTATGCGCATATACGCAAGGTCTTTACTAACATAACTCAAGATCTTTCTTCCAGCAAGATCCTGAATACAAAAATTGGTAAATTATAATGTCCATATGCAAGAGACCTAACAGTGCAGTAACATGCTGCTATGCATTGTGGTACACTGTTTCAAAAAACAAAAAAATCAGCTTGTCTATTTTTAAGCATTGCCTTTTAAATGAATTGGCTGCCATAACACAACACATAACTTGTGTTGTATGCAAAAGAAAACTTTGCTTAGTGTACAAAACAAAACCTTAAAAGATGAAAGTGAAAAAAAAAAATATTACCAATTTTTTATATAAGGAAGCGATGTGAGCACCACTGTCCCTTACTGCCTCACAGAAGATGTCCCATTGGACGAAAATACGTCAGGCTAGGCACGGAACAGCAGTGACGTTGCAGCACTTGTGGAGGGTTAATGCCTATGTAAACATTTTTGCTGTAAGTAGACTCTTAGAAACCCTTGTGCTTTTTAATGAACGCTGCGTAATGAGTTTGTTTCCTCTTTCATTTGGCATATCGTGTGACCATGTTTGAAGTTCCCTAAAGGACAACAATTGTGGGGATTTGCATCACAGGCGTCCACTAAGCAGGCTGAACAGCTAAGGCGGTATATACCCAAAGTGAGGGGTAATTGCTCACTGATGTGCATACAGACCTTGAAAGGTCTAGATATCTGGTAAGAAGATATATTTGCCCTATCTATCCTTTGGGGAGCACTGGCTGTTGCACTTGATGAAATTTGAAGGACACTTTTTTTTAACATTGAGGACTGTCGCTGGTTTTCAGGACTTTTTATATATAACAATTTGTTTTCAATTCAAATTATACATGGATGGACTTATTTTATCTTTTACATAATCATTGAGAAGGTTTTTTCCACTTAATGTAGCAGAGCAACGCTTTAGTATATTTAATAACTTGTGTTGTGATGGCTTAACATACGACATAACTGCCCATCAATTCCACCTATAAGTGTCACCTATCAGTGCACATCGATGCCGCCTATCAGTGGCCATCAATTCCGCCTCTCAGCACCACCTATCAGTGCTCATCAATGCCGCCTAACAGTGCCCATCAGTGCCACCTAACAGTGGTCTTCAATGCTGCCCATCAGTGACATCTATCAGTGCTCATGAATGCTGCCTATCAGCGTCTATCAGTGCTCATCAATGTCACCTATTAGTGCCCATCAATGCTGCCTATCAGTGCTCATCAATGTCACCTATTAGTGCCCATCAATGCTGCCTATCAGTGCTCATCAATGTTGCCTATCAGTGCTGTGATTCACGGCTGCCTATCAGTGCCCATAAATTCCGCCTATAAGTGTCACCTATCAGTGCTCATCGATTCTGCCTATCAGCACCAGCTATCAGTGCTCATCAATGCCTCCTAACAGTGTCCATTAGTGCCACCTATCAGTACTCTTCAATGCTGTCCATCAATGCCCATCAGTACCACCTATCAGTGCTCATCAATGCTGCCTATCAGTGCTCATCAATGCTGCCTATCAGCGCCCATCAGTGCTGCCTATCAGTATCTATCAGTGCCACCTATCAGTGCTCAATGCCTATCAGTGCTCATCAATGCCGCATTTCAGTGCTACCTATCAGTGCTCATCAGTGCTGCCTATGAGTTCTGCCTATTAGTGCTCATCAGTGCCCATTATTGCCACATAGCAGTGCTAATCAATGCTGCCTATGAATTATGCTTATCTGTGCTAATCAATGCCCATCAGTGCCACCTATCGGTGCTCATCAATATCACCTATCAGTGCTACCTATCAGTGCTCATTAATGCTACCTGAGTTCTGCCTATCAGTGCCCATTAGTGCAACCTATGAGTTCTGACTATCAGTACCCATCAATGCCACCTATCGGTGCTCATCAATGCCCATCAGTGCCCATCAAAGCCACCTATGAGTGCTTATCAGTGCAGCCTATCAGTGCTCATCAATCCCATCTATCAGTGCCCATTAGTGCCTTCTATCAGTGCAGCCTATCAGTGATCATCAATGTCACCTGCCTTATCAGTATGGCTCTGAGCTAAGAGTGTCTCTCTCATACAGCTCAGAGCCGACATTGACAGTTCTCTCTTCCCCTCCATCCTCTCTCGCATGGAATGGGAGAGAAGACAGCCGATCTGCTCCCCTTCTCCCCCCTCCCCTCTCCTGTGTGTGCTCCACGGTAAATCAAGTGCAAAGCTAACAAGCTCACATTCCCCGTGGATCACACACAGGAGAGGGGAGGGGGGAAAAGGGGGAGCAGATTGCCTTTCTCCTCTTCCATCTCGTGCGAGAGAGGATGGAGGGAGAACTGTCAGTGCCAGCTCTTAGATTTATGAAAGAGACACTCTCAGCCCAGAGCTGTGCGACTAGCAACCCCGCTGGGCCCCCCACCCCGACAGTGGCGGAATGCCAGGGCCCCATCGCAAGTGCAACTGTTGCGACCCTGGCAGTTCCGCCACTGCTTTACATGCACAAGAACTTTAATGGCATCCCAGTCTTAGCCTGAAGGGTTCAATATTGAGTTGGCCCACCCTTTGCAGCTTCAATTCTCCTGAGAAGGCTGTCCATAAGATTTAGGAGTGTGTCTATGGGAATGTTTGACCATTCTTCCAGAAGCGCAATTATGAGGTCAGGCACTGATGTTGTAAGAGAAGGCCTGGCTCGCAAACTCCACTCGAATTCATCCCAAAGGTCTTCTATCAGGTTGAGGTGAGGCCTCTGCGCAGGCCAGTATAGTTCCTCCACACCAAACTTGCTCATCCATGTATTTATGGACCTTGCTTTGTGGTCCAAATCATTTGGTGGAGGGGGGGTTATGGTGTGGGGTTGTTTTTCAGGGGTTGGGCTTGACCCCTTAGTTTCAGTGAAGGGAACTCTTAAGGAGTCAGCATACCAAGATATTTTGGACAATTTCATGCTTCCAACTTTTTGGGAACAGTTTGGGATGGCCCCTTCCTCTTCCAACATGACTGTGCACCAGAGCACAAAGCAAGGTCCATAAAGACATTAATGAGTGAGTTTGGGGTGGAGGAACTTGACTGGCCTGACCTCAACCCGATAGAACACCTTTGGGATAAATTAGAGAGGAGACTGCGAGCCAGGCCTTCTCATCAAACCTCAGTGCCTGTCCTCACCATTGCGCTACTGGAAGAATGGTCAAACATTCCCATAGACACACTCCTAAATATTATGGACAGCCTTCCCAGAGGAGTTGAAGTTGGTATAGCTGCAAAGGGTGGGCCAACTTAATATTGAACCCTACTAAGACTGGGATGCCATTAAAGTTCATGTGCGTGTAAAGGCAGGTGTCCCAATACTTTTGACAATATAGTGCAAGTATCAACACCTTTTCTTTTACATGGAAATTAAAAACACAATATAACCATCAAATGATTGCAGAATTAATTGATAATCTTGATGGTCACATCTATACCATGTTTGTTTTCATGTACTTTTCACATTGGATGTTTAGGGCCACCTGGTGGGGGGGGGGGGGGGTTTCTGCCTCTAAACATCCCTACATGTTAGCATATGAGGCTATGCACACACATAATCATTAAGAGGCACTTAAAGGGTAACTCCAATTTTGTGGGGAAAAAAATTGCAAATAAATAAAAAATAATATACCGTATACAATTGCGACACAAGTCATATTGTAATTGCATGTTATTAAAAATTACCTTTCCTTTTCAATCTGCAATCTGTCATTTTCTGAAAATGCAATGCAATATGGTGAACTGGAGGTGTTCTGTACACAGAATGTGCGCATGCAGTGGGCAGTTGCAGGTTGGCAGTGGAGAAGGTTCACAGCAACCTGCAAGAGTTTGCTTTAAGGACAATTGGATCTTTGTGGAGTGGTATCAGGAAACTGAAAGGTGCCTAGTATGTATGGTAGTGCAGGTGGTTGTTTTGTTTGCATTACATTTTTCTACTCAAATGGTACAGTTTTTCAGTGAATAACGGTCTTGAATTGGTCGTGAGGCAAGAAATGCATTGTTTTTGGAAAGTAAACTGGAGTAAATCCAGAAGCAGACACATTTCTGTTCTGTTTGTGTTTGGTCTAGTATCTAAGCTAAAGAAAAATAAACCTTACTTTGTGAATTTACCTAAAATAAGCTTTTTTAATTAATATGTTCATGTACCAGTGCTTAGCACTATTTTGACAGAAACATTACTATTATTATCCCAGCATCAAGTCTGCAGTTTTTATTATATACTAAATGTATTGCTTTGATGTTAAGAAAAAGGACATTTTGTTTTCATTTTTACATACAGTTTGTATATTTTTATATATTTATGGAGGGTGTCATCATAAACCTAGTTAAAGGTGTGTTTCCTTATTATAAATTCTTGTACTAAGGTCTCTTTTTATGGTAAAACAGTGACTACTAGTGGAGAGATAAGTAGATATTCTTATTTCCTATCAGTAAATGTTATCTGTTAATCCTATGTTCATTTTGTGCTCTTAGTTATCTCTTTCTGTACCTAAATGACTTATCTAATCTAATCCAATAAATAATCAATCAGCAGGACAGGTGGAATTGCATATAAATAAGCCAATGAGAACAGATTACTGTATGTCTTCACTTTTTATACACCATTTACGCGAAAACATTTTGGAGTTTTTGTTAACTATAACTATTAACTATAAGGACATGCACACAGGACGTTTTTTTACTGTTTTTCAGCAGCTGTTTTTAGCTGTTTTTAGCTGCAGACATTTTTTCTACAGTCAATAAACCCTCCATCATGTTATCCTATGTGTTCATGCACACACAGGCTGTTATCAGCTGTTTTTAGTAGTGACATTTTTGAGCTGTAAAAAAAGCCCCAAGACCTGAGGGTTTTTTTGGACGTTTTTCAGCTGTAAAAACTTTCAAACTTTTAAAAATGTCCAAAAATGCCCCAAAATGCTCAAAAACGCTCAAAAACGTCAATCCCCAACGTTTTTGGACGTTTTAAACCAATTGGAAAAAAAAAAAAAGCTGGCCTTTTAACGCCCCTTTCACACAGACGGATAGAATTCAGCTTTTAGCTGCGGATAGACGAAGTTATCTACCGCAGCTATACTCTGGCAATGCTTTCCTATGGCACCATTCACACTCTGCATTTAGCAATGGTTTCGTTACAGACGATTATATGCGATTAGAAAAAATGGATTTGAATGTGTCCAAGAACGATGTAGCGCAGCTATCTGCACATAACTGCAGGTAAAAGCAGTGCACTGTGTCACCTGCGGATAGCAGCGGCAACAAGCAAAGAAAATCAACAGGAAGCACATCAGAAATGTCAAGAATGTTCCACTGCAGCTAAACGCAGCTGAACGTAAACGCAGCTAAATGCAATGTACAACTGCAAGTAATCGTTGTGCCTGGAGTCTTGGAATTTCAAAATAACAAAACATGCTTTTAACAACAGCAGAAAAGCCGCCCGTGTGAAAGGGGCCATAGGAAAGCATTGTCAGAGTATAGCTGCGGTAGATAACTTCATCTATTCGCAGCTAAAAACTGAATTCTGTCCTTCCGTGTGAAAGGAGCCTAAAAACGTGAAAAAACTTGAAAAATGGCGGTAATATAATGCTGGTAAAAGCTGAAAACATCCCTGATAAGCTACTGACGTTTTTGGACATTTTTTTTTAAGTCCTGTGTGCATGAAGCCTAACCCCAAATCCTGCTAACCCTTTCAGAGTGTATTATTTAAGGCTCCATTCACACCTAAGCATAGTGCAGTGACAGCTGCTGCATCACATATTTTAAAACTTTTTTTTATTGTGTTTTTGTGCCAGTTTTTGGAGCGGCACCATTCATTTGAATGGGCTTCCCTATGCTCCTAAAATGCTCCAAAGAAGCTCATGTGCCAAATTTTGCCAGGAGCGTTTGGCGGTGTGATTTTTTGCCACAATTTTAGTGCGCTTTGTCGCTCAGCAATGGCGGCAAAATTGCACCGTGTTTGGGGTGCCATTAAGGAATAATGGCATTGCAAAAACATTCCGTGATTTGCCTTGATTCTGGAACCGTGGGCAGAAACGCAATTCCACCCGCGATTCCAGTACTCTCAGGTGTGAACGGAGCCTTAGCCAAAAAATACCCCAATGCCTAATATTGATTATGCTTTTGGAAGCACCTGTAAAAGTAAATACATACCAAATGAGCAATTTAATTTTGTTTACAATAAATTGACTTTTCATGTTTGTCTTTCTTTAATAAATAAATAAATAGCTGACGGTTTTACATTTTAGGCCTACCATACACTGGACTGATTACTGGTCAGATAGATTGTTTAGGGGATGGTTAACATAAGCATAGCCCTCTGGAGAGGGATATGCAGTGGATCACTTTTCAGAAGTGGTATAAGGGAGGGGCCAGGAGTGTCGGCGTGGGGATCAGGGCCGCTCTGTGAAAAACCACTACACAGAGCAGGTAAGTAAGACATGTTTGTTATTTAAAAAAAAAAAAAAAAACAAGACTTTAATATCACTCTAACTTGTAAAATCTCATACCACCACACAGTTGCATGGCAGTTGCAATGCAGCCCCATTAACTTGAATGTGGACAGGAAGCAAAACATCTTGACTACAGCACACATCCCCATTCAGCTGCTTTTGCAGCTAAACAGGACAATAAAAATAAGTTTCCAACCACCTATTTTTATATCCCCCAACCATAAACTTAGCCTAAGGCTGGCCATAGATGAATCGCAATTCAGCTGGTTCAGCAGGGAAAAGTCCATATGTCGAATGGGCTTGTCGGAAAATTTCTCTCCATCAGCAGCCGCTGATCAGTGTTTTCTGACAGCGGGCAGTCCCCCCTGTCAGAATACAGGGTTTCAGTGGGGAGGATTGCTCTATTCACCTTGATTGTGTGGAAGAGGGAAACCATTCTTTTTTTTTTTTTTTTTTTTCTTAAGGCTGCTAGCCGAACAAAAAAAAAATTCCATCTATGACCTTTTCTGTCATTAATCAACCTGTGCATAAACTTTACTTGACTTTTGCAGATGACTTAAAGGAGAAGTATGGCCTGAGCTCATTTGGCCATACTTCTCCTATGGGTCACGGGAGTGAAATTCGTTTTGCACTCCTGTGACCCGTTTTCAAGTAAAGTCCGCTCTCTGCTGACGTCACAGGAGTTGGGCCAGGCACTGCGTCATCATGACAATGAGAGCCAGGATCCACCAGGTGCCTGGACCGACAGCCGTATCAGCCTCTCAGCGTGCCACTGAGAGTCTGAGATGGCCGCTCCCCACTCCTCCACAGCTCAGCGCTCCAGTGAGCGCGAAGGAGCAGTGTAGAAGCGGCGGGGGATAGATGCAGCATCAGACCGATGCTGTATCCATCTAGATAAGTATAACGGGGAACAAATCCCCAAACCCATACTTCTCTTTTAAATCTGTATTTCAAATGGCTAGCTAGAGGATGTGGTTATGCAATGGATTTTTACTATATTATTCAACCTTTTTTCAGTCAAGGCTCCTTTACAATTCTGCACAATCTTGAGGCACCCCACACATGCAGGACACCCAATGTTAGAGGTTATTTATTTTTCTCCACTTTTGCACATTGACAGTGAATACTATTCCAAAATGTATCTTTTCCCTCAGTTTCTCCCCCTCACTCTGCTAATGTGACCCCAGTGCTGGCAGAGAGCAACAGGAAAGGGGCAAACAAGGACGCTGTCAGACGCCCAACATCCTCATTGTCAACCTATGGCATCATCAGTTTTTAGGATGCCAGTAGCAGGCCCGCATGGTGCTAAAACCTGTGGCTTTGTGTAAAAGGCAGACTTGATCCAGTCACTAGTTTGCTGACAATTTTGGGGCAGTTTTAGGCACAGCTAAATAACCCAGATGGCACCTCAGGGTGCCGTGGAACCCTGGTTGAAAAAGTCTGGCATACTGCAACATAAGAAATTCATGTTGCCTCTTAATAGGCATTGCCTTGCCCTGAATGTGGTGCCTCTCCTGGAGAAAGGAGTTTCTTTATCTATGACCTTGTACATTTTCCCCCAAAATTATTTGGAAAATTGGGAACGATTTTTAGGCGTTTGGCCAAGGCACCCCTGAAGAACCCAGAAGGCACGAGGTTGAAAAAGGCTGATTTAAACGATGAAGGTGAAAGCCAACTAGGCATTGCAGGTATTTGTGATTCTCTTACAAACCACCTGGCAGTCGTCATCATTGATAAATATAGGAACTAATATAAAAACAATTAAACATACACTATATTGTCAAAAGTATTGGGATGCGCACATGAACTTTAATAGCATTCCAATCTAAGTCTGTAGGATTCAATATTGAGTTGGCCCACCTTCATCGTTTAAGGTTTAGGAATGTGTCTATAGGAATGTTTGACCATTCTTCCAGAAGCGCATTTGTAAGGTCAGGCACTGATGTGAACGAGAAGGTCTGGCTCACCATCTCCTCTCTAATTCACCCCAAAGGTATTCTATCGGGTTGAGATTAGGACTCTGCGCATTCCAGTCAAATTCCTCCTCCAAAACTCGCTCATGCATGTCTTTAATGACCTGTTCCGATTTACCAAAAAAATGACCACGCTCATAACTTTTGCTCTGTGAACACAGGGCGGAATAAGCTAAACTCTGCTCAACTGATTGCTGTCTAAAATGATTGAAACAACCAAACTAACCTCTAAAGTTTGTAAAATCCACTGCTTCTTTCAGCAAACATAGGACTGCAAATACTGTATGTGGTGCATGTATGGACTGATGTTTTTCTGGTAACACCTGCCTGATAGAAAATTTTGCTCAGACAAAATATCCAGATGGGTAAATTAACTTGTTTTATAGCCCTTGCATATCCCCTAATGCATTCTCCTATCAAACACTGTGGAGGGCTCCTGTCAGTTGTCAGTTTAATATCCAGTCAGTCATCTGCATCAACTTGGACAAGTAAATCCTTCTCCCTCTATTTGACGAACGGCTCTGCATCACTGGCGTTAGAAAGAAAAACTGATTCCTAAACACAAGAGATTATGCTTTGCTCATTAGCATAAGATAAGCGTATTTTTTCTATTAATATGCTTGAGCCCAGTAGAATTATGCATGTGAGGTCAAAAATAATTATAGGAATTGGGTACTGAAACTTTACAAATGTCTTTATTGTTTGAGTACTTTTAACATAGTTTGGTCTTTGTCTTCTCAGTATCTAATGTGACCTAAAAAAATATGGTTACCTACAGTGTACCAGTCTGATGGGGTTTGAAATCCTCCTGGAGAAAGGAAGGGAGGTGGTGATAATGACTAAGGTACTTGTGAAGTGCTGATGTATCTATTACCATGTCTGTAAAGCAATTTGCTACATTGCACAGCAATGGCAATCTAAGATGTTGCAGGCACTGGTACAGAGTATATTTAGGCAACTTAGGTAAAGGAGAGAATAGGGAGGATCTAAGCAGTATGGTGATCTTCTTTCATTGTCCAGTGAACAGGTCTTTGATGTAATGCAAAACCAAAGAAGGGGGGTATTTTATATGTTTATCTAGCTGTTTGGCTACAGTTCTTTCTTATTCAGTCAACTATAAAGAAGGATATTAAAATGCATGGGATTATTACATTTACCAAACTCAAGAAGAAAAGGCACCTGCCTGTACATGGAACCTTTCTTGAACTGTGGAAATAAATAAAGATTAAAACAAGCAGAAAGGGTGCAATAAATACTTAAAACACCACTTAATTTTGGATTATTGAACAATCAGGATATGTGACAAGTGTAGCACCCTCTACTGTGCTAGAATAGATTTTGTTTTTGTTATTTTAGGTAAATTTGTTCAGGCTTGGCTGGCAGCCAAGCCTGTGTGTTTTTTCCTGGGTTGGGTAGAGATCCAGGGAGGGCTGGATGACTCACAGGCAGCATCACTGAGACCTCCCCCTACTTCTAGAACTGACAGGGAATTTCTAGAAGAATGGGAGGGGAGGTAAGGTGGAGCTGCTTGGAATATTCATGAAGGCCCTGACCAATCCCCAATAGATGGGTTGGCCCCCTCAAATACTCAGGGTCAGCCCAACTGGAGGCAGTGGAGTTTGAGTGGAAGCTGGAGATGGAGTGTTAGGCTGTGGGAGGCCTTTGAGAGTAACACCCTAGTCTTGGGGGACCTCAGGCCTGGGCTCAGGTGCGGAAGGGACCCTTCTCATGACACACGGAGAGATCCTGACCAGGAGGCACCTGCCTGTAAAGGGCATTTGCTACTGGTCTAACTGAGCCTATTGTTAGACCATCCAAACAGTGCCAGCTGGTCCTGGGTGTTGTAGTTCCATGAGCAAGTGTTGTGCTGGAGGAGAAGGAGTAGATCTGCAAGCAAGTTTGTGTAGGAGGCAGAGGAGTGTATATACTGTGTGTATAAAGTTGTCCCTGAAGACTTTACTACACTAATCAAATGGACATCCCATATTCCCCATCTCCATCCAAGTTTAATCCCCTAAATAAAATAAAAAAAACAAAGCTGCTCGGACTGTTTCCTGACTCTGCGTGCTGTGGAAAATGCAGTGCGCCTGGCTGTGCAGGGTGGGCGATCCCATTCACCAGCAGCTCCTGTGGGGGTAGCGCTACACAAGCATGTTCGATCATCAGAAGAAGAATGTCATAAAACAATGAGATGCCCAGAATGCTGGAAAAATCTTCAGGATTGATCAAGCTGATTGTTCCCTTCTGTATAGATAAAAAGGAAAGACTTGTGTGGTGCAGCCTTCCAGTGGCCAAATCAGGAAGAAGAGTGCAGCTGGTCCAAGCAATATGTGAAGGACAAGCAGATGACTTACTGCCCAGTAGCTTTGTGTTACCCGTGACAGAGATTTACACCCAGCATTTACAAACCATTGTAGGCCAAAGTAATGGACTCAAGCTCAAAATGAGGCATGATTCTAATTGCAGAGTATTATTTTCCAGTGTTAACAGATATTGAGATCCATTCTCAGTGAACTGTATGTTATTCCACTCACTGTGTGGGACCTCATGTTACCTTGGATGTGGGGGGTTGTACTGTTCACTGATAACTGTGATCTTCACACAATAAAAAGATGAAAGAACATAGGGGAACAGTGACTTAGAAGATGCAGTTGTTTTATGTCTTCTTTAGGTGTTTGGAGCCTATGAGACATGTAACTTGTTTGTATTCCAGCACTTGCATTCCAGTTAGTGTTCTGTTAAGAGTGTTTTTCACATTTGCAGGGCAGTCATGGGCCTCACAATATGGGATGACAGACAGTGAATTAACCTTTAGACCTTTAAACTAACACAGCTGAAATAACTTAATGATTATGCTTGCCTGATGTGCATGTATATTAATAGATAGTCAGAAAACACAATCAATGCACTTAAGTGATATTAGGTAGTACTTGTCCCATTTATTGGCATTGTTGTATTATTAGGGCTGTGCTGACTGTCATGTAAAATGCTCACAATATTTCTGGTTGTATGCAGAAGGATGTGTGCTTAGCAGAAAGAAAAATAGAACATGTCCATATTTATTTGATGTACTGTATGTAGCACTCTCCTTACATAGGATGCTAGGTAAATGTAGTTTGATAGCTTCCCCCTGCTTCTTAAAGAAGCTTTCAGAGCATAGGCTGGGAGATTCTAAACATCCAGCCTAAATACTTATCTGGTTCCAGCAAATCCCTGGAGAGAAGTGTCCATTAGGGGCTGGAATGGATATAAGTAGTCTGAGACACTGGAGAACCTCCTTCTCCCCAGGAGGGTTCCAGAGACAGAGGGGCTGCTGCTCCAAGGCAGCCCATGGACTGTAAAGCTGCTCTAGGGGCCTTAGAAGTGCCAGAACTGGGGGCATTGAAGGGCCTTGCTTGGAGAAGATCTTTCCTATTGAAGTTCTTCAAGCAATAAAATACCCAAAAGACATGCCCTAGACTGTTTATTGGAGCCGTTGTTAATGGACTAGTGTTTGTGGAGACAGGCAGCCTCTACACTTGGTGGAAGAGAACCAGTTAATACCAGCGGCCTTTATGGGGGAAGTGCTACATATGCTGTATATGAAAACATGCTTTAAAACAAGGAAGCTTAACTCCAATCAAAATATTTTTTCTTAAGTTTTGGATAGAATAGGAAAGAGCAAGAACTTCTGTCAGGTTTTATTGTATCTCTCCTGCTGAGATTTTTTTCAAAGCTGTTTCCCCAGAGACAGGGTGCCACAAGGACCGGAACTGAAGAAGAACCTCTCCAATGGGAACGAGACAGCAACAAAAATCCTTTCTTTTGGTACTACGGGAAAGATTGCTCTGTCCCTTCAATGATTCCTGTTCTCCTTATTTCTTGACCTCTTGTGCAAGAGACAGAAAGTGAGAGCAAATCTTATGACCAGGGTTCACAGACAGCAATAACTCCAAACGGGTAGAAAAAAAGGTTTTAGCTTCAGTTGAGCTGTAACATACTTAACATCAGGGCCGGCTCTACCACTAGGCAGAGTAGGCGGCCACCCAGGACGCACTGCCGCCTGGGGTGCCTGGCCACTGTTGATCTATCACTGGCTGCTCTGCATTGATTCATGTCATCAGAGAGGAAAGTCGCGGCTGGCAGCTGCCTCGATCATGTCACTAGTGCAGTCGAGAATTGGAGAGGAGCAGCCCCCCCCCCGGAGGCCACTCTGCCTCGATCATGTCAGTGAAGTGGGAAAGTCGAGAGGAGAGCTGCGGCTGGAAGCACCACCCCCCATCCCCCCTGGAGACCACTGTGCATCCTGGCATGTTATGCATGTCACTACAGTCACTTGCCAGCATCATAGCCGCCCTGCCCACCCCCACGTGGAGGACGCTGTGCAGGATGCATCCTGGCATGTCATGGGACACGGAGATCAGAGGCTGCATGGCACAATCCCTGCCCCCCCAACCCCCCCAAACCCCCCCATGGAGGTCGCTCTGCATCCTCCTAGCATGTCAGCCGAGCGGGTTATAGCGTGGCGCCTGTCGGTGGCCCTCCGGGCTTGGTGACAGGTGGAGCCTGGAGGAGTCACCGCACCAACCGAGGCATGAGGTTGAGAGGAACTCCAAGGCAGCAGAGGGTCACGTCAGTCATCGGACACAAAGCAGTACCGTTTGAACTTTGCAGAGCCCAAGACCGTCACCTCAGCTGGTGTGGTGAGTAAAAACTGACACTGCCTGACTGACATAATGAGATTGTATGATCACATGCCATTTTCAAATGTGTATAGAAATAGTGACTGATCTGCCAAATACCCCCCTCAGCCCCCACCCCCCGTGAGGCTGTATTTAATGCGCACAGGTGAAACTGTATTTGATGGGCACAGGTGAAGCTGTATTTGATAGGCACAGGTGAGGCTGTATTGATTGGCGCTGGTGAGGCTGTATTTGATGGGCACAGGTGAGACTGTATTGATTGGCACTGGTGAAGCTGTATTGGATGGGCACAGTGAGGCTGCATTTGATTGGCGCGGTGATCAGGCTGGGCAGGGGAAAGGGGGTGGAGTCATGGGTGGAGCCAAGGGGGAGCTGCAAAATTAGGTTTTGCCTCGGGTGTCAAAAATCCTTTCACCAGCCCTGCTTAACATACTCCTATGCTAGCTTTATTATGGGTTCATTTCCAGGAAGAAAGAGAAATTGCTAATGACAGTTAGGTTGATAGTTGTTAGTTCTTACAGGAACCATCAGAAAAGGTTATAGCAGTACACAAAAACTTACTCTCACATATATAAAATGACTAATAGTACTGAAAACCACACCCTTGTGCCCTGACAGAAGCTGGCACTGAACAGTAAAGCTAATCAGTGTAGATTAAAGCTGTGCATACCTGTGGTGCTGTGAATGCGTTGATTCTACACATGAATGGTGCTGATGCTGTGCACCTTTCATGGTTGAGCTTGGTTCATGTGCAGGTTACCGTTAACTTTTTATACATAAGAATCAGTGTTATTATTCATTCTAAATGCATGGGAATGAAGGGATATGTCAAATACTGTCAGCATTGTAAACAGGCTACGCTATTGCTGCTTGTGACTATGCAAGGGCATCATGATGTACATTTTGAAATCTTGTGGGTGAAATCCTGTTGGTGAAAGCAGTATTTTGAGGTTGAACTGCCTTGAATTACATATACTTGAGTAGTACAGATTCATGGATTCCCCTGCAGATTTGACAGCAGGACAGCATTGTGAAGGTTCTGTTTATGTATAAAGCATGAAATATATTCAGCAGCTCTTCACTTGTCCCTACATCATGGATTCAAGATTGGATGATTGCATGTTCATAGGAGATTTAAAATATTTGGCATCTGCGGTTACAAAGTCTTTCTGAGGGATTAGAAATCGCACAGATAATCCCGATTAACCTGTGCACAAAGGGTGTCTACAATCATATTTCATATACAAATTTAAAAGCCTTTTTTTTTAGATTTTTTTCTATGTTAATCAAGTAAATTAACAATTTTTGGTCATATATGCATAGATCTAATTTTATTGTTTGTTGTGAACATTTTCCTGTTAAATGTTTATGATTTACAGGAGATGCTGAGAATTCAGGCAATTGACACGTTTTTAATAGTTGAACCACCTCAATGCCAGCTTATTATACTCTCTTTCTTTCTAGGCCATTTTTCAGTTAATACGATAATTGAAACTATCAGTTACTCGGTAATGCTATATTGTACTGACATGAATTGTATATAACGTTTTGAGACAGATAGAACTTTATATTGGTGGTATTTATTAACCACTGCCGTTTTTATTTATTACTATATAAAGAAAAAAGAATGTTCATTTTGACTATCCCATTTCTTGAGGCCCGAAAATGCCAGGACACTCCCCCAGAATAACCCTTTTTTAAAAGTAGACACCCCAATGAATTTGACAAGAAACATGGTGAGTATTTTGAAAATCTAATTTTTGCCAATTATTTGGAAAATGAAGACTATAAATAAAATCCTTTTTTTTTTCTTTTCACAAAGTTGTCATTTTGACACATTATTTCCCACACACAGAATGACCATACTTATAGCTACATCCCAAAACACATCCTGCTATTCCTCCTGAGTATGAGGACACCACATGTATGAGACTAATTTGCTGCCTAGCCACATAAAGAGGCCCAAAATCCAAAGGACACCTCAGGCTTTCAAGGGGTACAAATTACAACTTAAAAAGGCTTTTTTTTAGATAGCATTAGCTGTGACTCATGTTTTTTTTTCAGCGATAATAGGCCTGAATTGACTGGTGAAAGTAGCAGCCCCAATCAATCTAAAAGCTATAGCAAAGTGTAACGCCTGTCCGTTTTCATCCGATTCACTCCGATACAATTCTCCAGACGGATGGAAAATAGGGTTTCCATCCATCTGGATTTCATAGACAGGATCGGATCGGAGAGCGGTGGATGTCAGCGGACATGTCTCCGCTGACATCCGCCGTTCCATAGGACTGCATGGAGTGTCCGTTCATGTCTGTCTGAAAAATGGACAGGCAGACCTGAACGGAAAGTCCGTGTGAAAGTGGCCTAAGGGTTAATTACTTCTAAATGAATGCAGACACTGCAGCTTTCCTCATTAGCACACTGAGAGTGCACCAGCTGATTATAGTGAACCAGTCCCCTCCATTCAGAATGACTAGGCGATCAGTTAGATGAAACAAACAGCTATTCTTTCATAGCAAAAAAAGGTAGGAATCTGCTACAATGTTTGTTAAAGGCCCCTGCTCTATGCACCAATCATCCAGAGGAGATTGTCTTTTTTCAACAAAAGTGAAATTACTATTTATGGTTAAATATGTTGTTATTGTTCACAGTGATCAAAACAAGTGTACATTCATACAATTGAAATCACAGGATGTAGGTATAACATGAAAACAAAGTCCCAGCAAGGACAATATGACAGTATATCAGATAGTCAAACATTCTAGGTTCAGTATGTATTTGGCATATATATATACATATATTTGGCAGTGTGTTAGCGGCGCGTCTTCCAGCCCCATGACTATGTCTCGGTAGATGAAACGTACGTCGGGGAAGACGCAATGACGTCACTGCCATTGAGTGTTTGAAGTCTACAGTCGGTCGGCTTAATGTTCTTGGACGCCCTTGTTGTTTTTATCTGATGTAAGTGCAATACTTTTATCTTATTAAATCCACTGAAACGTTATCACACTATCAGTACCTTCTCTTTTTTTGGGTGCCGTGGTGAGTTTACTTGGGGGTGTAAAGAACCTTATTGGACTGCTATCCTACAAACGCCGGGAGGCGGATCCGGTTAGCCCTTTCCACTACCTCTGTGGTTCACCCAAGCCAACTCTGCTACATCAGGGGGGACCCCTATTTACGCTGTTAGAACCCCAGGACTACATCGTCTCAACCGAACCCACTTGGTGTCTCCATCACCTTTCCCGATTGG
>BLSH010286071.1:547829-561673 GCA_018402905.1 Glandirana rugosa | reverse complement strand
CCTCATTCCCCCTTTACATTTCTGTCCTCACACCCCCCTTTTACATTTCTGTACTCACCCCCCTTTACATTCCTGTCCTCAGACCCCCCCCCCTTTAAAATCCCCCCTCCTCCAGATTCCTGCCTTGGCCCCCTTCACTTCATCCTTGGCTTCCCACACATCCTTCACAGTAGTGACAGCTCTATTTGATGTCCTACCTACACATGGCAGAAGGCAGATCTATAGCTGACATCAGAGGCAGGACAGCTCCACCTGGACAGTGAGAGGCAGGAGGGGGACATCAGTGGCAGGACAGCTCTGCATGGACCCCAAGAGGCAGGAGAGGGACATTGGCGGCAGGACAGCTCCAGAAGGAGGGTGGGAGCTACACAACTTTTCCTGGTAACCAGCTTGTGATTGGTTGCTAGCAACGAAATCACCTGCTAGTTAACTTGGCAGCTACCACCCTCCTTCCAGAGCTGTACTGCCTCCGATTTCATCTTCCTGCCACCCATGCAGAGCTGTCCTGCCACAGATAACAACTCCATAAGGATGACAGCGGTGAGGGCAACCGATCAGGCTCCTAAATCACGGGACTGCGGCCAGGCCTAATGAAACAGTGACTGGAGCCGGACCCGGACCACGGTCCACTATTTAGTGATGTCTGTCGTAGAGTGTCCAATAAGAGAGCTAGATAATAAATAAATAAATGCATGCTCCCCCTTAATCTCTCTCAATGTAAAAATAATGTGTAAATATTAAAAAGGGGCCATAATAAACATACCTAATCCTATATAGAATCTCAAATTGAAATATGTGTTAATCCATAAAGAGCCAAGGTTTAACATGGCTGACAATGCTAGTAGGGCAAGTAGTTCAAAAGGTTAAGATCCCCACAAAATAACTGGTAAAGAGTAAAATAGGGTAACCACAGCCAAATTTCCGTCTTGCACCAGCCAATATCTGCAAAAATAACCCCAAAGTGATTTAAATGCTGCTGCTACAAAGAGATGCAAGAAAATTTCAAAAAGGAGAAGGATTCATACCAATATCTGGTAAACACTGGGGAGTAAGATAAAATCAGCCACTGATCTGATTGTGCACCAGAGAGAGACAAACTTCTCCCCCTTATATGTGAAGCTCCAATCTGGCACGTAAACACCTGCCAGAGCCGGCGTGTGACATCACCGCATCTAGTTTCCCAACTGCACATGTGCCAGAAAATTGCCACTGTTGTCAGTTTGATGCCTATATTTTGCCATGAACATTCGTGCTTGTTCTAAAGCTAGTTATATATTTAAAAATTTCCCTTGTTCATCCCAATAAAATAGAGAGATGATCCAGAGGTTACCCCTAATAGAGGCAATATGGCTACAGTTGTGGCACGAACCATATCAGATCACAAGCCTTCAACAGGGGGCAGGGTACCTTACCAGGGGAGCTCCCCAGAAAAGCACCTTGTCCCCATGTTGATGAGAAGAAGGGCCTTTTTCTCACATTCCTAGTTACGTCGATATGGGAGTATACAAGGAGGAGACTTATCGTAATCTGAAAGCCCCTGTTATGATAAGGAGGCCCCCCAGATAACCATCCCCTCCACTACATAAATGACTACCCCTTACTCAGTCACAAAAAAGACACTGTAAATACACATTCTTTAGTCCCAAGGTAAAAGTCCATTGTCAATCAAGTCATCCAATTATGCAGATCCATTGACAATTGGTCTACCTTTCCAGTCAAATCATTGGTCAAGGTGTGATCCTCTATAACTGATCCAGATGTGGCAAGATAGCTGTAACTTACAGTTTCAGTAGAGTTGGCAGACCGTGACTCAGTCCAAATGACACCTTGCAGATCATAGAAAGCTTTACTTGAAAACTTGTGCAGATCTTGACATGATCAATATCAGATACTGTAGATAAAAAAATCATATGTCCAGCTCCAGCAGTATATAGTACATGTGGTGAATGGAGGCTAAAGCATAAAGAAGGAGAGTGGAACTAAATCATACTAACGACCAGGAACCGGGAGGCCTGATTCCTGATCACCTGGTCACTGTGAAATTCTCTGATTGAATATCACAGTGATCAGACACTGTTCAGCCCTCCCCCGTATTTTCTTTCCTCTTGCATGAATAAAGAGATTCATTGTATCTTTTTCTCCTTGCCAGAGAAGAAAATATAAAAAAAGCATTGTGTGTGAAAATAAATAAAGAAAGAAAAAATAGCTAGATCAGGGTTTGATTTAAGTCAGTGTCAAGGTTTGGGTAAGGGTTAAAAATCATGGCCAGAGTCAACAGTCATGGTATGTGTATTTTTGGTAGGATTACAAAAAATGCATTATTTTACTTAGTATTAGTGTCAGTGTGTTATAGGTATTATTAACCACTTGCCGACCGCCGACCGGCGTCTGACGACAGAGTGGTTCGATATCGCAAACCACTGTCATATCACGGCGGCTGCGATATCCCTCACTGTGAGTGCCGGAGGCGCGCTCACTGTTTTAGGGGGAGGCCAGAGAGCGGGTAGGGTGGACTCGATCACCGCTAGCTACCCGCAATGTCCTCCCCGCAGTGAGAGAATGAAGGTCCGTGTATGTAAACACGAGTCTCCGTTCTGTTAGAGGGGGAAGGGCTGTGATCACAGGCTTCCTGTATATGGAAGCCGTGATCACTCCCTTCCCCCAGCTAGGGCAGCCCACACACAGTTAGAACAAGCCCAGGGAACACAGTTAACCCCTTCACTGCCAATGGCATTTACACAGTAATCAGTGCATTTTTATAAATAGCACTGATCGCTGTATAAATGCCAATGGTCCCAAAAAAGTGTCAAAATGGTCCGACATGTCCGCTGCAATATCACAGTACCGCTAAAAATCGCAGATCGCCGCCATTACTAGTAAAAAATAAAGACCCCAGAAATTAATTCTCATCATTTGTAAATGCAGCAACTTTTGCGCAAACCAATCAATAAACGCTGATTGCGATTTTTTTTTACCAAAAATATGAGGAAGAATATAAATCGACCAAAACCGATGGAAAAAAAATTTTTTTATATTTTTTTTTTTGGATTTGTATTTTAGCAAAAAGTAAGAAATTTGGTTGTTTTTGCAAAATTGTCGCTCTTCTTTTGTTTATAGCGGCGATCAGAAATGACGCAGAGGTGATCAAATACCACCAAAAGAAAGCTCTATTTGTGGGAAAAAAAAGAACGCAAATTTTGTTTGGGTACAATGTCGCAAAAAGTGCTCTGGTCATAAAGTGGGAAATCCTTCCGGGGCTGAAATGGTTAAAAAGAAAAGCAAAATGCACACTGTTGTTTCTGGGCTCTACTATGGGTACAAACAGCAAAAAATATAGAGATATGTAGTATCCTTAAGATCATTAGGAGCGAGAGAATTTATTTTGATTTGTTTGGTTTTGGTAGTTTATGGTAATAGAAAGAAATATATGAGCAAAATACTTATTTGTAGAGACATCCTTTTGATCCGTAATTTTCCTGCCAGTATGAGTTCGGGGTCATGCACCAACACCCAGATAGGTGTCCATGCAGCCAATGCATCCCAATTGACATGAATGGGACTGCCTGCATGGGCATGCACAGAGCACCTGTGCATCCCCCATGTGAGCAAACACAGCCCACCTACAGTTGCACAACTGTAGTATGCCTATGGGAACGAGACCTTAGCAAGACCTCATCGGGAGTATGCCGTCCAGTGTGGGCATTAGTTCACAAAAAGGATGTTGAGCAACTGGATAGCGTGCAGAGAATGGCAACTAAACTGACCAAGGGCATGGAGGACCTCAATTATGACGAAAGATTAGCTGAACTGAATTTATTCTCACTTGAAAAGCGGTATTTCAGGGGCATATGATCACTGTTTATAAATACATAAATGGTACATATCGTGAAGTTGGAGCAAAGTTATCACTTTAAAGTCATTGCAAAGGACAAAGGGAATGACAAAAGCTTAATGCTTTCCTAAATGCACAGAATATAACTGTCTTCCAATAGTATATAAACTACTGGAAGAAATAATAAGGCAACGTATCCAAGAATTTGCTGATGAAAATAGTATCATTAGTAGTAACCAACATTGATTTATGAAAGCCGGTATTGAGAGCGGGTACCCCAGGGCTCTGTCCTGGGACTAATTCTATTTAAATTGTTAAAAAATGATAAAGAGGTTGGAATAAATAGTTCAATCTCAGTGTTTGCTGATGATACAAAACTAAGCAGGGCAATCACTTCACAACAAGATAAAGCAAATTTACAAGAATACCTAGCTAAATTGGAGGGGTGGTCAGCTTTATAGTAGATAAGGTTTACTATTGAAAAATGTAAAGTAGTGCGCCTGGGAGCTGCAAAATATGAATGCAAGTTACTCTCTAGAGGGAGAACCTCTGGGGGAATCGAAAATGAAAAAAGATCTGGGAGTCTTGGTAGATGACAGACTCAGCAATAGCATGCTATGCCAAGTTGCAGCAAGCAAGGCCTGCTGACTACTATCATGCATTAAAAAGGGTATTTACTCAAGAGATAAAACTATAATTCTACACTTTACAAAATGCCAGATTACTGGATTACCAAATAGGCAGAAAGTACATGTAATATACAGTAGTGATGGCCATTTCCATCTAGCGACCGACCTGTACTCTACTTGGTTCAATGTTATTCCACTAGAATGCAGACACAAGAAACCTCCAGAAACCTGACTAGGGAGCCTCAAGGTTTCAACTGCTTAGGGGCCTCCACAGAGTTCAATCTGGCACTGGTTCGGCCACATTTTGAGTATGCTGTCCAGTTTTGGCCACCTCAGAAAGAATGGACTTGAAATGAGAGGATTACGAAGGGAAATAATCACAATATACAGAACTTTAAATAGGGACTTTAGCATTGGGAGGAACAATTTAACCTCTTTAGGTCACTAAAGAAGACACCCGGCAAAGACCCTGAAGAATAAAATAGTGGTAGTTTCCAAGGTTTCAACTGCCTAGGGGGCCTCCACAGAGTACAATCCGGCACTGGTTCGGCCACATCTTGAGTATGCTGTCCAGTTTTGGCCACCTCAGAAAGAATGGACTTGAAATGAGATGATTACAAAGGAAAATAATCACAATATACAGAACTTTATATAGGGACTCTAGCATTGTAAGGAAACAATTTAACCTCTTTAGGTCACTAAAGAAGACACCTGGCAAAGACCCTAAGGAATAAAATAGTATTAGTTCCAAATTTTTTGGTCAAATGATATTAACACAACAATTTATCAAGCACATATTTTTAGTAAAAAAGGATAACTTTAGGCCACATAATTGTAATTTTATTGCCCATTTTTGTTAAAATATAAACATGTCAAGCCTTAAAATTGCATTATATGTAAACAAAAAATCCACGCTAAGTGAAAATCACAAAATATATATATAAATTGTGTGAACAAACCAGTGAAAAAAACTGTGAGAAAAACTGTAGGCTACTGTACACTGTGCCAGCTTTGACATTTTCAACAAGCAGAAGGGAGCTTCCACGTCTCATGCCAGGAAGGATGTGTTGGTAGCTGGGCTTTCTCTCATTAGCCACTGATTTGTTCAGGATTGGCAGGTCTGAACAGATGCAATGCCTGGTAAAGGAATATTGGCTCCATAAACAAGCCTGGTGGAGATTTACATTGTTTGAACACTTTGATCCTTGGAAAGAATATCTGTTTGAGTGGAGTGTCCACCATTACGATCTGATCCCACAGACACCAGTTTTATGCCTTCTATGACCCCCACACTGCAAAGCTGAGGGTCTATATTTTCTGGTGAGTGGGGAAGCAAGAGGGGAGTGTGGCACCGTTGTACTTTTTTGGCACAGATTGTTTACTTGAAGCTCTTCAGCACTTTTCAAGTCACTGATTGAAGCACTGGAGCACTTTTATTATCAAGATTTGATTTCAATATATGAACTTTACACTGAACAATTTATTTCTACTGGCGATGTTTTCTGTGTTTATATGACTTAAAATTCCATGTGCATGTGAAACATAAGCAAACTTTGGTACCCTAAATTTTCCATCTGCAACCCCTTAAAAGCCCCTACAGGTCATCAATTTAGAGTTAGCCGTGACCAATGGCCCTAGAATTCATGCTCTCACTCTGGTGCATGTGGCATTACATAACATGTGTAGTACAATCAATGTATTCATACGTAAGTGCTCTTTACACATGTTTACATTCATGTGTATGTGGGTGTGGGGGTGCATGTAATACTATTATGTAGTAACAGGTTTTCTTTAATGAGACATCAGGGGTCTTTTAGATCCCTGATGTCTCACATGCCCTTCATCAAAGCAGGTGAGACATGGATGGATGGGGTAAGACAGCCAAACCCAGAAGTGATGTAATACACTCCTCTTCCGGGTTCTTACTAAGTGGGGGAGATTAGTGAATGGACATTGGTTGGTCCTCCTACACTCCACCTGGTGGCACCAGCCATGCCAGTCCTGGTTCCCCAAGTTGGACAGCAGAGCCTGGGAAACATGGTGGGGGCCTACTGGGGGGGGGGGGGCAAATGTACCAGGGGTGCATGGAAGCCATTTAGCAGTTGCACAGTGATTGATTGTTTCCACCTGACAACCAACAGTTGGTTTTTCAGATATTCACACAATGGGGAAATGAACGAAGAGGTGTACCAGCACAATGCACTAAACTTAGAACATGGAGCATATGCTGCTCCTAACAAAAGGGTGCAGGCCCCTTTTGTTAGATGAGATCCATTTCTGTTCTGTGACTGCAACAGGCACAACACAGAGAACAGAGAAGCTGGAGCTGCATGCTCTTATCTCTCTGCCCTTCCCACCCCCTGCTAAGCTCAGAGTGGACTGAGGAGGAGTGTGTTAACCCTGTGCAAGTTCTACGTGTATAGTATGATCACTGCTTGGGCAGAGAGAGGGATGTGAGCTGCCTGTCGAAAAAGTTTACACCCTGTATGACAAGGTGGCACCTGGCAGGAATCTGCAGCAGTCTTCCATTTGGAAAACTGTTGCATTCCTACTGTTAATCAGGTGCAGATCTGCATTCATTTCTATTTCACTGAAATAAAAACGGGCACAGGTGGTGCAGGTAGAACTGAAATGCCACTTCTGACAGTTTCCTGCACCATTATAATTAATGTGTAAATGTGTGTAAACCCCACCCTGCTGCTGAAGTACAGTATGCCATATGCCGCTGGCAGTGAAAGGATTATATATATATATACAGTGGGTACGGAAAGTATTCAGACCCCCTTAAATTTTTCACTCTTTGTTATATTGCAGCCATTTGCTAAAATCATTTAAGTTCATTTATTTTCCTCATTAATGTACACATAGCACCCCATATTGACAGAAAAACACAGAATTGTTGACATTTTTGCAGATTTATTAAAAAAGAAAAACTGAAATATCACATGATCCTAAGTATTCAGACCCTTTGCTGTGACACTCATATATATAACTCAGGTGCTGTCCACACACCTGTCTATATAAGACCTTACAGCTCACAGTGCATGTCAGAGCAAATGAGAATCATGAGGTCAAAGGAACTGCCTGAAGAGCTCAGAGACAGAATTGTGGCAAGGCACAGATCTGGCCAAGGTTACAAAAAATTTTCTGCTGCACTTAAGGTTCCTAAGAGCACAGTGGCCTCCATAATCCTTAAATGGAAGACTTTTGGGATGACCAGAACCCTTCCTAGAGCTGGCCGTCCGGCCAAACTGAGCTATCAGGGGAGAAGAGCCTTGGTGAGAGAGGTAAAGAAGAACCCAAAGATCACTGTGGCTGAGCTCCAGAGATGCAGTTGGGAGATGGGAGAAAGTTGTAGAAAGTCAACCATCACTGCAGCCCTCCACCAGTCGGGGCTTTATGGCAGCGTGGCCCGACGGAAGCCTCTCCTCAGTGCAAGACACATGAATGCCGCATGGAGTTTGCTAAGAAACACCTGAAGGACTCCAAGATGGTGAGAAATAAGATTCTCTGGTCTGATGAGACCAAGATAGAACTTTTTGGCCTTAATTCTAAGTGGTATGTGTGGAGAAAACCAGGCACTGCTCATCACCTGTCCAATACAGTCCCAACAGTGAAGCATGGTGGTGGCAGCATCATGCTGTGGGGGTGTTTTTCAGCTGCAGGGACAGGACGACTGGTTGGAATCGAGGGAAAGATGAATGCGGCCAAGTACAGGGATATCCTGGACGAAAACCTTCTCCAGAGTGCTCAGGGCCTCAGACTGGGCCGAAGGTTAACCTTCCATCAAGACAATGACTCTAAGCACACAGCTAAAATAATGAAGGAGTGGCTTCACAACAACTCAGTGACTGTTCTTGAATGGCCCAGCCAGAGCCCTGACTTAAACCCAATTGACCATCTCTGGAGAGACCTAAAAATGGCTGTCCACCAACATTTACCATCCAACCTGGAGGGGATCTGCAAGGAGGAATGGCAGAGGATCCCCAAATTCAGGTGTGAAAAACTTGTTGCATCTTTCCCAAAAAGACTCATGGCTGTATTAGATCAAAAGGGTGCTTCTACTAAATACTGAGCAAAGGGTCTGAATACTAAGGACCATGTGATATTTCAGTTTTTCTTTTTTAATAAATCTGCAAAAATGTCAACAATTCTGTGTTTTTCTGTCAATATGGGGTGCTGTATGTACATTAATGAGAGAAAAAATGAACTTAAATGATTTTAGCAAATGGCTGCAATATAACAAAGAGTGAAAAATTTAAGGGGGTCTGAATACTTTCTGTACCCACTGTATCTTTGAAGATAGGTTAAAGTGTTTGTAAACCCTAAATCTATTTTTCAATATGTTTGCATTAATGCTTCACTGTAAAAAATGTTCTCAAGCACAGTGGCGTACCAAAGCTGAAGCAGTCCCCACTGGGTGTGGACTCACTGGGGGTGTTGCGGCTGCATGGCATTTATTTTTTAGTGCTGTATGGTGCTGCCCCGCAGTTCTATACAACAGAAATGAAGAAATGCAAGAGAACTATAGCACCCCCAGTTGGTCTTCACCCTCTGCCTCAGTGGCAGCAGGAGCTCTCCTACTCTGCTTCACCCATTACTCTCTATCCCTACTCTGGACTTCCCCTCACTCTAACCTCCTGCATATCATCTGGTGAATGAGTGTAGAGCTGCAGCAGCTGCCACACACATCAAGCTGGACCCATTGGGGGGATGGAGCAGCAGCGGTGTCTACAGCCATCCTCAACGAGCTGGGCAAGCCCTGGAAGGTGGAAAGGGGCAAGTATGACGTGTTTCAGAGGCCTCATCTCCTTTTTCAAGTATTCCCTGGCAGGTCTGGCTTGATGTGTGTAACAGCTGTTGCCGCTCTGCGGACTCTGTATTCCATTTACAACACACACTTTTCTAATAAATTTTACAATGGTTTTACTGTAGAGGAAACCCAAAACTCACATGGTTTCAGTAACTTTGACTGCTGAAGCCAAATCAAAAATAAAGATATTTATTGTACAAGCATGCAGGGAGAGAGCGACAAGCAATTCAGAGTATTGTCTTTAAAAATAGCTGATCTGTCTGACTACGGATCTTCTATTACAATTTATACATTCTAAAGGGGGTGGCACCTAGCTAACTAAACTCTTTCAAGTCCATTTGAATCTCTGATGACTTTCTTTGATATGCAGGTGGTCATTCACATAATCTTGTCAATTCCAAGGCTTGTTGGTTGAAAAGGTCTTCAAAGCCAAGATAGCAATCTTGCAAATTACAGGGTGGAAAACTGGTGTGAAACTGGTATTCTCACATAGGAAAGGAAATACAAGAAGTTAGATCACCTGCTTCATTACCCATGTACTTTATATCAAATATATATTTGATTTATACCTAAAAATGGTTGTTCCCTCTTCCCCTTCAGTACTAACTCCTGAGCTTTGGCTACCTTATGTCTTCTACATTTTGCCGAGAATCCTTCCCTGATCTGATGTACTTTAGCTGCAGAACTCTCTGATTCATGCATCCAGTCATACATCCCTGACTTCCACCCTGCACTGGCTGTTACCGCAAGCTGCTGGCCATATATCACAGTCCTGAGCAATTATCACGCTATACTGTATTACCAGCTTTGCAGCACCATCTCTAGGAATAAGTACTTTTTACATCTGGTTTTATTTCTTACTTTTCATGTGGATTGTCCCCTGTATCTTTAGCCATTACTGCTTCTTATATTTTTGGGATTCAACCTTTTGAGTGCTGGAAGAATTTATCTATTTATTGTGTTTAAGCAGAAAGCAAATGCATTTCTAGACCTGCAGATTGGCTATTTATATTGCATTTAATACTACCTTTAATAGTTTGTGTGCTGCCATCTTATCAATGTCAAGGAAGGCTGAACACAAAGTGCTTTTTTAAGTAAGATTTCAAAACAATGTACATTATGTGCTTGAACAAAATAAACTTTGTGAGAAAGTTGACATTGATTTAGCACACAGAGAGACTGTTTTAGAAACGAAATACTGTTTGCACCCACATATGTGCATCTTCTTCTATACACAGAATACTGCGCAGTATATTTTATTCGTACTGCACAAAATTCTTTAAAGCTGAGCTCTGGCCAGGACGATTACAATCACTGTACATATCCTTACATAGTGCCAAAATACTGTCCCTCTCTTTTTTTAGTCTGTTTTTACCCTGTTTCTGTTCCTCCAAACAGGTCTGCTATGCCCCCTATTTATTCTACTTTACATTTTTAGTAATGCATTAGAGCCCAGATTTTATGAATATTTAACTGGAATTGATTATTTTTAAACTTTTTCCTAGAAGTTGGCTTTAACAAACTGGATTGGTTTATAGTTGTTGTAAGTTAAATTAACCCATTATTATTATAAGAATATTCCACTACGATACATAACCATAGAAGAAGGTGGGGCAGGGCCCTAAAATGCCTGATAAGACCTGCCTTGAGACAAATGTGTCAGTCATCCCTAGAGTGTTTTATGAATCAGTCAACTCAAAGTCTGTTAATGACAGGCGCACTTCCTCTTTGCTCCTGTACAATATGGCAAGACAGCAGTGAAGGAGGAGTCCTATGACACCCACCTTACACCTCTCTCCAGCTTTCTGCAATCAATGTGAAGTGGCTGCTTCAAGGGCAAACACAAGTCATGCTTTCATCTGCAATGCACTAACCAGATGTTTGAACGGAAAAATTACCACGATGAGATCCAATTAAAATGGCCTTTAAAGAAAAAAGTAGAGTTATGCTTCTGTTTTTTTTTTCTTTATATTTCTTTCCTATTTTTTTCTTCTCTAGAGAGATTCTCATTTTCAAGTTTCTCACTTTTCATTTCATATTTGACATAAAAATAAATCAAACTAGACTGTACACGTCAAATCATAAAAAAATTATTTGTATGATACATTACACCTTTAAAGCATCAATAGCGCCTGCAAATGGAATTTTTGTCAGTGTCAAGAAAATGATGTAAATTCATTCTGCCACTGACCTCTATCTGAGATACAAATAGGCTTGATAAGAAGCAAAAAGGTGGGTTTAATTTATCCTTATACTTATGGTAATATAGTTGCATATAAGTCATATTCATCATTCCTTTATGATCATCTATAGGATCTTCGGCACAGTGTGCGTGTGTGTCTGTGTGAGTGTGTGCCTAAGCAAACATTATCATCAACTGTTTTTTAGGGTATTATTGAATAAGTGTCGTTTTTGAGCTGGTCTGTATGTATAAAATGTGAGTGGATCTATGAACTCTAAAAATAGCTGTGCAACATGCTGGCTCTATACACAAGTAAATAAACAAATGCATATAGGACTTTGCTGCACCTAATGTTATATTGTTGATGTTCCTATACCAGATGTCAAGTCGGTAACATTCTTCCCCACTCGTGCCTAGTAAAAGAACTTTATAAAAGAGGTTTTGCTTACATCAGAACTGATTCTTTTCCCGTATAAGTCTAAAGGAATACAAAAGCAGCTTGAAGCAGGTCAGAAGGAGGTCAACTGCTGGTTAAGTGCAGATAGGGTGTGCATATCGCTCAAGTGAGTATCCCAGCTGGCCACTGCAGACTTCAAAGACAAAATAAAAACTGTCCGCACACCACCACGGAGCTGTAGCAAATAAGATCCTTTATTGTCACCATAGCTAGAAAGTAAAGCAGGACCAAATGTTGATGTGTTTCACACGGCCATCTCATTCGTAATCATACCCATCAAATGCACCCTTCAATGAATTCTCAATGATCTCATAAATGTCTCAAACTGATGTCTAAAAGCAAGCTCACCAAGGCAGCTCAAAAGTCCTTTGACACACTCCATAACAGATGGCCTGGGTCTTTATTAGCTGACTTTCCAAGCTGTCTGGGGGAGTGAGCAGTTGGGTAGTGTTCTATTATCATTGTGCTGATAATTGTCTCCCTCTATAACTCAGAAGTATACTTAATTTCAATCTCTAATAGCCAATGTGTGCTGTCATTCAGGAACTTGGAGTGCAATTTATTTCCCAGAGGCAAGAAATGTTCAGCACACAGGTATACAGAGGATACCACTACAGAAGGTGGGAGTGTAGATTGCATTGATAATAGTTGAGTTTCTGGGAGCAGAACTCCTTCTGTGCAGTAGGAATGTTTTGCATAGAATAGTACAGTCACAACTGGTGTTTTTTTTACTGGAGATGATGTGCAACCAATTGTTCTCACCAAGCACATATAAAGTCCTGCCTTCCTATAGGGCATTGTTGGACATTCAGCAGAGTACACAACTTATGTATGCTAAATGTGTGCCAGGGACCAGAGGATTAGGGTGCACTTTCTGTGAGAGTGATATACACAGTGTGAACTGGAAATGTAGTTGGGCATCTGATAGGACTGGCTGTTCTATCCCTATTTACTGCAGACTTTATGTAGAGCAAAGTTTGAGTTGTGAATCTACAGTGTTCTGCTGTAACTGACTTCTGAATGATGAAGTCTGATTAGATGCCGAGGGATTCCAGACCACCGCTCACACTAATTAAACACCAAACTCAAATTAACCAGTATAAATAAGACTTCCACATTAACCCTGTGGCACTTTCCACACCATGCATGAAAATGTGCTAAAAACACAAAAAAAAAAAACTTTTAAATCCAAGTTCAACTCCTCAGCCAAATAGATGGAGGTGTTGGCATCTAGCCAGGGAGTTCACAATGAGTCCCTGGTTGGTGAGGCATGGGGTCAAATAAATAAGAAAAACAGACCTATAACAATAGATGCCATGCTCCGAGGTGAAGGTGTGTGCCTCACTTCCTCACGCCGATGCTTGCCTTGAACAAGTGCTGTGCTAGTTGTGATGTAAGGTAGCTGTGTCCTGAGGGGTGGTGCCCTGTCCAGCATCATGGCTAACTTTGCAGGGCACCTTTGAAGATAAAGACAAGGTACAACATGCCATTAGTCCCACTGGGAGCTGATTAGAAGCTGATGTGCACTGTCCCTTTATAAAAAAAGACATTGGATTCCCTTTAAAATTTCATCCTTAGCCTTATCATGCTGCCTGGATGGCTAGGAAAGGGAGGGCAGTGAGCAGAAAATATTTCCCTGTCACGTGTAGTCGAAGATTAGTCGAGGGTCACCCTGATTACCGTACAACATGGAACAGAAATAGAAGTTTCCACGGGACGTTTCAATCGGTACTACGACCTGTCCCGTGGTGGGGAGTCCTGTGTCGATGGAATGTAGTGTTGATCGTGTCGTGAACAAGTTCCGTTCGTAGCCGCACTCCTTCACTCCGTGTGTGGAAGTGGAGCCTCGTACCGTAGATAACAATATCCAGACAAAAAGAATAAATAAACTGGGGTACGGAGTGGTTGGTCCCTGAGTAACACTTGAGGGA
>BLSH010286071.1:509609-521248 GCA_018402905.1 Glandirana rugosa | reverse complement strand
ATCACAGGACACAGAATACAGATCAGCATCACAGGATACAGTATGCAGCTCAGCATCACAGGACACATTATACAGCTCATTATCAAAGGACACAGAATATAGCTCATCATCACAGGACATAGTATACAGCCCAACCTCACAGGACACAGAATACAGATCAGCATCACAGGATACAGTATGCAGCTCAGCATCACAGGACACATTATACAGCTCAGTATCGAAGGACACAGAATACAGCTCAGTATCACATGTGGTGTATATATAGCAGCCAGTAAAACAGCTGGTGTATTACTTAGCAGCCAGTAACACAGGTGGGGTATTAGCAGCCAGTAACACATGGAGGGTATTAGCAGCCAGTAACACAGGTGGCGTATTAGCAGCCAGTAACACAGGTGGGGTATTAGCAGCCAGTAACACAGGTGGGGTATTAACAGCCAGTATCACAGGTGGGGTACATTGCAGCCAGTAACACAGGTGGGGTATTAGCAACCAGTAACACAGGTTGGGTACATTGCAGCCAGTAACACAGGTGGGGTACATTGCAGCCCGTAACACGGGAGGGGTACAATGCAGCCAGTAACACAGGTGGGGTATTAGCAGCCAGTAACACAGATGGGGTATTAGCAGCCAGTAACACAGGTGGGGTACATTGCAGCCAGTAACACAGGTGGGGTATTAGCAGCTAGTAACACAGGTGGGGTATTAGCAGAAAGTAACACAGGTGGGGCATTAGCAGCCAGTAGCACAGGTGGGGTACATTCCAGCCAGTAACACAGGTGGGTTATTAGCAGCCAGTATCACAGGTGGGGTATTACTTAGCAGCCAGTAACACAGGAGGGGTATTAGCAGCCAGTAACACAGGTGGAGTATTAGCAGCCAGTAACACAGGTGGGGTATTAGCAGCCAGTAACACAGGTGGGGTATTAGCAGCCAGTAACACAGGTGGGGTACATTGCAGCCAGTTTCACAGGTGGGGTATTAGCAGCCAGTAATACAGGTGGGGTACATTGCAGCCAGTAACACAGCTGGGGTACATTGCAGCTAGTAACACAGATGGGGTATTAGCAGCCAGTAACACAGGTGGGGTATTAGCAGAAAGTAACACAGGTGGGGTATTAGCAGCCAGTAACTCAGGTGGGGTACATTGCAGCCAGTAACACAGGTGGGGTATTAGCAGCCAGTAACACAGGTGGGGTATTAGCAGCCAGTAACACAGCTGGGGTATTAGCAGCCAGTAACACAGATGGGGTATTAGCAGCCAGTAACACAAGTGGGGTACATTGCAGCCAGTATCACAGGTGGGGTATTAGCAGCCAGTAACACAGGTGGGATATTAGCAGCCAGTAACACAGGTGGGGTATTAGCGGTCAGTAACACAGGTGGGGTATTAGCAGTCAGTAACACAGGTGGGGTACATTGCAGCCAGTAACACAGGTGGGATACATTGCAGCCAGTAACACAGGTGGGGTATATTGCAGCCAGTAACACAGGTGGGGAACATTGCAGCCACTAACACAGGTGGGGTACATTGCAGCCAGTATCACAGGTGGGGTACACTGCAGCCAGTAACACAGGTGAGGTACATTGCAGCCAGTAACACAGGTGGGGTACATTGCAGCCAGTAACACAGGTGGGGTATTAGCAGCCAGTAACACAGATGGGGTATTAGCAGCCAGTAACACAGGTGGGGTATTAGCAGCCAGGGGGTATTACTTAGCAGTCAGTAACACAGGTGGGGTATTAGCAACCAGTAACACAGGTGGGGTACATTGCAGCCATCTCCCCCCCACCACCGCCGCAGGGCTCGCGACATTGACAGACCCCCCCGGGAGGTCGAGACAAAGTCCCACACTTACCCCATCTGTCGGTCAGTGGTCAGTCATGGCGGTCCACGGAAGCCGTCGGTCGGAACTAGGGAAACCAAGCACACCGGGAGTCACAGGCGTGTTTGGCCACACCCAGTCCCAGCACGTCCGCCAGTCCCGCCCTCGCCCACCACGACCTGACCAATCAGTTCCTGGCAGGAGGACAGTGACTGAGGCCAGAGCCAATCGGTATGACTGTGTGCACCGTGCTGGGGCACACAGCCACACTTTAAAGTCTGTCCAATCAGCTTTGGGAATTGCTGTCAGCAGACAGCAAGTGGCCCAAAAACCCCGGGACAGCGTATACCGGCGCCACTTTTTTTAAAGGAGTCGGCACATTTTTTTTTCTTTTTTCACAAATTGCAGCGGGGGGGTCCCCTATGGACGAGCCACCACCACTGTTCATACAAAGCTGAATTGAAGGGTATCTTGTCCCCCTCACCTTGTGTACCAGAGCCTTGAGGTCGCTGGTCTTCCTCAGCGGTAAGAACACCCTTGCCTGGACTAGCTGTAGGCCCAGATATCCCAGAGACTGAACTGGGTCTAGGGAGGACTTCCCTATATTTACGATCCAACCCAAGTCCTTTAGAAACTGGACTGTTAGAGCCACAGTCTGCACCGAGACCCTCCGCGACCTCAGAAGGCCCAGTACTGGAGCCAGAACCTTTATGTTGCGATTCCGAACAGCAGCACAAAAACCTCTGATGAGGTAGAAAATTGGCACATGCAAGTATGCACCTTTGACGTCTATTGATGCCAAAAAGTCTCCGTACTGCAAGATATTGGTTTAGTGCCTTGAGATTTAGAATAGGCCTTACCTCCCCGTTTGGCTCCGGGTTTGAGTAGAAACCTGTGCCCCTCTTGGCTGCTGGTACCTCTACAATACCACCTTGCAGGTTTAAGTGGTCTAGTGCTTGGAACAACCACTCCCTCTTTACCAGATCCATAGGAACTCTGGAATTTAAGAATCTTAGAGGAGGTTAAAGTGGTAGTAAACCCATCCATTTAACACTTTAAAAACCAGTTACATTTCTGGCACGTGCCGGAAATGTAACACTCCCATTGGTTGTGCTCTAAGCCAAACTGTCAAACCATCCAATGGCTGTTGTCAAAGCTGATCACATGTGCAGCATCACGGCAGATGGAGGCCAAGATGGCAGCTTCCTTGGCTGAAAATGATAAGAGGGTTTACTACCACTTTAAGTTTGGAACTCCAGCTTGTATCCGCAAGCCAATGTGGAGACCACCCACTTGTCCTGAACCAGCTCTTCCCATACACCCGCAAAGTGTAACAACCTTCCACGCTTCATATTTGGTGGGAATCATAAACTTACTGATACCTTTATTCAACCATTGCCCAGGGTGGCTCTCCTCTCCATGATGCCTGGTTCTCCTCAGGTAGCAAAAAAAGATATTCTCAGACGCTTTCTTAATGCAGCCAAGGCAGTTTTCCCTCAACATTGGAAATTGGCCCTCCATACCATCCCTGGGGGAATGGGTAATTGAATTTGAATCCATTAGAAAACTAGAATGGCTGTTGACACAAGAATTGGGAGAGGAAGAAATTTCTACCCATACCTGGAATAACTGGATCAGGTTTCGAGAATCGAGAGTTCCTGATCTGGGTCAAAAGAAACCCGGACATGGGAACTGACCAGCCATGATGGAGTATTTAGGAGAATTCATTTTTCTTAAATTTGGTTCATAATTACCCCCAAATCAGTAACTTTCCCCCTTCCCCCTTATTTCCCTTTCCTCCCTCTTCTTTTTCTTTTTATCCTCCCTTCTTCTATGCGTAATGTGTATTTTATGAACATCATACATAGAGAAGAGATCCCCCTTAACAGAAGGAGATTATACGATTAATTTTAATATGATTAGTTTAAACCATAATCATAATCTTTTGATGTTTGTGAATATCAAAACATGTATTTATTATACTTTGACCCAGGAATACGCATCCCTGACATTTATAAGAGATAAATAATACACGTATTATAAGTTTCTCTATAACTAATTAATCCATCATGTATAAGATAATTGTTAATGTGTATTTTTAACTGAAAACTTAATTAAACTGATCAACCGATAAAACTAATAAAAAGTGTGTCGGTAAGTGATTAAACTAGATGGATCTGTGTCTTTTTTTAACCTGACTATGTAACTATGTCCTATTGGGGGTGGCAGGTGCAAATTATTGCTTTCATTATGTTGACAAAGGGTCATGTTGGAGCAGCAGATTACACTCCAACATTTTCACTCACTCTTCCTTTGGACAGATGCTGCAAGAAGGAGAACTTGACCTGCCGAGAACTCTCCACTCCCAGGAACAAAGAGTCCTGCCTTTGTCTTTGTTGGGGATGAGGCCTTTGCCCTGGGTAAGCACCTTATTCTAATTGTGGCCTGGATTTACAGAAGAGGGTTTTCAATTATCGGCTCACCGGAGCACAAAGGATTGTGGAGTATACTTTTGGCCTCTTTTTAAAAAAGTGGTGTTTTCTGCACATTCCAAACAACCTGAACATGCAGAACACAATCACTGCAGTTAATACAGGATGCGCCCTGCACAATTTTGTTCACCAATGTAATGGGTTCCTTTTGGAAGATGCAATGATCCACAGTATGGAAAGGCCCATTAGACCAGAGACCATGGCAGAACTAATGGTGCAAACATCAGAGATAATTTAGCATCATTCTTTGTGTCTGTCACAGGACAGCTCACATGGTAGCTCGAGGCTATAAAATAAAAATAATAGAATAATTTGAAATGAGAACTTCAGATCAACGTTATAATAAAAACTATTTTCTGCTTACTTGTTATATGTAAAAAAAATATCCTAAATAAATATGTTTATTGTAGTTAGAAGTACCTCTCAGCTAAAAAAAAACTTTTCAGAGATCTGTCTAGCAAGATTGCTATGTGCTAAATTATAATGACAGTGCTTAAAAAGCTACTTCAAACTGGGCTCACATCCGTGTGAATGGGAGAAGACAGAGAGAGCGCACTGCTCATGAGGTGACCCGTGAGATCCTGCACCTCTGTATAAAGCTTGGTGCCCGCCTAGTCCAACCAAATCCACAGTGCAAAATTAGGAGATATGGCGGCACTTCCAGCGTGTAAAATCCATATCATTATTGGGAATCCATTATAAGCAAAGACATGACATGCACATGCAGCCCATGGAAAGGCAGCAAATGTGTTCCTATGCTTAATCATTGCCACTCACATGCCTGCAAAAACATGCTACTGCAATGTTGCACAGAAGTCGCGGCATGTTTACATCAGTAAAGTGTGAAGATCGTGTGAGCATACATAACATGGCTGCAGTAAACAAATAGTTTTAACCTGTGCTTTTTTTTCTGGGAGGCAGAGTAGCTAGCCCAATCAGGCAATATTTGTGCCATAATGTCTTCCCAAGCCCTGTTTCTAGATGCTGAAGTGAGCACACACTATGTGAATGCCTCTGCCTCAAAGAGGTACAATATGTCATCCTCCATCTTGATCTCCAGATGTGTGGTTACAAAGAGGTGGAAAGCTGCTGTTTGGGCACAAAACATTTGACAAATGTACAAATTATGCGTGTGTCGTGTGTTTACAGGTGTATCCATTAAAGTCTATGGGGCAAAACATTTTAAATTCTGCCTGGAAACTAGTTCATGTACTTTTTTGAGCGACGGGGGTCTAGCTACAAGCAACAGGACACTCAGATGTATACAGGGGCTATTGAAAAATTGAGTTTCATGCTACAAAACACCTAGGTGAGAATGAAATCTTATATTTGTGAAGTGCAAAGAGTCTCCCTGAGGCACTGCAATATCTTTATCTTTTACCTTAGGAACGATATTGTTTCATATATTTTCACAATATATGCAGTTATTGCACAATGTATTCATTCAGCAAAAAAACATAGCAATTAAAGTGTAAGTAAACCACTGAGAATTTTTTTTTAGCTATAATGTGCTAGTATGTCAGCACTCTTCTCCTTTCCTCCATTCCTGGCACTTTAATCTTTTCCTGGTCTTCTGGGTTTGAAGGTTTGGCTGCTTGATTGGCTGGGCCCAGATGACATAACTTCTGCACTTTTGTAAGAATTACGTTGAGATATACACTGAGCTGTATATGCATGCACATACAAAAAAAAATTCCCAACAAGCAGGGAGAAACATCTATGAAAGGAGACATATGGACATAAATAAAGTGAGTGTGACTCCTGCGCTACCAATCAGGTGTTTAAAATAAGGCTCCATGAACACTGGCTTAAAAATCACTGCTTCTACAAGAGTTATGTGGTTTGCCTGGAGAAGCAGCTCAATGTTATCCCATGTGTCCATGCACATTAGGACGATTACAGGCATATTTTAGGTTCAGCGTTTAGAGGCAGGAAAAAAAACATTCTGGTTTGCGTTTTCGATTGGAGCTTCTAGCAGAAAAAAACGCTAAACTCTCCTAAACTCACCTAAACTGTGTACACAACATGCTCTATATGAGCATTTTTTTCTGCCAGGGGAACTGTCATTTTTTAAAGCCCAGTGTGCATGGAGCCTTATGGGGAAAAAGCTGGCTTCTAACATCTAATAGTGTTCCCACACTACATAAGTGATTATGTGTTATTGTGATGCTGCTGTCAATAGCAGTCATAAACCACATGCTCTACAAAATAAGTGCATCAATACCCAATGATGGCCTAAAAATAACAAAAAATTAATCTCTCCTTATAAGACATTGAATATATACGCTTATTTAAAGTGTGGTACAAATGTGAAAATCAAATGAAATAAAACTCAATACACATCAAACAACTGTATGTACCAGTGATGGTAACTCACACACTAATAATAAATAAAATGTGACAAAAAGTCTCTCCAGTCCTTTCAATGACTATAGATAGATATCTTCAGTGTCATAATGTCATCCAACACCGAACCAGTTCCCAACGTGCCTTTTAACTTTCAAACAACTCGTGCCACCTCTGTGCTCACAGAACTCTCACCTCAAAATAGATGTAATGACGCATTATAATGTTAGTTCATCAAGGTCTCATTAATTCCAAGGTGTTTCAACATCTCCTCCCCACCAGGGGCTCTCCATATTGTTCAGTGGTATATGGGGTCAAGCTCCTCTAAAGCTTCCACCTAACTCACCACCAGCTCATGTGAGGGGAAAGATCAAAGGAAGCCTCCCGTAGCATGTAACTTACATATACTTAAAAGAAGAATGCCACTCGCAATGTTTAAACTTGTAAAAATGTAGTAAAAACCGCTCAGAAGTACCGGGATGTGCTTCCGCGTACGTCATTTCTGGTCTATGTCTGCCTCAGCTCAGGCCCTATGCATTACATCACCGTTACGTGATCCCCTGATGAAGTCATGCTACGGTGAAGTAACGCATAGGGCATGAGCGGAGGCAGACATGGGCTAGAAGTGATGCACATGGAAGCACATCCCGGTACCTCTGAGTATTATTTTATGCATTTTTATATGTTTTAACACTGTGAGTATATCCAATTTAATATACTAGAAAGACCAAAAACAGAAGATGAGATGGTAGTACATTACAATCATTTTTACTGGGCTTAATCCCTCTCAAAATCATGGTCTGGTACAGGTATGATTAATCAAAAAGGTGGATCTTCCTCAGGTAGTAAAGAAGTGATGCTTCCATGCCCCTTAATGTCACACACAAAAAAGGGATTTTTTGTATAACTTACCATAAAATCCTTTTCTCTGAGTTCACTGACAGACGCAGCCTTCTTATGACACATGGGGTTATGCTCATCCTACTAGGAGTAGACTAGGCAAAACAAACAAAAGCATAGGTTGGCCCCTCCCAGGGGGCCGTCCTCACCTTAGCATATAATCCCCCTGCCCTGTACAGCACATCAGTTCGTAACAAGCCGCACAAAACCAACGCAGAGGGGTGGGTGCTGCGTCTGTCAGTGAACTCAGAGAAAAGGATTTTACGGTAAGTTATACAAAAAAATCCCTTTTTCTCTTCCGTTCACTGACAGACGCAGCCTTCTTATGACACATGGGGAGGTCCCAAAGCTGTGCCAATCACGAGGGGTGGGCAAACCATAACAACTGTACCCAACAGAAAAACGCCCTCCCAGGCGGCGCTAACCGCGCCTATACTGCCGCTTGTAATACTTTGCGGCCAAAAGCAGCATCCGAGGATGCTGAAACATCAATTTTGTAAAACTTAGTAAACGTGTGCACTGAGGCCCAAGTGGCTGCCTTGCACACTTGAGACACCGAGGCTTCGTGTCTAAACGCCCAGGAAGTACTAACTGCCCTGGTGGAATGAGCTGTGACCGGAAACAGGGGAACCTTGCCCCGAATCTTATCTGCATGAGTCACGGTCTTCCGTATCCAACGAGACACGGTAGCTGACGATGCCGCCATGCCTTTGCGCGACCGAAAGGAAGCTGTAGAACTCAAATACACCTGCAAAGCCCTCACCACATCCAAAGAATGCAGTTCAACTTCTTTGGGATGCGACAGGTGCGGACACAATGAGGGAAGAACAATATCCTCATATAAATGAAAGGAAGAAACCACCTTCGGAAGAAACGAAGGGGAAGGTCGCAAAACCGCCTTGTCCTTATGCAGGACCAAGTAAGGTGACTTGCAGGATAATGCTGCCAACTCAGACACCCGCCATAGCCACCAGAAAGGCCACTTTCTGCGACAAAAGTCGTAAGGGAATGTCCCTAATTCTTTCATATGGTGGCTTCTGCAACATAGAAAGCACCAGATTCAAATCCCACGGTGCCAAAGGCGACCGTATCCGAGGAGCCACATGACGTACCCCCTGTACAAATGTACGGATCAATGAATGAGACGCCAAGGGCCGTTGAAAAAGAACCGCCAGGGCCGAAATCTGTCCCTTAAGCATACTTAACGCCAGGTTCTTGTCCAGTCCTTGCTGCAAAAATGACAGTACTCTGGACACTATATAAGAGTGGGGGTTCCAATGCCCTGCCTCGCACAAGGTAATATAGGCCTTCCAGGTCCTATAGGTACTCTTACGTGCTTTAATCATAGTAGGGATTACGGAGTCAGAGACACCCCTATCCCTCAACACCTGGGACTCAATAGCCAAGCTGTCAAAGCCAGCGAGGGTAAAGCAGGGTGCAAGATGGGCGCCTGAGAAAGTAGGTCTTCACGAAGTGGGAGACGCCACGGAACATCTGCCACCATCCGCACTACTTCGGCGTACCAAGGACGCTGAGGCCAATCCGGAGCAACCAGGATTGTCGGGATTCCCTCTGCTTCTATCCTGCGTACAACGCACGGTAGAGTCTTTAGAGGAGGAAAGACGTACAGTAGCCGATACCGACCCCATGGCGCTACCAGTGCGTCCGAGGCGAAAGCCAACGGATCTCTTATTCTGCACACAAAGGTCTGTACCTTGTGATTGTACCTGGAGGCCATAAGGTCCACCCCTGGTGTGCCCCATTTGAGGCGAATCTGGCGGAACACTTCTGGATGTAGGGACCATTCCCCTTGATCCAGAGCCCGGCGGATGAGAAAGTCTGCCTGCCAATTTTCCACGCCTGGGATGTAGATTGCAGAGAGAGCTGGCACGTGAAGTTCTGCCCACCGAAGGATCAGAGCTGCCTCCGCGGCTGCTGCTGCGCTTCTTGTTCTGCCCTGATGGTTCACATACGCCACAACCGTGGCATTGTCCGACTGAACCCGAACAGGGAGGCCTCGCAGCCTTTCTGTCCAATGGGACAGACAAAGTCTGATCGCTCTCAGCTCCAGTACATTTATAGGAAGACACGCTTCCCGTACTGACCAATGACCCTGGGCAGAGAACTGACCCAGGATGCCTCCCCAGCCCAATAGGCTGGCATCCGTCATTACTATCGACCAATTGAGGGGAGGAAAACTTTTCCCCAACTTTAGGGCCGGAGCCCGAATCCACCAAATCAAGGATCCTCGGGACTGATGATCCAACCTGATCAGCCTGTCTAGGGATAGGGGAGATTTGTCCCACTGCGACAAAATTGCCTTCTGCAGGAGCCGAGTGTGACTCTGGGCGTAAGGTACCGCTTCGAAAGTCGACACCATGAGCCCCAACACTCGCATACAGAACCGTAAGGAGAACCACTGGCGTGATAACAGGGTTCGCACTGCTGCCTGAAGTGTCAGGAGCTTGCTCGGTGTTAGAAACACCCTTGCCTGTACCGTGTCCAGAATCAGACCCAGGTATTCCAGCCGGCAAGACGGAGTTAATGATGACTTCTGCAGGTTGATCAGCCAACCGAACTCCTCTAATGTGGACACCATGATTGTCACATTCTCCTCCAGAGCTGCAGCAGACTCTGCTCTCATGAGTAAATTTTAGAGGTACGCTACAACCGCGATACCTCTCTGTCTGAACACTCGGGGAGACGAGGCCAGCCCGAAGGGAAGAGCCACAAACTGGTAATGCAGGTCTCCCACTGCGAAACGCAGAAAACACTGATGCCTGAGACAGACCGGAACATGGATATACGCATACCTGGTATCTAAGGACGTCAAGAATCCCCTTGGTGCAGGGCGGCCACGACCGAGCGGATGGACTCCATCCTGAAACTCTTGGTCTTTACGAAGCAGTTTAACGCCTTCAGGTCCAGAACTGGTCTGACCCTGCCCTTTTTGGGCACCACAAAAAGGTTTGAGTAAAATCTGTGAAATCTTTCCACCGTGGGTACCGGTACGATCACCCCCTGTTCGGCGAGTGCCCGAACGGCGCCTAGAAGCGCCTCCCGACGCTCCTGAGGGAGCCTGAAGTTTGAGGGGAAGAACCTTTCTGGGGCAGAGAGCTGAATTTTATCCTGTACCCGGAGGACACCACCTCCAGTACCCACCGATCGGTGATGCGGGCAGCCCATCTGTCTTCGAACCCCAGTAACCGGCCCCCCACCCGTGAAACGGGTGGGGGCAACCATCATGCGGGGGTAGCTTTATCCTTTGCTTTTTCGGACTTATGCTGCCAGGGCCTTCTACTGTGCCCTGCGAAAGCCTTCCCGGCTTTGAAGCCCTTACCCGCTGTGCCGGGTGCCCGAAAAAACTTCTTCTGACCTGAAGAGACAGGGCCCTGCCTACGGCGAAAATCTCGCCGCTTTGGCTCTGGAAGGAAAGTACTCTTCCTTGATTTCATCCAACTGTGGGCCAAACAGACGTTCTCCCTGAAAAGGAAGGTCTGCCAGAGCTTTCTTTGAAGCCTGGTCACCCGACCAAGAGCGGAGCCACAGCACCCGCCTGATAACAATTGAAAAAACAGACATTTTTGACAATATGGGAAGAAGGTCCAAAGCAGCATGGCATATGTAGCGGAGACCTTCTTCCAAATGTTGTGCCCGCTGTACTTCAGCCTGTGCACATTCACTAGACAAACCAGTGTGCAGTGCGGCAGCGTGCTCAAGAAGAGACTGTGCCGCCATTGCAGCTGCTAGTGCCGGCCGCATGGCTGACCCAGCCAACAAGAACAGTGCTTTAGATACTGCCCCTGTGTGGCGATTGGCTGCCTCCCTAAAGGATGGAAACCCTTCCAAGGGAATGGTGGTTGCTTTAGTTACACGAGCCACGGCAGGGTCCACCACTGGGGAAGCCCATCTCTTAGTAAAGCTCTCCTCAAAGGGGTAGCGAACAGCAAAGCTTTTAGGCAAAGCAAAGGAATTTGGTGGACCGCCACAAGTTCCTTACCGCATCTGGTGGTTTAAGGAAACGAAACGGATTTTCGAAACGACAAGCGATGGGGAAACTCCTCTCGAAATGATTCTC